>JAENPR010000585.1:0-394455 GCA_018135685.1 Themeda triandra
TTTTTTACTTAAATTGCATTATTTTTTGCTGATTTTTCAAATTCGATGTGTAACACAAAATTTGTTACAATTTTTATTTGATTAGCGGGGGTACCGGGGATGCAACGCGGTCGTGGGCCTACCAGCAACGTCTACGGCGGAAGAGCACGGGGAAGGCCCGCTTCACGCAAACAGGTGACGACCCAAGCCCCGCCCCAAGCAAAGCGGTGCTCGCCCAAGTTCGAATGAAACCGCCTCCCCCCTCGTTCGAAGGAAGCAGTCTCCCACTCCCGCCAAGGAACCCCACGCACCTGTTCATAAAGAAACCGCCCCCACCTTTGCCCATAAAGATCCTGCCCGCCACCCTGCTTCTCAAAAACCCAAGAGACACTTTGTGGAGAATGAGCCCATCGAAGTAGATTCCGATGATGATGACTTCATGACACCACTTAAAGCCGCGCGCTCAATGCCTCAGCCCAACCGCCGGATAACACGTTCTGCCACCCGCACGGACAACCCAAAAGGGCAGGCTGCCGACGTACGTGATGCTCGGGAGCGGCATGTTACATTCAAGGTGTGTCTTCTTATTCGTTACCGAATACGCATGGTTATATGCATTTTTTGTGTGTTTTCATTATGTTTATATGCAATGTTTATATGCATGTAGCTCATACGGTTGAAAGTATGCATATTTGTATACATAGGTGAAATTGAAATTGAGACATTTTTCACACACATTGTATGTATGCATTTCTTGGGACACATTTTTACACATTTTTTGTACATAAATAGTACTGTTTTTTGTTCTTTTTTATGCAGGGTGCCCAGTCACCAAAGGAAAGGAAGCGGAAGTCAGGCAATGATGTAAGTTTTACCAACTAAACTTCTTCCATGCAAAAAATCTTTTTGTACATGCAACGATATATTGAAATTTTCCATATTGACTAACATTTTCTTCAAACTTCCCCGGTTCACTTCAAACTTAGCCGCAAGCTGCGAAATTTGGACCTTCAAGGAAGAATGCGCAAAAGAAGCGATCTTTGGGGCCAGCTGACAAGTCTAAAGTCGTTGTAAGTTCAACAACCAATAGCAAGTCCTTGAGACAATGCTGTTTCTTTTACATGCAACCACGATTCGGAACGCGTCTTCATAATGGTAGAGCAGGTTTATGCATTGTGTTACTGCTAAACGGTTTTGGTATGTCACACTATATCCCCGATGGCGCATTACAATGTGTTATGCATTGTCAAAGCACCATTTTGTATGAATAGAAATTGTAGTCCATCTTGATTTTAAATCCAAAAAGGAATGGGGGTCTTTCGTTATAGGTTACATTACGTATGTGGTTTTTATGCACCAATTTTTTGTTTTGTGCAAGCCAACCTCTTATTTTTGGTTTACATTTTTTCTAATGCGGCCTCACGTTGGAACATCAATTGCTCAATAGCAAGCTATGGTCGAGATGGTGCGAGGCCACGAACGCACAACAAGAGGAACATTTTCGACAAACACGAGGTTTCGAGGCCTTCTCGACATCAACATCACTAAAGATTGCTTCCATCCATCATTCCTCCAGTGGATTTACATCAATACCGACCCTCAGTCCATGGTTTTCAATATTGGACCGGGAAAGGAGATACCATTCACAAAGCATGCCCTGCACAAAATGCTAGAGCTTACATGTAGCGGTCAAGGACGGGATTTTTGACAAAGGAGTGGGGGCACAAAGTTAAGAAAGCAAAGGACCGCGCTTTGCACTTGGTCTCACGAAGCATACGAGAACTAAATGTGGATTTCTGCCACGCATCGTGCGGTGGTGGAACTGATGAGCTCACCAAAGATGTTTCTTCCTGGTCTTGTTCAATCGGTTCTTTGTTCCGTCCAGTACGTCCTACCAATTCAATCCCACCACTCAACTGATTTCTTCTTATGGACTGCATTGCCTTCTTTCATTTTTTCCACATATATATGCATTGTGACTGCAGACATACATGCACTGTGATTGTAGGTATGTATGCACTGCAATTGGAGATATATATTCACTTTGTCGAGATCACATTGTATGCCTTGTTGCACACATATATGCACCTTTTAGTGTTTTTGTATATTGAGGGGGGTAGGGGGGTATGTGAGAGGGGGCATTGGTGTTATGTTGAATCTTGCACTGATTTTTTATATGCCTTTATGCAACAGGTAGCTACTATATGTCCAATACTGATATTGATCGCACAAGTGACTTGGATCATGTCAACGATATTGATTGGTGCCACGAGATATACCTTGAAATCCAGAATGGCGTCCGTGAGTTGCACGAGAAAATGCGCACCCCCCAAGTTGCATACACCATTAAAGGATGCAGCATTGTAGATGTGGTTCAATGCTAAGACAAAAAATAGATGCATGTACGCTGATTACATATGCCATACTTAAATCTGTATATACATTGTGAGCCTCTGTACTTTTTTTTTACTATACAATATGTTTTTGCATATTACGTATGCGATGTACCAAGGGATTGTATGCACTATTTCTCACCGCAGTTATTCAGCATGTAGTATTTATGTCGGGTGCACATGCTACTTTCAAATAAACCAAACAACCTGTCCAGAATATATACATAAACATCCGTTCTGATGTATTACGATTTGCATACGTGTTTGGATATAATAGGCCATTTGAATTTGCATTTTTTTCCAGCCACTGATTTGAGTAAATTTTGTCAGCCTTGGTATATCCGAATTTGTGTTCAGCACCGTGATGGACCAGAAGATAGGTTTCTGACTCCCCGCATACAAATGTTCACAAACGATATGGTATCCAACATGATCTCAGACGATGTGAAGAGGGCTGGTCACAATATTATGCGATATGGAACGCTTAATGTATGTATTGCCCTGACCCCTTTGTTGGTTTTGTTTGATTTCGTTCTTACCCTATGGTTTATTTCCATTTTGTTTATTATCATAATCCAACCTATTTATTGTAACCAATGCTTTTCTGCAGTTTCGCCCGGCATCACAAATCTGTTATACGTTGGAGCCTACTGTTGGAAACACCTACATCCCAAAACTTGGAAAGGTGTTGGCTGGCAAGTTAGCCATGTTAAGGGGGAGGACACGGCGTGAGCTAGAGGCTGTAATTGCCGAATATGACCAAGAGGTCCAAAATGAGCGCCACCGCATCGACACAGCAATGAAGTCAATTGCACTCAAACAGGAAGTCATGCGTAGGAACTTTGGGCAGATGATTGATGAGATTATTGCAAAGGCTGACCGTGGCGAGGATGATGATGAAAATATGGACATTCATAAAGATGATGGCGCCGACGACGATGATGACGATGATGGTGACAATCCAGATCAAGGCGGTGGTGGCGACGCAACACTACTGAGTCCAACACACTTTGTTACACATGTTTTGCCCGGTTTTTATGCATATACAAAAACCGGTAGCCTTTTTCTCATGCGGTACATTTTTGCTTGTGCGCTTTTTGGTAAAACTAAAAGCATGCTGTTTTTATTGACTTTTTTAACATGCTAATTTTCATCGAATGTATATGTTAACATCCACCCATCTTGTATTGCGAGATCTGACCGCAGCCGAGCGGGAAGATAGTACACCACCAAAAACAGAACCAATCAACAATGGGCGATATGGAAAGTGCTCGGGCGGCGGTCAAGACAAAAGCCCTGTGGTTCAGCATCGTCTTCCTTGTGTCTCTCAATTTCTATGCGTACAATAGCACGGTTAGCCGTTTTTCTGTTCATTCACTGAACATTCTGCACATTCTGTGGTTGCAATATGTGTCAGACTAAATTATATATGCATCAATTGCATGTATGTATGCAGGCCTTTATACAGCCTTATATCCATAAATTTGCCTGTTTGCGAATAACCATCATGTGTTTCCAGATCCTGAGCGCATCGAACAGGAAGGTAGTCCACATCTAGAGGAGCACTCATCAACGGAGGTGACCAATCCTGGTTCGAAGGATTACGGCCATGAGGGACGCCCACTGCGGGTTCGAAGGTGGACCCATCGATATGGGTCAACATAAGGAGGCGACCAATCCGGTATATCTCCGGACCAAATACATCTCTTATAGAAAACGGGGGAGGCATTCAATTGTCACCGGCAAGATTTGTGCATAAACATGGGGTTTTCTATATTGTACGTGACGTTGATAATGTGTTACAAAATAATTCCATGCTTCATTGCATTGGTTTTTATGCATACAGATAGTTGTTTTTATCAAAAATAAAATGGGGTGCACAAGGCACCAATCCTTTTTTCTGACGTCGCCTTACAGGAAAGAGTCCATGAAGCAAATTGCTCTAATGAAGAACTGCCTAACCTTTGCAGATCCTAATGATTGTGAACACCAAAGCATCCCAATACCAAAACAGACCCAATCGACGGGCGAGGTCCATGAAGAACAGTCCACGGTATTTCGAAAGATGCGGCCCGAAGATATTGGTCGAAATAACATCCTACCTACTGGTCACTATTTATGCATCTTGCATTTCTTTGCAAGTAACCCTTTTTTGGGTACAATTTGTTAATGCAAAGTTCTCCTGAGCATCTGCGGGATGGAGAGGAGGGAGAGGAGACTTTCATGTCCACCTATAACTCCGAGATCAAAGGGACTTATGCAAGCGGTGGTAATTAGCTGCATTATCCATCCCCTTTTGTTATGTTTCAAAACAACTTGCATACTCGTTCTATTATTGGCAACTTTGAATGCAATTGATTCTTGATACATACTAATTTTGGACAACGGATGTAGGGTAATTGCTTCCAAATAACTATCTTATTTTTTGAGCTATAGGCATACTCATGATCTAGTTTAATGTGCGTACTCATTCATAGGGGGCTTTTCATGCATTGTCCCCCAAGTATATATTCATAGTTGGTTAAGTCTTGTATGCATATTGTGTAGTGTCTTATATGCGTTCTCTGTTGTCTACATGTTTATGTACTCATGATCTAGTTTACATGTTTATATGCGTTCTCTGCTGTCTACCCACACCCTGTGCTACTGTGATATATGCATCTTCTGTTTATGTTTATATCCCTTCCCCTCCACTCATTTATTTTTGTTTTGTACAGAGTTTGAACAAAGTCAGGAACTCTTCACCGGCAGTTCTTTGGTTTGCACCATGGGATCTATTTCAGGTGAAGAGACCCAAAAAAATGGTATGTTCTAAACAAAAAGTTTGTTTTTATAATCAGTTTCGTTACATTTTTGTTAGGAAAATTGTGTCATCACATTAGAGGTATGGATTTTTCGTTTGTGCGTGTTAAGGAAGTAATGAACAAGGAACATGTTTTTTGCCTAGCAGTGCACATTGATCAAGAAAATCCCGGTGCCAATACCATCGTGCCCGATCTCAATGCGAACGAGAGCCAAGTGCCTACTGTCAGTGGTAAGTTTCTCGAGTACAAGTATTATATACAGGGCCAGATTTGTATTTATACATCATCCTTGCTGGTATTCAGAGCAGCATGCAGTGTCTGCTGAACGGGGTCATTTTTTATTGAATACGCGCTGATTTTTTTTATGCACTATCAAACAGGTGCCAACAACCTTGATGAGGAGATTAACAAAATTATACAATCTGAGGATGCAAGGATGCTAGAGACTAGGAGCCCGCCTCATCAAGTGCCCGCATCGAACGAAGAAGCTTACGAGTCGCGTCAGGACGTAGACAAATGAATCGACTAGCTTCTTCTTTGTTTTTTCTAAGAATGCAATTAGACCCGTATTACTATGAACGTTCACTCTCTTTTTTTAATATGATTTGCACCTTTGTAAGACACTAGCCTCGGCCGAACCGGTTGGTTGCCGACCGGTTCAATAGAGTTATAAGGTCTCGGATAGGGCTTAGCCAGTTTCGCTTAATGTAAGGAATCGACGCTTTTGGCCGCCTCCTGTCCTATTGTAACATTTAGGGAACATATTACCAACATCTTTTTGGTGTTGTTTTCCAAGATATATGTATTTGTCTATGCATGCTGCCCCACCTTTTTTTAAAAGGTATTCTCTGATGTTGTACATGATACTGCCCACCAGCTACTCGATTCCTCATAACAAACAAGGATGAGGCTGCTGCAAATGCACGTGAAAACGCGACCAACAATGATGGGCAAGTGGATGAGGATGACACTGTTGGGATTTTCAATTTGAACCCTTTAGTTGAGGATGACCAAGTTTTGATTTTCGGTATCTTTGACGACTACATTTCGCAGCTCGGTGACCCTCAATTTGACCAGACCCCTGTACAGGTCTGAGGTTCCTAACATCTCCCACAACACACCACTATAAATGTTATGTTACACTTGTTCAGCATGTTTTTATGCACTGTTAGGTTAACATTTATACATATCTTCTTTTCAACATGTTTTGTCTACTGATTTTGACCATTTATAAGTATGCATCACATTCTGACAACAGCCTATTGTTATGCATATCTACAGTGTAGAACTCCGGACATCCTACCCAACCAGTGCACACAAAGCCGGACTCCGTTCATTCAGGTGACTGAACTTTTCCAAATATTCTAACCAAGCACTTCTTTTTTTTAAGTGGCATAAAAAACCAGTGCTGAGTATGTATTTTTTACCCACTAACCCTGTTTCCAATGTCTCTAACACTTTCTGTATACTGCAGCCTCAATTTCAACCAAGTCAGTAGGCCGATCCCCAGGTCATTGTACTCGATGAGCAATCTGGGACTACAATTGTGCTGCCCAACCAGCCATGTGAAAACATACCAATCTTGCACGAGGTTATTTTACTAAACCTTTTCGTGGAAGCGATTTTATGCATTGTTCACAATATTTTCCCCGGGGGGTATATGAACACATTGTTTCCTTGTGCACCTCTATGCAGGGACCAGTATTTGACAAATCTGCTTGTAGAACACAACCTGTGTTGGAAGATTGTGACGAACCGATAGGAACCTACACACCAATGTGTGTTGCTTTACTTGAGCATCTGCTAGCCAGCAAGGATGAAACATTCAACAGGCAAGTGTTACAGCTACGTGTCCATATTTGATCTTACATGCATTTTTTTTGTTAAAGCAGTTTTTAGGAACATATCTATAGGTATGTATATATATATATATGTATATATATATATATATATGTATATATATATATGTATATATATATATGTATATGTATATATATATGTATATGTATGTATATGTATATGTATGTATATGTATATATATATATATGTATATATATATATATATATATATATATATATATATATATATATATATACATACCTATAGATATGTTATTGGGAGCCTTGGGCTCCCTGTAAGCTTGGGGAAGCCGCCAGCCCAACCGCATGTTACCTGGTTGGATCGAACCAGGTACAACAGGCCAGGTCCCCCGCGGTGGCGGCTAGCTAGTCAAACCGAACCAGCCGCCTTTTCCCACCCCGCGCAGCGCGCTCACGTGCCGGCGTCAGCAGCAGGCGCCCCTGACGTGCTCAAAAGACAGTGGCCCTGTTTGGATCCATGAGTTAGAGTTAGTTTGGGTTATTTGAGGCTCAACTAACCCTAAAGTATCCAAACATGAGGGTTAGATTGAGGTTAGTTGCATCTAAGCCACCCCAAAAACTATCCCCACATAATATTGCACCATAATATTTCTTACAATAAACTCTTTAAAACAAGACCCCACATGGATATGTTTCGATAAAATTTTTAACAAATATTTATCTTAGAATTAATGTTATATTTGAAGATCTTATGTTAAAAACATATTTATTGTCAATCTAGCCCTCGCATCCAAACACCTTTTTGGACCTCTAACTAAGTTAGAGTATCCATACAGGGCCCGTGTATGGGAAACGACATCCTTTTTTGTCTAGGATATTCGAACACCGCAGCTTTTTTGTCCGCTTTCGGTCCACGAGCGTGGACGTGGACATGAGGTGAAGCCAATGAAGGCGAGATCCATCACGTGTTGCATATAGACACGTCGCGAGATAGCATACAAACATGTACCCATGTGTAACCGAACTACATGTTACTTATTTTACTGCATATGCACGTAGAGAATAGTTTTTCACACAACATGATATCGTTTCACGCATAGTAGAATAGTTTCGATGCATAGTACCACATTTTCTACGCATTTTGTTCTCTGCTAGTTTGGGTTTGTGTGCACATTGTTTTGTTTCTAATGTGTTTTGTACGATATCTCTTCCAAATTTACGTTTTGTACGCAGTGACAGATTTGGCATCACCACGTGGTGACAGATTTGTCTCCATCTGAGAACCGAGCGCTGCTTGGGTGGCTAGCACAACAGGTGTATGTGCAACCGGCATGAGTTCGATTCCCATGAACTGCACTCACTTCTCTCTCCGGGGTTTTGCCCCAATAATTTTCGTTGCCTCTCACGCGTGGAGCCACAAAGGGAACGTGACGTGCTCGTCGCCTATGGAGCGATGGATGGACCCGATGATCTCAAGAAGGACGCGATGTAATCTGAGTGTAGTTGTAGGTTTGTTTGTGTTCATGTGGTGTGCGTGTGTGGAGGGTTGGTGTGAGTATGTACATTAGCAGATACCACAGTTGTACCCAGATGAGAGGCGTAAAAAAGGGTTAATTGGATACACACCACCATAAATTTTATGTTTTAAAAGACACCATTGCTATTCGCCTAACCGGGCTGACACCATTACAATCTTGCAAGAGTGTGAAATACGCCACTATGCATGCTTTCCATGGCCGAGTAAATTCATATGGACCCATTCGCCCTATCTTCTCTATCGAAGCAGTTCGTCCTCCATTCCTTGTACATGCATACATGAATAAATGAGATAATAATGAATAAATGAGATAATATTTTACACCAAATTAACACATGAATAAAGGGTAAAAATGGCTTTATACTTGCAGGCTCTAGTGCTAGATTTGTGTCAGATGGAAGCACACATAGGGGTTGTTCCCATGAAAACATCCGAGCACAAAACAAAGGATAACAAAATAGTGAATGCGTGAACTGGAACACTAGAAATAAGGAACGCATGAACATTATATCTTAGATATTAGCGAGAGAAAAGTAACATCTCGTCTAAAGGGAACTAAAAAACTACTACACCATTTTGAATCATTTTTTAATTCATAAACCTCAAAATTAAAGCAAAATTCATTACTCCGAACCGAAGCTATCTTTGTCATGCAACAAATCCAACTACGTGAGACTTGCACGTCGGTCACTAGGATTCTCAAGGTTAATTTTCATTTAATTACATTATAATCGATGTGATACTCACAAAGCGCAAGGATGTACACATGGGAAGTGGGGCGGAGTCGGGGCACGGGCGAGAGGTGGCAATACGAAAATACAATGCTCATGTACACCTAAATAGTGGGTGCATGATGGCATCAAGTGTAGATAGTGGTGTATTTCAAAGACGTGTGAAATTGCGGTGGCGCCGGCCAGGTTATGCGAATATCGATGGTGTATTTTAAAATCATGAATTTTATAGTGGTGTGTATCCAATTAACCCCCAAAAAAAGATTTGTCTCCATCCGCGTGCGGTCGCGAAAATGTATTGTGGCACGTACGTGCATGCTCAAGCACGTACTATCCTTACCGGTGAATTGTCTTTGGGATTCGTGCATAGTTCTCTCTCTCCTTTATACTTTTTTTGACAACCTTTGTTTTGCAACCGTATTTGTCTTATATTTAGAGTTTAGAGTTTACTATTTTAGGATTTAGGGTTAGAGTTTAGGGTTTAATGTTTTAGGGATTAGATATTATGGTTTAGGGTTTAGAGATTAGTGTGTTGTACATATGGTATAGAATTGATATAGCTAGTGTATAGAGAGTAACAAAGAATAAACAAAAGAACTTGCACGAATCTCGAGACAAGAATAGACGTATAGATGGCCACCGTGCCGTGTCGTGCCGGCACGCAAAGACGGCCATGCCGTGCCTCGCCGTGCCATCGGCGGCGCCTTCGGCCCACGGCATGACACATGGGCCGCCGTGCCGTGCCGAGCACGGCGTGCCGCGAGCGGCACGGGAGCACGCGAGCACGACGGAGGACCCCCGGGCGCCGCCGCGAAGTTGCGCACGCCGGGAGGAAGGCCGGCGCTCGTGGGGCGCGTCCTTGCACGGCTAAGGGTGGGCGTTCGGGTTACCCGATTACTTCGGGTCGGGTAGTTTGGGTTTTGAAAAGTTCGGGTAATGAAAATCATTACCCGATTACAGCCCCGAAAAAATGCTACCCGAAATTTCGGGTACCCGCAATTTCGGGTTCGGGTTCGGGTATTTCCCAATTTACCGAAATATATAAGATTATAAGATACACTCAAACAACACATAATTTCTTATACAAGTAGAACTAGAAAAAATATATAATAGATAAGTTCATAATTGATAAGTTCAACAACAGTGCCATACTCAATAGACTTGATAATTAATAGTCTTAATGTCTTGTGCAAATGCAACATGCAAGTGCAAACCACGACACATTCATAAAGACATAGGCTCAAAATGATGGTTTAGGCTCAGGCGCGCGAGTACTCAAGATTCAAGATGCAGTCCGTTTCAGACTTAGTCCTCCATATAATTCATATTGCGATAAAAATTGAAGGATCAAATCGGGCAAAGTTCGGGTACTTCGGTAGTCTGGACGTAGATACCCGAATTACCCAATATAAATTCGGGTAATAGGATTCACTATCCGAACTAGATATCGGGTAGTGCGGGTTCGGGTATTTCGGGTTCGGATCCGGGTATTTCGGGTTCGGGTAACGGGTAGCGGGTAATATGCCCAGGCTTATGCACGGCACACCGTGAGCGTGAGCGAGCAGCAGTCGAGGTCGAGGCTTGGATGAAAAGCAGTCGCGACGGCGGCGGCGGCGATGCTATCCGTCGCGGCCGCGCGTGAGTGCGGCGGCGGAGCTCGGGAGCTCGGTGCGAGCCGGGCGGGACTCGAGAGTGTGTGTGTGTGTGAGAGAGAGAGAGTGACGGGCGGAGGAGAAGCGTCGCCGCCGGGGCGGGGCTCGCGACGACTTTGCGAGTCGCGAAGTGACGGCGGACGGCGGAGGGCGTTGGGGGCGCGGCCACACGGGGACGGGTGGGGGTTGAGAATGAGATGTAGTTAGGGTTAGGAAATTATCAGACATGAGCTGTTTTGTCTCCTTTTACTGGGCCACCACCGTGCTGGCCTGTTGGCCGTGCCGTGCCCGTGCCGTGTCATGGGCCAGGCCGGCGGCCCATGACACGCACAGCGGCCATGCCGTGCGGCCCATGGGCCTTGCCGAAAGGCCGTGCCGCGTGCTGTGTCGGCGGCCCATGGGCCGGCTGCAAATCTATAAATAGATGGCGGAAAAAGTCTAAATACCCCCCTGAAGTATCAGCGTCGGCTAACATAACACCATAGACTTTAAAACCGTCTCGTTTTTGCACCTCTAAGTATGTTTATGGGTTTAAAAAAACCCCCGGGTGGTATTCCGGGCGGTTTTGCCAAGCGGCATCGGCGTGGCGGCCGCGCCGCGTGGCAGGGCCCGCATGTCGCGGCTCCGCGGCTGAAATATGCCTCCGCCTCCCGTTTCCACCTCCTCCCATTGACGAACCCGTGTAAGGTCCTAGATGGCTAGAGGGAGGGGGTGAATAGCCTATAAAAATTTCTACGAACTCAGTAAGCAAACTTCATTAGATACACAATCGGCGGAAAGCAAGTTATGCTTAGCCTACTAGGTGTTGCAAGCCTCCTGTCCAAACAATTCTAGTAGGTGATCACTAGTACACACAATAGCTACCACTAGTGATCAAGAGTTCTACCCACGGGATTTAGTCTACACAAGAAGTGGTTCCGTCCAACCACACAAGCAATTCTACCCACAGGGATTTAGTCTACACAAGATGTGGTTCACCGACCATGCAAGCAATTCTACTTTGCAAGAATGTAAACAAAGTAAACCAAGAGAGGATGAGACTTTTTATACCGACGCGTCGAGTCGAGGTTGCCAATCACCAAGAAGATGAACAATCAATCACAATCGGCAACACACGAAGGATGATGACCAATCACAGGGAGACAAGATGAACACAATAGTTTATCCCCGGATGTTCACTTGGGCACCGCCAAGCTACGTCACCCGTTGTGTCGATCAACACCTAGATGGTCCTTTGGTGTGACCCTCAAGCCACTTGCCCCGCAAGGCACTTCCCCGCAAGGAAACCACAAGGCACCACTCTCAAGCGTGATACTCAACGACATGCGCAATCCAATAGAGTTACTCTTCGCGATCCCCGTGAAGTGAGCACAAGAACCTCTCACAAATCAACCGGAGGTGGCCAAGAACAATCACCTTCTCTTGCCAACGCCTCCAACAATCTCCAAGCTAGGCTAGGAGCGGTACTCTCCAAGAGTAACAAGAAATCCACCGGCGAAACCACCCACAAGTGCCACTAGATGCCCTCAAGCAATGCAATGCACTAGGTGATTCACTCAATCTCTCTTAGGATGATCAACCAAGCAAGGGAGAAGAGTGGGAGAGAGTTTTTCTGCTCACAAAGATGAATGAATGAGTTAGAAATTCAAGAGGGGTGGCCAAGCCCCGACCACCATCTATTTATAGCTCATCCTCAAACATCCAACCGTTACCCCCTCGGGGGCCTGAACAACACGCGCCGGACGCGTCCGCGGCCCAGCGCCGGACGCGTCCGGCGTCCTTCCGCAGCCGACCGTTGGCCGAGCCAATGTTCAAATGCAGATGACGTCACGCGTCCGCCGCCCGCGTCCGGCGCTCCTCGACGGATGCGTCCGGCGGTCCGACGCCTACGCCGCTCAACTCCGGAAGTTTACCGGGTCCGAGTCCGGCGCACGCGGACGTGCCACCTCTGCGTCTGGCACTCCTCGGCGCCCGGCCGCCCGCCCGAGCCAATCGTCCATGCTTATTTGGAAGCCTTGCGCGTCCGGCCGCGTGTGCAGTGCTGCAAAAACTCCGTTTTTCGGCCGTCGAGACGCCAACTTCTCAGACATGCTATCCAACAAGTATACCAACTTGATCAATAGAGATAGCATGATTTCAACCAAATTTTGCATCCAGCGCAATAGAAAATGTGCATCCATTTTTTCCCAAAAGCGCACTGCAAACCACAGCGCACCCAAACGCCACCTTTGTAAATGTGCCAACACCACCAAGAGTACATCTCCATGTGCTTGTGTGTTAGCTTTTCACAAACATTTCCCAAAGGTTAGGTTAGCTCACTAGGCACTACATGCAATGCACTTCATGAATTCACCTAGTGGCACCCGTGCGTCGAATAGCCGATAAGACTTCCCCTCTTAATAGTGCGGCTATCGATCCTAAACCACTCACACCCTCTATGGTGTCTTGAGTGCAAACCAAAATGGCCCTATAGGTTATACCTTTGCCTTGAGCCCATTTTGTTCCTCCAAATGATATGAACGCTTCACACCATCATGTGACCGTCTCGATCCATCGACCTTGACTTCACTTGCCCTTCACCGTGCATCGGTCCATCGGCGCCAAGTCTTGCCCAAGCTTCACCATCGCATGGTCCTTCACTCACAAGCCTCGACTAGCCCTTCACCTTCAACACCGGTCCATGGAGCCAAGCATCGTCTTGATCTTCATCTTTGATCACATGACACGTGTCATGCTTCATATTCAATATGCTCATCATATGGACAACCTTTCTCTAAATCAACCATTTAGATAAACAAGCTTAGTCCTAGATTTCATCAATTAGCCAAAACCAAACTAGGGACTTTCAACCCGCCGCCCCGACTCTTTCACTCGCTCGCCCGCTCCGCTTCCTCGTCGTCTTCTCCGGCGAAACGGACGGCGCGCGGATGCTCCGGCGGACAACACGGTGATTCGAGCTCTGCTCTTCGTCCAGGTGCGCACTCGGTACCCGCATCTCGAATCGCAAGATTTGATTTGTGCTCTGTTAGGTTTCCAGTAGAGTTTTGGGGTGGAATTGGGGTTTTCTTGCGTACTGTTGGTTAGGGTTACATGTAGTTGTAGGTGTGGCTTTGGATTAGTTGTTGATTGAAGGGAAGGTGTTATGTTGTTGATTGCAATGTTGTTGAAGTCGATCGGCTCTTAGGGTTAGGAAAAAATCAAGTGTTCACAATCTTGGTTTTGACTGCGTTGTATGAATTTGGCAGGATGGAAGAGCACATTTGCATTAGATTCCACTTCGGTGGTACTTTTACCAGTGTGGGAGGTGCCCAGTTCTATGTTGGGGGTGACATTGCTGAATCATGGATCGAGGTGGACAAGGTTTGTCATTTTTGAGGTGAAGGGGCACCTAGCCGACCACTACAACCCCGATCTTTGTCTTGAGGATGTATTGGTGAAGCCTGGGAAGCATGTGAGTAATGGTCTTGTCTTTGCTTTGCAAGATGATGCCTCCTGTCAGGTAATGTACCAAGATCACAGTGATGGAAAGTGTGTTGACATGTATGTGGAGGAGGTACAGATGATGAGTGCTGATGAGCAAGAGATATGGGCGGGAGATACAGAGGAAGGAGATGGAGCTGCAAAGGAAGGAGATGGAGCTGCAGAGGAAGGAGAATTAGAGGGTGGAGATGATGAGGGCTGGTATGATGAGGAACATGAAGATGCTACAGAGGATGTTCAAGATCACAAAGGCAAAAGGGTTGTTGATGAGCCACAGGAAGTTGATGCGGAGCATGCACAAGCTGATTCGATTGTTCTTTCGATGAAGATTATAAGAAGCCAGCCGAGGATGATAGTTCTCTGCGATGATGAAGAGGCAAATGAGCTCGGGAGTTATGCTAGGGAGATAAGGAGGAGTATCGAGCTTAGCAATTTGGCCAAGCTAGAAACATTTCGGTTGAAGAGCTGTTCAATGAAGTGCCAAATTTGGATGATCTGCGAGTCCTTTGGTTGATTCAAGTGAAGAGTCCTCTTATGATGAAGACAGTGATGGTGAAACCATTAGGAGGAAGAGTGTGGAGAACGGATTTGACGGCAAGGCGAGAGTTGCTGTTTTCTCTCTTGGGATGGCATTCACGGATAGCGAGGCAATTCAAAAGAGTTTGTTCAAAAGTATGGTCCGAAAGCTCACAAGTCACTTAGTTTCATCAAAGATGAGGAGGGCAAAGTCGGTGCTAAATGTGATTGACCGGGGTGTGATTGGTACATATATGGTTCAAAAACAACAAGGTCCAAGTGGTTCAAGATTGTGCACTTCAATGATGAGCACACTTGCCCACCAACAAGGGAGAACAGGTTGGTGACTTCTACCCTGATTGCAAAACAATATTATCAGCAGATCAAGGATAATCCAACCTGGAAACCTCAACTCATCAAGATGGCTGTGCAGAGGGACTTATTTGCTGATGTTTCAATTTCCAAGTGTAAGAGGGCCAAGGCACTTGTTCAGTAGAAAGCACTTGATGCAATGAGAGGGGAGTACAGCAGGATATATGATTACCAGCTAGAGTTACTGAGATCCAATCCTGGCAGCACTGTCATAGTATGCTTGGACCCTGATATTCATGACAAAGCAGTTTTTGAAAGGTTTTATGTATGCTTTGATGGATTGAAGAAGGGATTCTTGGCTGGTTGCAGGAAGGTTGTAGGATTAGATGGATGTTGGTTCAAGGGTGCCAACAATGGTAACCTCCTGTGTGCCATTGGAAGGAATGCCAACAACCAGATGTACCCAATTGCCTGGGCAGCAGTTCCAATTGAGAATTATGATACTTGGTACTAGTTCATTTCCTTGCTTCAGAAAGATCTAAACATCAGTCAAGGTGGTGAAGAATGGGTTGTCATCTCAGACCTACAGAAGGTGATTTACTTGCTTCATTTCCTTGCTTCTTTGTATCTTCATCAAATTATTGCTTTTGTCTATTGTTTCTCATCTTGACTCAACTTGATGTATGCAGGGCCTTCTCAAGGCAGTTAAGGAGTGGGTTCCTAATGCAGAGCATAGAATGTGTGCAAGACACATTTATGCCAACTAGAGAAAGAAGTACACAGACAAGAAGTTGCAGAAGAAGTGGTGGAGGTGTGCAAAGGCATCTTCAAGGCAGTTGTTCAACCTGTACAGAGCTTGGCTTGCTCAAGAAACACCACAAGGAGCCCAGGATATGATGAAGACAGATCCTGAGCACTGGAGCAGGGCTTTCTTTAGGCTTGGGTCCTTCTGTGACTCTGTAGACAACAACATGTGTGAGAGCTTCAACAACAAGCATCATGGAGGCTAGGTTTTGTCCAAGTGATCACCATGACGAAGAGCACATAAGGAAGAAGCTAATGGTCGGGATTCAAGAGAACGAAGCGAGTATCTAAGTGGATTTGGAAGTGTTTGCCCAAATATTTTCGAAAACTAAAACTGAACATAGAGTTATCCGGTAGGTGCTATGTGTTGTGGAATGGAGAGGATGGATATGAAGTCCAAGAGAATGAAGACAGGAAGTACTTGGTTAAGTTGCAGCGAGAGAGTGCGGTTGCGGTGTACCGCGGCTGTCCGGCTTGCCATGCCAACATGCAATCAGTGCAATCTACAAGTCTAGTGGCAAGATTGACGACTACATTGCACCCTGCTACAGCATACAAACATACAAGGAAATATACCACCATGTGCTTTATCCAGTTGAGGGCCCAGAAAATTGGCCAACTTCCTCTATGCCTAGACCAGCCCCACCTGCCTATGTCAAAATGCCTGGCAGACCCAAGACGAGAAAGGAGAAGGGAGCGAGGGTGAGGAGCCAAAGGGAAAGAAGCTCACCGGGGTTGGACTGAAGATGAGTTGCAGTAGGTGTGGAAAGAATGACCACAACATCGAAGGTGTCCACAGAATGGTGGCGGCAACCAACATGCAAAGCAATTATAAGAGAGAAGAAGAGGACAAGGAGAGCTGAGAGACTTCATCCTCCAACAAAGCAAGAAAGGTTACACTTGCCTTCTCGAGATGAGCCAGTTTTGGCTAAATCTTTTGAATGAGAACTTTTGGCCTTGGTGCCTTTTGTTTTACGGTGGATGTAAATAGGATGTAAGATAGACAATTGGCCGGGTGCCTTTTGCAAGCGATGCGGTGTGTGAATGCATTATCTCGTGAATGCATTCTGTCATTTTGGTTGTAAAATAGGATATGACAAGCGATGCGGTGTGTGAACAGTGGATGTAAGATAGGATCTGAAAACCGATGCACTTTAGTTGATGCTTCTGTCATTTTCATTGTCAAATAATGCTTCCTGTCATTTTCAATTTCAGTTTCATTTTGGTGGCACAATTTCACAAAGCGAGTCACAATTGGAATTCCGAGTCACAATTTAACACAAATCAGTCACAATTTAACACCAACCATTGAAGGATCCATTAATCCATTACAAACCAAAATAATCGGCACTTGTCACAACTACATTGCTAAGTTCCTAACCTTACATTGCTAGGTTCAAGTACTAACGAACTACATTGGCGGGTTTCTAATCATACAAACCAAAGCAACACGAAACCTTGGCCATCCATTCATCTTCTTCATCGGGCATTCAAAGTGCTTCCACCTCCTGAACCTTTGCCTCCAACTCCTTCTCCATGCCTTCCAGAACAACATCCTTCTTCATGAGCTCTTCATGCAGGAACTGATTCACAACATCCACCATTGCAGGTCCCTGGGCAGCAACACCCTGATTTGCCTCCTTCTTCATCTTCCAGACCATATCACGCAGGTCACCCAACACCTCTCTATACCACTCCGAAGCAGGTTCATCGACCCATTCGAAGTAGCCACAATCTTTAGCCTTGGACTGCAAACTTAAGCACAATCAGAACAAGGAATGCTCCCTCAAAGACAATCGAACAAAGCTCAGCATTACTTACCCGAGCATGTGGGCATCGGTAGTACCCGCGCCCTGGGTTCCAAAGGCTCCAAGAGATCCACCTGCAAGCCTTGTCACCATGGTGGCAAGGGTGTGGTCGGGGTGATAGGATAGCGGCCCGGCGCGGTACGACACTGGCGAGCCCAGCCCGTCGTACCCACCGGCAGCAATGCCACCACCGGGGACCCCGAGCACTAGGAGAGCTTGAGGAGGCCATTCACCCCCGCCGCCGCCGCAACTACCCGCCGCCGCCGTCGCCTAACCCTAGAGTCGCCGGGAGCCGGAGAGGATGAACGAGAGAGAAGACGAAGACGGGAGGAGGCGGAAACGGGAGGGGGCGGAGGCGTATTTCAGCCGCGGGAGCCGCCTGACATGCGGGCCCTTGCCACGCGGGCGCGCCGGCCGCCACGCCAGCATGCCAGCTTGGCAAAACCGCCCTGGAATACCACCCAGGGGGTTTTTTAAACCCATAAACGTACTTAGAGGTGCAAAACAGACGGTTTTAAAGTCTGTGGTGTTATGTTAGCCGACGCCAATACTTCAGGGGGTATTTAGACTTTGATAGCACGTGCCCAGCAGATAAGGCCAAAAATCTGCGTTCGTGCGGTCGTGCTGGAAGTCTGGAACGCGACGGTTCGAGTACGCGCACAGAGGCCCCACGCAGTGTTCTTTTTAAATGCAATCCAGTCTTCGAGGGTCCACCTGAAAAAGTCCCCGGTCACGTTTAATATCCACAGCCGTCACCACGGTCCAAAAGCAGTCGGTTCATTTTCTCCCCCCACTCCCTCTCTCTTCTGCCATCCGCGCCGCCACCCCAGAGCGGCGGTTTTCTTCCCACCCCAGAGCGGCGGTTCCCCGGAGCACCGGCGACGAGATTCGCCGCCGCGCGCGGAATGGAGGTATTCTTGGGCCACCCTTCCCGGAGCGCCGCCGTATCGATCAAAACCTAACCGGCGGCGGCTTTTGGTGTGGTCCAATGCAGGTGCCCAATAAGAGCGCCGACGGCGGCGGTTCCGGCGGCGGCGACGGGTCAGGCCCTAGAGGGGCGACTGGCGGTTCTTCCTGCGTAGATGGCGGTGCGGGCGGATCTGGGAGTGCCCAGGGCGGCGGAGGTTGCGACGACTTCTCCGACCACGCCCACGAGGTGAGTCTCTGCGCTCATCGGCTTAAATTACATCCGGCAGTTGCTGGATCTTATTTTTTCACCTTTTCTTGGTAGGGACGCGGCGAGCACGGGACAGGGTCGCGAGCCCCTGCGCGGCGGTTCCGCGGGGAATTTGAAGCGGCGGCGGCCATGGACAGACCGCCGTTGAAGGGGCGGCCATCACGGCGCCGGCCATGGCGGCGAGCAAGCCACGCGCTTCGTCCCGGGCGACATTGCAGCACGGGAAGGTTGGATTTGCAATAGACCGAATACCTTTTTTAGATTGCTTTGTTTCAGTCTGAGTTTGTATCAATTGATGTTTTTCCCGCCTAGCTTGTATGGAAATGTCGGTTAGGGCTCTAATTGAATGTTAAACAGTGTGTATGCAATATTAGATAGACCTGTATGCAATTGTTGATAGGTCTATATGCATTGGTTTACAAGTTTAAATATGCAATGTTTGCTAGGTCTGTATGCAATGTTTGCTAGGTCTGTATGCAACGTTTGCTAGGTCTGTATGCAACATTTGGTAGGTCTGTATGCAATGTTTGCTAGGTATGTATGCAATGTTTGATAGGTCTATATGCAATGGTTTACCAGTTTATGTATGCAACATTTGCTAGGGCTGAATGCAATTTGCTGGGTACAGTAGTTTCTGGGGAAAAAACAGATTGTGTGTGCAATGTTTGTTAGGCTAATAGTGCGCACACGCTTTTTTTTTGCTTTGGTGTATGTTGGTAATGCAATTTTGTAGTTTTGGTAGTGGCAATTCAAATGAAAGAATGTATATATGCGAGACATGGCATAGCAAAACATGAATTGTGAGCAAGCGATTCTTTTCACGGTTTTCGAAATCACCATATTTTTGTCGGTGTCTAGCGGGATGAGCCGAGAGTAGGCATGAAAAGGGCTTGTAAGCGGGGAGACAACCCTCGCCAAGCTCCGGCTCCGCGACGAAGAAGAAATTCTGCGAGACACCTCGTGATGTGCATGGCGTTGAACGTCCGTAACACGATCCTACCTTCGTTCGCGAAGCGGCGGCAATGGATAAGCCAATCTCCGGCTACGCCCGCTTTGCCGGTGAGGGAGAAGATGCTTTCATGACACACGAACGTCGCGTAACACGATCCTACCTTCGTGAAAAGGAGAAGGCAAAGCAACGGATAAAGGCAGATCCGATCCGACGAAAGGGCGTCACATTCAAGGTACGTATCCGTTTGTTTTCGTGTGTCCGTGTTTTGACCGAATATCTCTAAATGCGATACCTTTGTTATTTTTGCGGGAGCCGGTGGCAACAAATAGCAAGAAGCGCAAGCATGTAAGTCTATATATAAGCCGTTCTTTTTGTTTGCCCCCACCCCCCCCCCCACCCCCCCCCAACACACACACAAAAAAAAAGCGTTTGTTTATTTGCTTTAACCCCCTTACAAAGGTGCTTTGTTCTCTATGCATTGCAGGCGAAGGGCGGTGACGCTGAACCGTCTACAAAGGCCGCTAGAATGCCTAGTTCTTCCAGCAATACCTCTGTTCCTGATGATGAAGAAGACGAAAGAACAGCTGATCCTGATGATGATGAAGATGAAGAAACCGTAAGCCATCGAACCTCATTCTATTTTTACCACTATAGCTGTTTATACATGTCACAGTTAGCCGGCATACTGTTTTGAAATAGTTTAGGAGGCTAATTGCACTCCTGTCATAGGATTGTCTCCATTGTATGCAGTCGGAAATTAGCAAATGAACATTAAATGCACTGTCTTTTAGGATATAGGTTTCACACTTTGTATTCACCGTTCGATCCGAGGTCCTTCGGGGTTATATTCACTTTGGTGACTAGGTCTCGTATGCAATATAAACAATCTAGCAATGTATACACTGATTTTTGGCAAGCTGATGTTATATATATGCATTGATGAGGTAGGTATGTATGCATGACCTAGCACTACCAGTTTGATGTATTCTTCTTTTTTTTGTTCCTTATTAGGCATACGAGACCTTTTTGTTGTCTCCTAACTGTTTTGAATGACTTTTGCTATTTTTTGTACGAAGGCCTTGCGGTGGAACGTACGCAATTATCCTAGGGAAAGTTTCTCAAATGATTATGAAACTCTCGCCAGCGCAAAAGAAAAACTTCCTTCAAGATGCGGGTTCGGGTCATTGCTACAACTCAATCTTACGAGAGCATAGCTCCGGCCTTCTTGCGGTGGCTATACAAGCGTATCCACAAGATGCGTATTGACGCCGGTCCGGGAAAAAGCTAAAGATAACCAAGGAGGTGTTTCATCTCATATCGGGTCCGCCCATGTATGCGGAGAGCGCCAAGTGCGGTTTGATTCGTACACTTGGATAGAGAAAAGAGAAGAAAAAAGAAGGCTGCGCGGCCGGCTCGGTATCGAAGAGGGAAAATTTTTTAACATAGAGCATTGTATTGATCGGGTATCGCAGAAAGGCAGCGATGAAGTCACAAAGCGTTGCTTCTTCCGGTGTTATTCAACCGTTTGCTCTTCTCAACAACCCAAAGTGGTCGATTTCCGGCCCGGGGAGATTATGCGGACGAAGGATCTGTCCAAGTTCCACAGGATTGATTGGTGCCATGAGATGCATGAATTCTTCGCCGAGCAAATAGAGGTCTTCCACAAGGATATAGAGACCCAGCAAGCCACCTACTCCATTTCGGCGTTTAGTACGGCCATAGGGGTAAGAATTCGACGAAAACTTCCCGCCACTATCTTTTTTCTCGGTTACATTGCTCTTTGTATGGATCTGTCTTTTGTTCAATAATTACCATTAGTGTGGTATGTACACACCGCTTTTATGAGTTACAACCACATAAGTGTATATGCTCGCCCTTTGCATAGTCATATGCACTTTGCTAATCGATTACCTTGCTAGGGTGACCGGCGAGACTTCTTTAGGCTATGTTACTATGCCTTTGTTTTAAGGCTCTGAGATACTCTGTACTCTTGATAGTAATCTCTTATTTTCTTGCACACGGTTGAATTACATTGATTGGCTTGTTAACACCGAGAATTTGGTCGGGAATATGACAGTGGACCCGCAGCGGCGAGAGAGAGGGATTCGGCAAATGCATATGCGGTCGGCTAATTTCCATGTGTTCGGCAAATGGCCAAGCGGTCGGCAATCGCTTTATTTGAAGGCGGAGAAAGGAAAAAGGAAGCGATCGAAAAGGGAAGGAGTCGTGATGATCAAGGACTCCGATTATGGATAGAGTTAGCGTGTCTTTGTCTTTCCAATTTTGGTTAGATAGTTCGTAAGTGCTTAGGACTCATGTTTTGTCCGGGGTATAAATATAAACCCTCGACCATTGTAATAAGGGTTCACAACCAAATCAATACAACCGGCTACGTGCCACCCTTCGAGTCCTTTAGTCGTGTCGTCGAGTTCTTCGAGAGGGCCAATCGATCCGTCGACCTCCGTAAGTCCGGCAACCTTGCTATCATGTTTAGTATCGTGCGGCGGATTTAGATGTGATGCAAGTAGTCTCATCCGTTTTGCTTAGTATCGTGCGGCGGATTTAAGCTTAATGATGGGAAGTTTTTGCTTGTGCCTTGTATCGTGCGGCGGATTAAGACATGAGTAAAGATAGTTATCGGCTCTTTTAGATTTGGCATGATCTAATAGATTCATTAAGTTACCATGTGTTGCTTGCTTTATTTAATGTTTAATTATTTGCAACATTCTTTTGCCCAATCTAGATTGATACTCTTTCGGCTTGTTGATCGTTCTTTCATGTTTATTCAATATCAAGTGGATCAAGTTCATATAGCCGAATTAGATCGATCTAGATTGTCACGTGTTGTGGGTTCATTCACGTTATGTGTAGATAAGCCTTGACAGACCGGGTACCGTGCGGCGGATGTGTCTTTGGGTTACTCTAGAGCTAGTCATCCGGTGGACTAGAGATCGGTTTAATCTCGATAGGCTCCTTTACATGTTACTTGTTTGTTCCTTCTTCATGGACCCCGATTCGGCAATCTTGCCGATACGGTTATGCTTAAACATGTGACGAGTATTTATAGATCTGTTAGGTAATTGCATGCTTTTAGCTCTTTATTGTTAGATTGTATCATGCGGTGGATTGATCTAGTAGTAAGGAGTGGTGTAAATTCATAGTGAGTGGTATCATGCGGTGGATTAGCTTGCTTGGGTTTATGCTTGACGGGTTTATGAAGGCTAGACGTGCGGCAGACTAGTTGGAATAGCCTATGCATGTGTTATTTAGTAGATTTATATTTATAAGTTACTTATTCTTAATTATTAGTGCTTGATGATGCTTTAAACTTGAGATGTAGTTTGATGCACTTTAATGATTCGATCTTGTTCAAACATGTCTTCATTTACCGCATTCGGCAAGTTTGTTCGTTTACGTCGTTATGTTACTTTAGCCGAATGAACCGCAACCGTTGGCGATAGCTTCTATAGCTATGTGTCGTCGTAAGTGGCTTCGGGGCCGTAAAGATGGAACTGTCGGTCTCACCCAAAGACGTTCCAGCTTATGATCTTATGTTTTATCCCTTGTCGATTTTCAGGTCAAATCGATCGGCACGCCACCGGATTCAGACGCCCGGGCATCCGATTGAAGCTAGGCTTTCCGGCTTGCTGTGTGTGAGACGCAGGGTGGTCACATTTTGCGTCAACACACTTTTTGGCACGCTCGGTGGGACAACTTCTCAATCTAAGATGGGATCGGAAATTGACAACGATCACGTTCGAACGTGACCATGGACGAGCCGCAGCTGCGAGCAACGCCGGATCGTGGAACAGCAATGGAACAGTTTCAGCAGAAATGTCGATGTCTTTTTCCAAGAACAAGAGTGGCGAGTGATCGTCAAGCAATCACGCCACGAGTTCTTCTCGCCGGTCGGGCAGTCGACATTACCGACGAGGAGGAGATGCAGAGGGTAGTTGCAGCCATATACAAAGCTGTGGGAGACACTATGTTGAATCACAACACAGCTTTTCTGGGCACCTTCCGCAAAATCATGGCTGACACTTTTGGTCCAGCAGTTGACAAGCGCTTTGAAGAAAGATTTGGAGAGCTTGCTGGACCAGTGTACTTCAACACTCAGCAATCTTCAGGGAAGTCAACTGGAGGAGAAGAGATAATCGGTACAAGCAAGGATGGAGCTATTCACGATGAAAAAGAAAAGCCTCCTGTTGCCGAGCAGCAAACTTATGGTCAAGTAACTTTTGGTGCAACAACGGATATACCCGCATCCGCTATACAAGATTGCTCCAAAGTGGCAAATAGATTGCGAAGAGTGTCTATGGAGATGGGTACAATGAATTTACGATTACGGTGCTCGAGTGCTTTGCCGAATCCAGGGTACAAGGAGTGCATCGGGAATGCCTTCTAGAAGACAAGGAGCAAAAGATGCAAATGATGAGCTCCTAAGCGTAATGGCCGACATGATGCGTAATCAATTCGGCTCGAAACCAAAGCATCGACATATGCATACAAATCTCCTTTCCCGAGTGGTACAATAGGGTAGCTCTTCCACCAAGAGTTAAGCCACCAACGAGATTTGACCAAATTCTCTCGGTCGATGACACCAAGCACCATTGAGCATGTCGCAGATATTTGATGCAACTTGGAGAAGCCGCTAGTGATGAAGCTTGGAGAATCGATATTTTCCTATGTCTCGATGCGGGCCGGCTTTCACATGGTTTGCTTCAGCCGGCCAATTCCATTGGTACATGGGCAGAATTGGAGCAAAAGTTCCATTCATACTTTTATACAGAACCAATGAGAAGAAGATGGTTGATCTCGTGGGCTATGAGGATGAAACTACCGAGACACCAATGGAGTATCTTCGAAGATTCGAGAAGCGAAGAACATGTGCTATTCTCTCGACTATTCCCGATGATCAACTTGCACAATTGGTCATTGCGGGCATGCCGCCACATATCGAGACAAGCTATTCGGCATGGAGTTTGAAGACCTTGGACAGCTTGCACAAAAATTGACAAAGAATGAGCAATCAAGCCCAAGGGTTCGGGAGAGATGCTCGTTTTCGAAGAACAAGTGCAATTGTTGACATGTATCGTGGATTTCTAGAAGAAGCATCTCGAATATGAAGATGAAGATGAAGTAGCCGCGCAGAGCCGAACTGGACTAAAGAGCCTACTTTGGTCATCATCGATGGGTGAAGAAGCAAAAGGGATCTTATGATTTTGATGTCGTAAAGCGAGATAAGCTCTTTTTGTTTCTAATTCAAGAAGGACGCATCAAGCCGCGTAAGGACATCCTATGCCGCGCCCGAAGGGGTAAAGGATAAGAAGTACTGCGGGTTCCATGATACAAAGTTCTCATCATATCAATGATTGCCGAGTGTTCGAGTAAAGATTCAGAAAGCTATTCAAGATGGACACTTAAGATTTGATGGCAAGATGAAAGTAGACAAAAACCCATTCCCTCAGAATATGGTCTCTTTCTCTATAGGCATGGTTGATGCCAGTGAATCCAAGGAAAAGGGAAAGATGAAGGTTCTGACCTCTGAAAGAGCCAAGGAGAGTGGTGCTGTTGATCCTGATCGGCAAATTACCAAGCAGGAAGTGCAACAAGTACAGTTCAGAGGTAGCCGAACAGAGAAGGGTCAGACTTCAGATGCAGCTAAGGGAAATTGCCGAATACACGCTGAGCCGAAGCGCAGAGTTACAGCACGACACTTGTTGAATAAGTGGCAGTGGGAAAAGAAGATGGAGTATGATGAGGAACAGCAGTACATTGAAGAGGAGCGCAGGTTCATGGCAGAACGTCGGAGATATGAAGCAGAGGTGCGCCAAAGAGAACAAGAAGAGTACAGGAGAGAACAAGAGCAATCTCATTGAATTGTTCCTTCTTCGACATCGTTGGAATGAAGGCTTGAAGTTGCTCGCCAGAACAATTGCCCCGAATGCGGTGATCAATATTCGAGTACAGCAATCTCGAGTCAACCGTCCCGTTCATGATAGACTTGGGATGAAAGTTCCGAGAACGATCGGCGCTTAAAAATAAACAGTTTTGATGAACATCGGAGGAAGAGATTTGCGAGATCAAGCTTGGGCTCACAAAGCAGTTGTCCATAATGCGAAGAGAGCTCCTATAGGTGGCAAAGAGGACAAGTGGTGCCCTCCGGTCTCGCGGAAAAGTCGAAGAGAAGAGTTCGGCGTTTGAGAAATCAAGAGCTGAAACAGAATTAGCCGAAAAGAAGCCGTGTGGCGTCCTAAGAAAAAGGATGATGGACAAGGTCCTTCGGCCGATACTAACATGGTGTTCTTTATTCCATTAGAGTTTAAAGCTCCTGAAGATCAAGAAGTGCAAGATGAGGTATATTCAGATTTTGATGAGACTGAATGCCGAGACTTGATGGCTCAACTTGTGTTGACTCGGCAAGCAATTTTTGACAAGCCAGTTAAAAACCGTCATCTGAAACCATTATACCTGAAGGGATATGTCAATGGCAAGCCTTTAACCAAGATGCTTGTTGATGGAGGGGCTGCTATCAATATTATGCCCTATGCTACTTTCAGAAAGCTTGGTATGACAAGTGAAGATTTGTCGCAGATCGACATGATCCTTAGAGATTTTGTCGGCAATGCTTCGATACTCGTGGAGCAAGACATGTGGAACCGATGATTGGATCCAAAACTTTGATCACTACCTTCTTTGTCATTGATGGCAAGGGGGCATATAGCATGCTTCTTGGAAGAGATTGGATCCATGCTAATTGCCGTATACCCTCAACTATGCATCAAATCCTTATTCAAAGTGGGTAGGAGATGATGTAGAAGTTGTTCAGCCGATGATTCAAAGTGAGTGTTGCCACTTCCGAGCCTCGCTTATTGGGAGTATGATGGACTAGATTGCCTTTCGGGTAAGATATGGAAAGAAGGTCCTGTCAATGTGTTCGACAGAGATCAACGCCCGATCCAAGCAAATGGGCTCGACAAGAACTTTTAATGGGCAATCCAATCGATGGCAACAAAGGCAAAACCGGGTCGTGGTTTCATGTCGGCCGACAAGTTAGAGGAAATCAATGTTGGTGATAGCACAAAGTCAAGGCCGATGTATATCAAGTGCAAATTTAGACCTTAATATAAATTGAAGTTAATAGAGTTGCTAAAGGAGTTCAAAGATTGTTTTGCTTGGGATTACACAGAGATGCCTGGGTTGGATCGATCAATTGTTGAGCATAAGCTGCCTATAAAACCTGGATTTCGTCCTTTCAAACAACCTCCACGGAAAATCTATAAAGAGGAGGTATTGGCCGATGTAAAGAAAGAGATTGAGAGATTAATTGAAGCAAACTTTATTCGGCCATGCAGGTATGCGTAATGGATTTCAAATATAGTACCTGTCTACAAGAAGAATGGGAAGATGAGGGTATGCATAGATTTCGAGAGATCTCAACAAAGCTACTCCAATGGATGGATACCCAATGCCGCTTGCCGATTTATTAGTGGATGCAGCAGCAGGTTATGAAGTTATTAGTTTTATGGATGGCAATGCGGCTACAATCAGATTTTCATGGCGGTTGAAGATATTGCAAAGACCGCATTCGATGTCCCGGTCACATTGGATTGTTTGAGTGGATAGTGATGACATTTGGATTGAAGAATGCTTGGTGCAACTTATCGAGAGCCATGAACTATATCTTTCATGAGTTAATCGGCAAGATTGTAGAAATCTATATTGATGATGTGGTAGTCAAATCCAGAGACCATGAAGGACATTTAGCCGATTTAAGAAAGACTCTGGAGTGCACGAGGAGACATGGCTTAAAGATGAATCCAAATAAGTGTGCTTTTGGAGTCTCGGCTGGTGAGTTCTTGGGGTTCTTGATCCACAAAGGAGGGATAGAAGTTGGGAAAAAGAGCATGGAAGCAATAGACAAAGTTGTGCCCCCAACTAACCTTACAGAGTTGCAGTCATTGCTGGGTAAGATCAATTTCGTGAGGAGATTCATATCCAATTTATCAGAAAGAGTATTGCCTTTCTCTCCATTGTTGAAGCTCAAGAAGGATCAAAAATTTGTCTCGGAGTGACATACAAACAAAAGGCTTTTGATGAGATCAAGCAATATATGAAGGCACCACCGGTGTTGGTACCTCCACAACTTGAGAAGCCTTTCAAGTGTATGTGGCGGCCGATAGCCTAACAATAGGATCGGCCCTTATGCAAGAGTTTGATGGAAAAGAGAGAGTAATAGCTTACCTTAGCCGAAAATTGTTAGATCCCGAAACAAGGTATTCGGCTATAGAAAAGCTCGTTTGTGTGTTTATTACTCATGCACCAAATTTCGGCACTATTTGTTAAATGCCGAATGTGTGGTGATATCTAGTTTTGATGTAATTAAACACATGTTGTCAATGCCGATTTTAAATGGAGAATCGGCAAATGGGTATTAGCACTATCGAGTTTAATTTAAAGTATGAGTCGGCAAAAGCGGTGAAAGGGAAGGCAATTGCCGATTTTATTACTCAACATCGTGATTTATCTCGTTGATATGATTAACATTGCCCCATGGGCATTATTTTTTGATGGATCATCATGTGACAAAGGTGGTGGTGCTTGGTATTCTTTTGATATCCCCACGTGGAAAGATATTTGAGTTTGCTTTTTCAATTGAATATCCTGTCACTAACAATCAAGCGAGTATGAGGCTTTGCTTAGAGGGCTTCGGGCCGTTGGATAGAAGTGAAGGCTATTCTTTGTTGAAGTATTTGGTGACTCGAATTGGTAATCAATCGGTTGACAGGACAATATGAATGCAAAAATGATGTACCTTGCAAGGGTACCATGAACAATGTAGGGAACTTCGAAAAAGTTTTTTAGTAGTTACTTTGCATCATATACCCAGAGAGCACAATGGAGAAGCAAACAAATTAGCTCAAGCGGCCTCGGATATCGGGAAAATCATGAAATTTATACGCAGAAGAAGGTGCTTTTAATGGTGATCGGATAAAAGATGATTGGAGAAGTGACATTATCAACTATCTCGAAAGACCCATCTCAAAGAGTTTCCCGGAGGCTCGGTATAAAGCACTTAAATTTGTGCTTCTTGATGATCGGTTGTACCACAAGTCTATAGATGGAGTGTTGCTCAAATGCTTGAGCCAAGAAGAGGCTAAGAAGATTATGTTTGAAGTCCATGAAGGAGCTTGTGGTGCACATCGTCGGCTTACCGAATGAAATGGATAATAAGGAGGACGGGGTACTTTTGGCCGACTATGTTGGAGGATTGCTTTGAATATTACAAAGGGTGTCGAGATTGTCGATATTTGGTAATGTTCAAAGAGCACCCGCATCCGCTTCCGAATCCAATAATTAAACCTTGGCCGTTCGGAGGATGGGGTATAGATTTAATTGGACAGATCAATCCTCCATCTAGCAAAGGACACAAATTTGTGTTGCTGGCAACAGATTATTTCACCAAATGGGTTGAAGCTATCCCTTTGAAAAAGGTCACATCAGAGAATATGATCAGTTTTGTCAAAGAACATATAATTCATAGGTTTGGGATTCCACAGAGACCATTACAACGATCGGGAACTCAGTTCACTTCCTCGAGTTTTGTGACTTTGCCGAAAGCATGGGGATAAGGTTATATAATTCTTCTCCTTATTATGCGCAAGCCAATGGCCAAGCAGAGGCGTCAAATAAGATCATGATCAAGATTATTCAGAAGAAAATCGATGAGAAGCCAAGGAGATGGCACTTGGTCCTTAATGAAGCATTGTGGGCTTACCGAATGGCTTGCCATGGATCCACACAAGCATCTCCATATGAGTTGGTTTATGGACATAATGCTATAATGCCTTGGGAGTTGCAATCGGGATCAAGGAGAGTTGAGTTACAAAAGGATTTGACGACGTAAAAAGATTATAAGGATCGATGATGGATGAGTTAGAAGATTTGCATTTGATTCGTCTTAAGGCCTTGGAGAACATTGAGAAGAATAAAATACGTGTTGCCAAGTACTACAACAAGAGAGTTAAAATTAAGCAATTTGCGAAGGAGAATTGGTTTGGAAAACAATATTGCCGATTGGTACCAAGGACAAAACATTCGGCAAGTGGTCTCCGAATTGGGAAGGACCTTTTCGGGTTGTCGGTTGTGCACGGCAATGCGTATATATTGAAAACGCATTGTTTGGAGAAGAACTTACTAGAGCCATCAATGGCAGATACCTTAAGAAGTTTTATCCAAGTATCGAAGTTGGATCTTAATTGTGACTATGACATAAGCGTGGTATAGCCGATTGAATAAAATCGCCTTCAGAGCAAAGGAAAGAAGTTGGAGAGAAATAGCCGATAATATTATCGCCTCTAGTGGAAAGATAGCCGATATCGTGTGTATCGTCTTCAGAACAAAAATAGCCGATATAGTTGTATCGCCTTTAGTCGATTTTTAAAAGTATAAGTGAACAGTTTGATCTTATCTCTCAGCTGATAGGTTTATCGGGAGAAGATAAAGGGAATTGAAGTACTACGCTACAAACCATCAAGTCATGGAACAGGACCGAGATCTAATCGGCTAAAATGATGTCATGCGATTCGGGAGTTTTCGTTCGGGAAGAGTGTTGCGTCGAAGTTCTAGCTAAGGAAAAATTTGCAAAGAAGCAAATGCGACGACGAATGTCATCACGACAAGCAAGAACAAGAAGAGGACCAACATTCTTCATTAAAATTTTATTTACAACCCGCGCCAATCCTAATACAAGCTACTCCTCTTCTTCATTGAAGAGCTTGTTGAGGACGGACTCCGGGTTGGTGGCGTTGGCCATGGCGTCGGCGTGGGCGTCGTACCCCGCCGGGGAGGCCCTCGATGTCGTCGACTTCGTGAGGAAGCCCGCCATGGAAGCCGGTCGGCATCGGAGCGTAGTCGTCCCCGGTCCAGGACGACATCCCCGCCAGGCCGAGGGAGGTGCCGAGGCGCACGCCATGAAGGGCAACCTGGTCGACCTGACCAGGAATCGCCTCAAGACGATCTGCCAGGGTCGCCCCCTGGGCGTTCACGTGGTTGGCCGCCGCCGTCGCCGCCACCTTCAGGCGATCCAGCTCCGCGGTGAGGTCTGCAAAGGAACATAAGATCGATCAGTGAACAGATGAATCGGGAAGAACGGAAAATCGAAAACATTTGTTGAAGAGCAAATACTGGTGACGGCCTCGCTCAGCTGCCGGCAGTTGTCCTCCAACTCCAGCTGGGCGATCCCAAACTTCTTGGTCTCTTCACCAAGAAGCTCCATCGCCTCGTCCCGCTCGCGGCGGTATGCGGCGGCGTCATAGCGGCTGTGCGCCGGGATCTCCTCATCATTCCTATCCCAGATAGGACGGTACGAGGAAGAGGACCCCGATGAAGCCGAGGCGGAGGCCGGTGCCGGAGCAGGAGCAGGAGCCGGGGCTGGAGCCGGAGCCGGCGCGGGGGCAGGAGCGTCGAACGCTGCGGCCGGCGCCAGGAAGCGCCATTGGCCAGTGCTGATCCTCGCCGTCCTACAAACAAGGTGCAATCAAGATCGGCTAAACAAAAGGAAACCGCAAACAAGGTGGAAGTTATCTCTTACTGCAGACGGCGACCACCACGGCTGCTTCCCTCCGCCGCGTCCGCCGCAGGAGCAGGAGCGGAAGCGGAAGAAGGAGTGTGGGTGCCGGCCCGGCGACCGCGCTCCGGACGTTGGCGATGTAGTCGCCGGTGTTCCCGACGGCCCTGAAACAGATCGAGAAGATGAACAACCGCAAGGGTCAGAGATTCAAATCGGGTAAAAGCTATCAAACAGCGCAACTCAAGGGGTTGAGAATCTCACCGTCGGCGCCGGTTGCTGCTTCCCTCCGCCTCGTCCTGAGCAGGACGCTTGTTGCGATCGCCGCCGCTCGCCATTGGTGGTGGTTGGGGTTTTTTGGAGGCTTGAAGGTGGAGAGGAAGTGGAAGAGATTGAGGATGATGGCAACTGCTTATGCTTGATGTGATGATGGTGGGAGCCGATTGGTCCTATTTATGAACGTGGGAGCCGTGGCGATGACTGCGGGAAAGCCAAGCGACAGGATAGGGTTTCCACACTTATGGGCCGATGTTGAGTTGGGCCGAGCCCATCACTGCTGGCGATTCAATTACCATACGCTCAGTCGGCTAAATAGCTGATGAGAACTATTCGGCTAAAATGGGCACTTGAGGCAAAGAACAACGATTACGTTCGGGCCGATATACACATCTATGAGTGCAGTCGTAATTGGAAGAGCCGAATAGCAACAGAAGCAGAGAAGAAAGAGAAAAAATGAGGATTATCTACTTTTCAAAGAGAAAAGAAATTGTTTTCAAGTATGACAGGGTCAAGCCTAAGTGTCTACATCTTCAAGTACAAGCCAAGCATCTATACATTTAGGAAAGAATTGATAACAGCAAGAGCATCAATCTTGATTCGGTTGGCTTCATCAAGAGCTTTTTGGTCCTCTTCTTCAGAATCTTGGATGTTGGACAGTTTGCTTTTGATTTGCCGCGTCTCCTTGATAACTGATTGTATTTTGGATTTAGCCGAATCAAGAGATGGCAGATTTGCGAGCTTAGTTTCATGAGACTGAATGTTGGCATTCAGTTGAGCTAATTGAGCTTCGAGTTTGGTTTTTTCTTCTCTCATGACTGCGGCTCTCGGGTTCTAAGGTGCTCGGGAGGTGCTCAATTGACTTGATGCCGAGTAGAGCTCCTTGGGTTCCTTGGCCACCTTTCTTTTCTCCAGATCAACTTTGGTGGACATATTCTTGTGTGCTCTCTTGATAGCAAAGCAAAGTGATCATCAAGGTGTGATAAAGCATCTATGGCGGCTTTGAGATTAGAGGGAAGCTCTTGATCAATAAACTCGCTATTTCCCTTATTTTGTTCGAATCTCGGGCCAAAGCAACAATATCCTTTTTCGTAAATGAGATTATATCCTTTAGCTTGGCTTGACTCTCTGATGATAACTGCTGGTTGGAAGAAACTTCATCATCTTTGTCCCCAGCAAACTCTTCAGCGATAAGGGAAAAACTAGCTTGAGGGTGAGCAGTGTCCTGTTGATGAACAAGGAAGGTAGTTTAGCCGAATGATTCAGTTTGAATTGAAAAAATAAGCCGAGTGGAGTAAGAATAATACCTCTTCGGCAATTACTTGATCGATTGCCTCCTGAGTAACATCAATGTGTTGGGTGGTTGATGCCACAGTCACTTCAGGATTGACAATATCATGGCTTGGTACATCTTGAACTATCAAGGTTGTTGAAACTTGAAGCTCCTGGAGAAGGGGTTCTCCTTGTTCATTTGACTCGATTGAAGAGGGATGTCTTTGCCGTTTCGTTTGTTCATCGGCGACAAGAAGGAATTTCTTCGCTGCTTGATCGCTTGATCACTTGCTTGATGAGGAGAAGTTTCTTCGCTATTCCTCCTTGATTATCGAAAAATATAAGATAAGATTGGTGTGTGAACAAAAGATGAAAATGACAAAAATGAGTACATACCAAAATTGCTAGTGAGACTCATTGGCATTTGCTTGACCAATAGAAGTATCGGGGGAGTTATCCAAGTTCACTACCCCGTCGGGACTTTGAGGGTTGGCTTGTATCTCGTTGAAAGAAAGTGATAAGTGCAAGATACATTTTCGATGGAGAATAGAAGGTCAAAAGCATTCATACCTGAGGAAGTGACTTAGCTTTCTTTGATCTTGTTTTCTTGGGAATTGCAGTGTCCTTGATAGGTGAAGAAGGAGTTTTTCTTTTAAGGTCCCTCAGGAGCACTGTGTCATCAGCAGGTATCTTGTTGAATGCTGTCAGATTTGGAGCATCACGTCCAAGAGCAGCTATGGGGCCAGGTTGCCAGTATTGAACCTCTGGGGGACTTGGAGGAGCATTATCCTGTTCAAAAGGATGTTTTAGAAACAGAACAGAGACATCAAATAAAAGGTAGTTACAAAAGTGTACCTCATCATCAGAAGAGAATGAAGGCATTAAAACTTGGCATAAGGGGTGGACTTGTGCTCTGAAGATGTGAGAATGCCATTCCTGCCACCAAAGGATGAATGAAGGATGAGCAGCTTCAATTATCACCAGAGGATTGGGTTCATATATTGGAAGCTTGCATCCAAGATTGAAAACTTTATTGGCCTCAATTGCATTCAAGCAATGACTCCCGGGTCTCGATTATGCTTGAGAAGTATGGCCTTGGGGGCAATCGACCGAGTCCAAACCGCTCGGCAACCATGTTTGGGTTGTAAAATTCATAAGTTGAGCTTATCAACCGGCCATGATGAAATTCCGTCGGCGAGCACGGGGTTTGATAAAAGAATTGAAAATGTCCCTGGAATCATCATCTATGCAGCCCAACTCATAGCTAAATCTGCAGGGAAGGGTTAAATTTTCATTCTCTCTGTAGGGAAACCAGAGCATATGGTTGAATCCCTTGTAGAAGATCTTGAAAAGATGACCCAGGTCCAAGTCAATAATGATTGAAGATGCAGCCTCTCCATATGTCTGACAAGACTTGTATCTGGGGTCTTCACCTTCAGCGTAGTTGATTGAAGGAAAGTTCAGGTTGTGAAGATCAACAGAGACAATCTGATGCATATATAGTTGCAGCCACATCTGAAGAAGCCACCATGGTCCATTGACACAAGAGATTTCACCCTGATTCCTCATCTGGACAGTGATCTGGTGCATCATGTGGTAGAATGCTCCCAGCAGATATTTGCCCAAAGGAATCAACTTGCTTGCAGCTAATTCTTCAGCCATCACTATATGATTCAGAGTGGGCTCATTGGACTTGCCACAGAAGATAAATCTGCATAACCACATGTTCATGAAAGCCCTATACTCTTTATCGACACGGGTGGCGGTTGAAGCATAGGTCCGAACATACTTGGCCCAACCTCCTCCCCGATTTGATCGCCTTCGTGAGCTAGTGCTCTTATATTTGAAGGGATAGGTTGGTTTGGTGATATTCAGGCCAGTCATCATGAAAATGTCTGACAAAGTGACTGACATTGGGCCGTGGCCGAAGATAAACGCATTGATGGCGTCAGACCAAAAATGAGAAGCAGCTATAAGGAGGGAATCATTTCTGGGCATTTCGGCTAAAGAAAGCTCCAAAAACGGCTTGAATGTCTTGTGACTCCCGAAATCGCTGTTCTCGGATTGCATCCTACGGTACCAATCACGCCATCCCGTGATTGAGGGGAGAGGCCATGTTTTGAAAGTGTTCGACCATCCGTTTGGAGGAGCAATCCTAGACTTAAAGGGGATCCTCGGGGTTTCCTTTTCAATAAAATCCCTCGGATTGGGGTCTCCCGCGGACCAAGAAAAAAGGATCCAGGACACGCAAGATTGGAGATCAAGATCTCATTCTTCATTTCCTTTAAGAAGAAATTGAAGCGAATGGATCAAAAGGTGCATCTGGAAATTGATTCAGAAGAATTGCCGAATAGGTAAAGCAAGTAGGGTTACCTCTAGAAGCTCCTCCTGAGTTCCTGTTGCCATAATGGAGCTGGTTGAAGTCTCCATCGCCATTGAAGACAGCAACAAGCGCAGATTTCAAGTGGCGGCTGCGGGTGTCGGCGGTGCTGACCTAGATGAAAGGCGCTGACAGTCAATTTCGAAATAAAATCCTTTTATCTCGAAATTGAGGGGGCATGTGTTAACACCAGAATTTGGTCAGGAATATGACAGGTGGACCCGCAGGCGGCAGAGAGAGGGATTCGGCAAATGCATATGCGGTCGGCTAATTTCCATGTGTTCGGCAAATGGCCAAGCGGTCGGCAACTGCTTTATTTGAAGGCGGAGAAAGGAAAAAGGAAGCTGATCGAAAAGGGAAGGAGTCGTGATGATCAAGGACTCCGATTATGGATAGAGTTAGCGTGTCTTTGTCTTTCCAATTTTGGTTAGATAGTTCGTAAGTGCTTAGGACTCATGTTTTGTCCGGGGTATAAATATAAACCCTCGACCATTGTAATAAGGGTTCACAACCAAATCAATACAACCGGCTACGCGCCACCCTTCGAGTCCTTTAGTCGTGTCGTCGAGTTCTTCGAGAGGGCCAATCGATCCGTCGACCTCCGTAAGTCCCGGCAACCTTGTTATCATGTTTAGTATCATGCGGTGGATTTAGATGTGATGCAAGTAGTCTTGTTTGTCTCGACGGGAGTATCGTGCGGCGGATTTGACAATGATGGGAAGTTTTGCTTGTGCTTTTTATCGACTAGATGGCGGCGCAAAGGCCCGATTGATAGACATGAGTAAAGATAGTTATCGGCTCTTTTAGATTTGGCAAGATCTAATAGATTCATTAAGTTATCATGTGTTGCTTGCTTTATTTAATGTTTAATTATTTGCAACACTCTTTTGCCCAATCTAGATTGATACTCTTTCGGCTTGTTGATCGTTCTTTCATGCTTATTCAATATCAAGTAGATCAAGTTCATATAGCCGAATTAGATCGATCTAGATTGTTACATGTTGTGGGTTCATTCACGTTATATGTAGATAAGCCTTGACAGACCGGGTACCGTGCGGCGGATGCGAGGTCTTTGGGTTACTCTAGAGCTAGTCATCCGGTGGACTAGAGATCGGTTTAATCGATAGGCTCCTTTTACATGTTGCTTGTTTGTTCCTTCTTCATGGACCCCGATTCGGCAATCTTGCCGATACGGTTATGCTTATACATGTAGCAAGTATCTATAGATCTGTTAGATAATTATGTGCTTTTAGCTCTTTATTGTTAGATTGTATCATGCGGTGGATTGATCTAGTAGCAAGGAGTGGTGTAAATTCATAGTGAGTGGTATCATGCGGTGGATTAGCTTGCTTGGGTTTATGCTCGACGGGTTTATGAAGGCTAGACGTGCGCGAGACTAGTTGGAAGTAGCCTATGCATGTGTTGTTTAGTAGATTTATATTTATAAGTTACTTATTCTTAATTTTTAGTGCTTGATGATGCTTTAAACATGAGATGTAGTTTGATATGCTTTAATGATTTAATCTTGTTCAAACATGTCTTCATTTACCGTATTCGGCTCATTTGTTCGTTTACATCGTTATGTTACTTTAGCCGAATGAACCGCATCCCGTTGGCGAGATAGCTTCCATAGCTATGTGTCGTCGTAAGTGGCTTCGGGGCCGTAAAGATGGAACTGGTCTCACCAAAGACGTCTTATGATCTTACCGTTTTATCCCTTGTCGATTTTTCGTCAAATCGGCACGCCACCGGATTTACGCCCGGACCTTTGAAGCTAGGTTTTATCCCTTGTCGATTTTCAAGCAAGGCTTGAGAAACGTCAAAGTCGGAGAGATTCCGAGGTATTTTGCTTGGCACGATCCCACAGTTGCCGGGTCGGATGTATGTGCCCTTGAAGTTCCCCCGAAAACTGGACCAGGTCGGCCCAATCGTGGATTTGATGGGGAGGAAGCTCCTCGAGCACCCGATTGAAGCTAGGCTTTTCCGAGCTCCTCCCCCGGCGGGCGTGTGTGAGACGGCCGCCCGAGCTCGGCTTGGGTGGTCACATTTTGCGTCGAAGGACGGCCGCGACTTGGAGGAGCCCCTGGATCTCGTCTCGTATCCGCAATGCATGTGGATTCGAGGGCGCCGGCATGTCCCGCAGCAGCATAGCTGCCGCAAGTACATTCTGGCTTGCTCGAGGGAAGTGGGCTGGCTCGGGTGGCGCTTCTGGCCGCCCGTCGTTGACGATGCGGTTGAAGACGTCTCGTGCCTTTCCTCGAACGCCAAGAGCTCGAGGAGGGGGCGGATGGTTCTACTCAAGCGCGCGCTTGAGCAGCTCCAGATTCGCGCGTTCCTCATTCATCTTGGCCTCGATTTCTCTGAGCTGGGCCCATTGTGCTGTTCGAGCATCATCTTCAGGTCGCTGGTTATCTTGGGCCTGTGGTGGCGGTCCACGCGGCTCGATCACCTGCAGGGCTCCAGCTGCCGATGTCCCGACCGCTGGGGTCACGTCTGCCCGGTTGGCTGCAGGGACGGCCATGGCGGCGCCATCTCTGGTCTCCTCATCCGACGGGACGTCGTCGTTGAGATGAAAACACTCGCGAGCCGGGTCATAGCATCCTGAGTCCGAGTCATCGGAGTCGGGGCTAGCGCGGGACGGTGTCCAGGGCCTCCCCGTGCTCTCCTCTTCGATCCAGCGGCGCATATCCCCGACCGTGTTGCGGCGTTGCGAGCCAGGTGCTCTGTCAAATCCGCGGTCTACTGATGCCGGCCATACGATCTCCAAGTCCATGGTGGCACGCAGGAGGGGGCCAGGGCTCTCCTCCCGCGGTCCCATGACTGACCGGATCTCATTGGCATACGCGGTGGCGGCGTTGGTGAGCCCAAACGGGAGCCTGCGTCGAGCTCGGTAGAGCCCGTGCGGCAATAGGTTGGGAGACGTCGGCCGTGCGCGCGCTCGAGGCGCCACGCCGGGCTCTCCCGGCGAGCGCATGGCGAACGTGAAGCCAGGGTCCACGTCAGGGACTCCCTGTCCACGTGCCACCCCCTGCCGCACACTTGGCACCCCGGCTGGGTGCATCGTGGCGTCTGGCCGGGAGGGCGCACGAGCAGGGTGCTCAAGGCCCTGTGCCTGCTGGTGGTGATGATAGTGCTGGTGGCGTTGGCGACGTGGTGGCGAGCCGTGGTGGCGCGGTCGACGCGCGACTCCACCAGCGTGTGGGGGTGACGAGCGTCCCCCCCCTGGTTCACCGATCGAGAGTAGAGCCATGTCGCGGCCTGGGCCGAGCGACACGAACTCCAGACTCCCAAACCAGATCACCGTGGCGAACGGAAACGAAGGAGTGGGTGATGCCATCCGGAAAATGGCGGGAATCGGGCGAAAACACGCAGTACCCCTACCTGGCGCGCCAACTGTCGGTGTTTCGTACCCCGGGGGGTATAACACCAACGAGTAAATTTCTATGCGTGCTCCCTAATCCGGATGGTGATGCAAGATGGACACAAGCGTTTATCCTGGTTCAGGCAAAGAATGCCCTACGTCCAGCAGTGGGATGAGTTTTGTATTATCTTGCACCGGGGTGCTTGTACAGGGGTGATTACGAGGCAGTCCTGAGATTTAACCGTGAACGAGTGTGAGAATGTGTGTGAGTGAAGGTCCGAAAAAACCGTCCCTTGGACTAGGCCCTGGCGTCCCCTTTTATAGGCTAAGAGGAGGCTCAGGAGTACAGAGTAGATAGGGCTGTCGTGGGCGTGACGTAGAGGTATGTGCGCCGTGTCGTGTCGTCGAGACTGTAGACGTCCCTTTTGGTCGGGCTCGAGCCTGTAGCGGTATGGTCAGTGATGGCCTGCTCGTCCTTCTCGATCGTGGGCTGACGTAGTCGAGGTATGGTGCAGGCGTGGACGAGCACGTGCGTCCGGGAACCCTGCGGTATGGTTGTCGAGGGGGGAAAGACAGGGCACGGCGCGCCCCATGCTCAAGTCGCGTCCGTCACTTCTCCTCGAGCGGTTGGGGGCTGCCTCGAGGGGGCAATGGTTCGAGCGACGGGACGGGACGACGTAGTTGGTGGTACGGAGAGTTGACAACGGCGTTTTGGAGAGAGGGCCGTACGCGTCACAGTACTAGGCGTGGTGTAATAGCGTTGCCTGGCACGCCTGAATCCCGGGTATGGGCAGTGGAATAGGAGAAGTGACCGGCGTGCTTCTCACTATGTCGCGCACTGTAGCCATGGGGTTAGGCGGGGCAGGCATACTTCCCACTATTACACATACTGTAGCCATGTGCGTGCTCTGGGTAGGTAATTATTGCGGGCCGACTCGAGCGGCTGCTCGTTCGAGCGTTCTCCGTCCCGCTCGAGCGGTCGCTCGCTCGAGCGGTTTACGTCATCGTCTCGAGCAGTCGCACGCTCGAGCGGTTTCCGTATTATTCTGTCGAGCGGGTGAGCAGTCGCTGCTCGAGCTTAGGAGGCTCTGAGGCTTTGTGGGCCTGATAGCGGGTCGGCCCAGCTCGAGGGGGATTGGGGTTTCCTTGGTTAATTCTTGGGAGAATTAGAGGTGAAGTGGGTTGGATTATTTTCCTCTAATCTACCTAATTTAGGACCCTCTAATCTAGGTACCCGACAAAAAGCCTTGCCTCTGTACCGGCTCCTCAGAAAATCCGAGCACTTTGCATGGACACCTGAAGCAGAGGAGGCCCTCTCGAAACTGAAGAGCATGCTCACATCTCCTCCTGTGCTCGTGCCGCCTCGACCGGCTCGAGACGGTATACCCGCCGAATCCCTCCTCCTCTATGTTGCCGCAACCACTCAGGTGGTTAGCACAGTCATAGTGGTCGAGAGGCAGGAAGAGGGGCACGCGCTCCCCGTCCAGCGGCCAGTATATTTCATCAGTGAGGTGCTCTCAGATGCCAAAATCCGATACCCCCATATCCAAAAGCTGCTCTACGCAATCGTGCTCACCCGTCGAAAACTCCAGCACTACTTTCTTAGCCACCCGGTGACAGTGGTAACATCATTCCCACTTGGGGAAATTATCCAGAACCGGGAAGTCGTGGGTCGAATCGCCAAGTGGTCGGTCGAGCTCATGGGCGAGACCATCACGTACGCCCCACGAAAGGCTATCAAATCCCAAGTGCCGGGCCGACTTTGTCGCCGAGTGGACCGACGTCCAACTCCCCCCCGCATCCAGGCCGAGCCGAGTTGTGGACCATGTATTTCGACGGGTCACTTATGAAGACAGGAGCAGGCGTGGGCCTGCTCTTCATCTCACCCCTCGGAGTACACATGCGTTACGTGGTACGCATCCACTTTGCCGCCTCGAACAACATGGCGGAGTATGAGGCGCTCGTTACCGGGTTGCGCATTGCCATCGAGCTCGGGGTCCGACGCCTCGATGCTCGAGGCGACTCGCAGCTCGTTATCGACCAAGTAATGAAAGCCTCGAGCTGCCATGATGAAAAAATGGAAGCGTACTGCAATGAGGTGCGCAAGTTGGAAGCCAGCTTCCACGGCCTCGAGCTCAACCACATCCCAAGGCGCTTCAATGAGGCTGCGGACGAGCTGGCCAAAATCGCTTCATCTCGAGCGCCGTTACCCCGCACGTCTTCTCGAAAGATCTTCACGAGCCATCCGTGAAGTGGGACTCGGGGCTGGGACGGGACCGCCGTTGAGCTCGCTCCTACGACCGCACCCCCTCGACGGGGCCACGGTCATGGAGATCGACCGGGCTACGAGCCCACCAACCGACCGGCGTGCACCATTCCTCGAGTATCTCATTCGAGGAGCGCGGAGGATCGACCGAGGCGAGACGACTAGCTCGTCGAGCCGAAACTTACGTCCTTTACGGAGACGACAGAGAGCTCTATCGCCGGAGCCCAACTGGCGTACTCCAACGGTGCATCTCGATCGAGGAGGGCAGGAAACTACTCAGAGATATGCACTCGGGGGCTTGTGGCCACCATGCTGCGCCAAGAACCCTTGTCGGGAACGCATTCCGATGAGGCTTTTACTGGCCCACTGCGACTGCTGACGCCATCAAGCTTGTTCGAGCGTGTGAGGGATGCCAGTTCTACGCCAAGCAAACGCATCTCCCGGCACACGCACTCCAGATGATCCCCCTCACGTGGCCATTTGCGGTCTGGGGGCTCGATCTGGTCGGACCCCTCAAAAAGACGACGGGAGGCTACACCCACTTGCTCGTGGCCATCGATAAGTTCACCAAATGGATCGAGGCCAAGCCCATCACTAACATCCGCTCGGAGCGAGCGGTCGAGTTCTTCACCGACATCATCCATCGCTTTGGAGTTCCGAATGTCATCATTACTGATAATGGCACCCAGTTCACAGGCAAAAAATTCTTGGACTTCTGCGACCGACACCACATCCGTGTGAACTGGTCGGCAGTCACCTACCCTCGAACTAATGGCCAAGTCGAGCGCGCAAATGGCATGATCTTGCAAGGACTAAAGCCAAGGATTTTCAAACGCTTGAACAAACACGGCAACAAGTGGGTGGCTGAACTCCCATCCGTCCCGTGGAGTCCGCGGACGACCGAGAGTCGAGCCACCGGGTTCACCCCGTTCTTCTTGGTCTATGGGTCTCGAGGCCGTCCTCCCCACCGACCTCGAGTACGGGTCCCTCGACTCAAGGCCTACAACGAGCGAGACTAATCGGAAAGGCTAGCAAACGCCATCGACCAAGCGAAGAGGCTCGAGACACGGCGCTCCTACACTCGCGCTACCAACGAAGCTACGGCAGTATCACGAGAAGAACGTGCGCAAGAGGGATTTCAAGGTCGGCGATCTCGTGCTCCGTCGACGTCAAGATAACAAGGGGCGCCACAAGCTCACTCCTCCTTGGGAAGGTCCGTTCATCGTGGTCAAGGTGCTGAAACCGGGGACGTACAAGTTAGCGGACGAAAAGGTTCGACCCTCACCAACGCGTGGAACATCGAACAGCTACGTCGCTTTTTCTCCTAGGCCTCGATGCCTTGTACATATTTTCGCTTAAATTTTACCGCTCGTATGAATAAATAAGTCAGTTTCTTACTTTTTGTTCATACGCAAGGTGGGCTCGACTTTGTTTCCACAAAGTCAAGCCCCCCTCGGGGGCTAGACCAGGGGGGGACCCCCCTGAAGTGCTCGAAAAAACATACCTAGTTTTTTTGAAAACGATGCTCGACGTAATTTTCCCCTCCTCGCCTCGAAATTTTTCGTAAGACTAAGTATTTGCGTCACCTCGAGCTCATCGAGCCAGGGCGATCGAGCACAAGGCTTCCCACGCTTCCGAGCTACGGCACCCTAACTCACCCCCTCTCGAAGTGGTTCGAGCGCAGCACCAACACTTAGCTGAAACAAAGTAAAGGCAGGAAGTGGAAAATAATGTCGAGCGCAAAGAAAAAACTAGAGCATAACGGTTCAAATCACAAACGCCAAGATTTCAGGCCGCTTAGGCCACTGCCATAACCAAAAATACTTGTTTTCTTACAAGGGCCTTGTTGCCCAGATTACGGCTCGCAGGCCGGTTGGAATCTACTCTACGCCAGGCGGGAGGACTTCATGCAGCAGATCGCCTCCAAGACGGGCGCCCGGTTCTTCGGCCTCGACCTTGAGCTGCTCGATCCGGGGGTTGACCCCTCCTTCTTGCTCGCCCTCGACGTAGGTGAAGCCGCCCGCAACGGCCTCCATCCCGGCCCGGGCGTCCTCCCTCGAGACGCTGAATCCCGAGTAGAAGATGGCCATCGTCCGGCGCGTAGCAAAGACAAGGGCCTCCTGGATGCGACCCCGCAGAGAGGCACTGAATTCACGGACCCGGCTGGCATAGCTTTGGCCAGCGTCCGGCCCCTCGACGTCCACCACCGGCGGGAAGCCCCAGCTGGCACTGAGGGTGTCGATGGCGCCAGTGATGCGGGCCTTGGCCGAGAGCACGCCTTCAGCCAGCGCATGGGTGGACTTTGCGTACTCACGCGCGTCCGCCAGGTCCACCTCCAAACCTGAAAAAGGACGACAAGAATCAAGTACTCGATCAAGTACTCGAGCAACACATATGAATCACACACGAAAATAGGGCTAAAGGATTCAAGCACTCACCGGTGCAGCGGGTCGAGAGCCCTTGCTCACGCTCGAGCGCCCGCGCAAGCTCAGCTTCCTTCCTCCGGAGGGCGCGCTCGACGTCGCGCCTTTCCGTCCGCACCTCCTCGAGAGCCTTGCCGGCGCCCTGGATGGCAAGGTCCTTGTCCGTCACTACCTGACGGAAGTTGGCCACCTCCGTCGAAGACCGCCGCTCGCTCGTTCTCCGCTTCGAGCGCGGCGGCAAGGGCCCCCTTCTCGGCAGCCTCCGGGTGACCGTTGCACGGAGCTCCTTCACATAGGCCTCAACGCCGGCCTTCTCCTTCGGAGCCGCTCCATGTCCCGGCACTTGGCCTTATAGCTTTGCAAAGCCGTGGCTGCATCCTTCTTGAGCTGCTCGAAGACTGCGTACAACTGCGCATATTTCTGACGAGCAGTCTCGGCCTCCTGCACGGTTTGGGCGAGCCTCTCGCCTGCTTCCTGCTGCGCTGCCCCGGCCTCCTGCGCCACTCGAGCGAGCTCATCTCGGGCTCTCTTGGCATCCTCCTTGGCGGCGTCCAGGGCGGCGTTGGCCTCTCGAAGGAGCCGGGCAGACCGGTGCAACTCTGCCTCAGCATCCCGCCCCATGCGCACATATCGCCGGATCTCGTCCTCGCTCTCACAGAGAGCGCGGATATGAACCGACTTGGCATATGAGCAGCTTTGCGCCGTCTAAAGCCACGAAAGAGAAAAAATCAAATACAAACCACGATAAGTCTGAACAAAAGAAAGGGGAGCCGTGCTCAAGGATACTCACGTAAGAAAGCCGGGCAGGTCCTCGGAGATGAGCGACGAGCGGCCTTCGAGCATGTTCAAGCCCGCCGGCGCTCCTCAGCCTCCATATGCGCCTCGAGCTCCTTTTGATCGTTCATCACGATCGCAGGGGCCTCGTGGTTGAGAGGGTCGGGGAGCACCAGCGGCGGCCTTTCCCATAGGGGGAATTCCTCCCGCATCTCCTTGTCGACGGAAGAGCGGCGTCCTCTCACGGCCTCCAAGTCAACGCCCGCCGTCACCACCCGCTCAGCCAGAGTCGTAGGGCGTTGCGGCTGGCCCCAGCAGGAGGACGCCTCTTGGGCAAGCGCCCGCGCCTCGATCCGCCTCCGCTCCTCGATGGCAACGTCGGTAGGCTCGGTGTGTCCGAAACCGACCGTCCGCATGTGACTGTCGATTATGGCGGACGCCGTCTGCCTCCTCTGGGCCTCCTCCCAGTGGTCGGCCTCGGACATAACGGTGAACTCCACCTCACCCGATGTCGAGTCGGGCACGAGGTGAGGCACCGCGACCTCCCCTAAACGCGGCAGCAGCAGCGGCGCCTGACATGACGCCAGACGGTGCTCCTCGAGTCGTTCCTCCCTTTGCTCGCCGCCCTGGTGCTCGTCGCCACCTGCAGCGGCGGGCGGCTCCGCTTGCTGCCCCACCTCCAGTTGCTGCTCCTCTTGCTCAGCCAGCAACCCCGTCGGCGGCTGATGCTCCTCGACGCTCGCGGCCGCAGGCTGCTCCACCGATCCCGCCTGCTGCTCCGCCAGCTCCTCCGCCTTCTCCTCTTCTTGCGTGGCGGCGGGGCGCTCTTCGAGCGCGCCCTCTCGAGCGGCGGCTTGGGCTTCCCCCTCCTCGACCCGTTGCCCAGCTGAGGACTCAACCTCCATCTCTCGAGGAGGGGTTGAGGCCCGGCTCGGCTGGGGCTCAGGCACCGGTCCCGCCTCCCGCATCACCACTTCTCCCACCGGCCGATCAGTGGCTGCCGGCGTCTCCTCCTCCTCCTTCTCCTTGCGCTCTTCCTCGAGCTGGCGTAGGCCGATTGGCCAGGAGGACTTGGCGCCCGAGCTCGGACTCTCGTCCTCGAGCGTGATGGGCTGCTGCTCTGATCCAGCCCCTGTCGCCGGGGTAGAGGTCGCCGGCTCTAGCGCCATTGCCCCTTGATCGCCCGCCGCTGTGTCGCCTAGCGCGCCTGATGACGACAGGGTCTCGAGCGGGAGGGCTGTCGAGGCCGTGGTGGTGGTGGCGTCCTCCTCCCCCATGGCCTTAGTCACGGCCCCGGCACCTGCACGGGACGCAGCTGCCATCAGACTGCCACGCCTAAGTGCATCCTTGGCCCGCTCTAACCAAATGGGAGTAGAGGGAGGGAGAGTCACTCCACCTGGCATCGACGGGGTGCTGTGCGACCCTCCCGTGGTCCTCAGCCTCTTAGTAGGCACCATGAGGGGGAGGGATGGTAAGGTCTGCAGGGAACGCTTGGTCCTGGAAGAAAGAGAAAAACAAAAATTTTTCACTATGACAAAATACTCATACACGAACAGAACAGTGTAATAAGGGGTAGGTCGATCAGAAGACTTACCCCGCGACCGAGGTGGCTCTGCCCGAGTCGCCCGGCCTGCTCGAAATGCTCGGGGGCTGTCGAGCCTCAGTCGCCCCCCTCGAGTCACTCGAGGACTTGGGGGCCTCGAGCCCGCTGCTTGCGCCGCTCGGGGGCTTCGAGACCCTGGCGGCCGCCCCCTTTTTGGCCGACTCCTTGGCCGGGTCGGACACGGAGTCCCTCGCAGGATCCTGAGTCCTGCGGGTCGAGATCCGCTCGGCCCGGCGGTCGCTGGAAGGAGCCCGGCGTTGCTCGCCGGGCTGCGCAGAACTTGAAGTGCGCACATTTGCAACCTCCTGCTGCCGGGTGTGCGCGCCCGTTGAAGATGGACGGTGGCGGGAGGAAGATTCCCGCCGCGTCGGAGACGGCGCCCGCCCGCCATGGCTAGTGGGACAGGGCGACTCCTCCCGCCGCCCTGCTTGAGCCGGCGACGACGAGCGAGTGCGGCGGCTGGAGTGTTGAGACGCCCCACCCCGTTGCCTTGCCTGGGCCGGCGACGGCGCTCGAGCACCGCGGCTCGACGACTCCTCCTGCTGGCCCGCTCGAACCAACGACGAGTCGCCACGCAGGAGGCCTGGCACCAAGGTTGGCTCCTGCACGCGAGAGCGAGGAGGCGTCAGGGCTCGAGCGGCGACAGCGTCATCACTGTCAGTCGCCTCATCATCATCGTCATCGTCATCCTCCCCCTCGTCCTCGTCGGACGACTCGAGACTGGGGCTCCAATCGGTCGGGTCCGCCGCCAGGCGTATCTCACGCTCCCGGCGGCGCCTAGCCTTACGCTTTTCCTTCTCTTCTAGCGCACGGGCCTTCTGCGCCTTTTCCTCCCTCCTCGAGACCATGGCAGCATGTCCTCGTTCGCCCCTCAGGCGTCTTACCTCACGGTCGGGCGCATCCTCCTTCACCGAGGGCCTCGACTCCGCGTGGTCGTTGATATTCTGGACAAAAGGACAGGCCTCGATAAGGATTGCTCGAGTAAAAGAAACGACGAAAAGAGGATCTCGAGAAAACTTACGTAGCCCAGCAGGTTGTAGTCCGGACGCATGCGGAAGAGGCCGACTTGGTTCTCGCCAAAGTTCCTCCCACCGTCGATCGCGTCACGCACCCGAGCCATGATCGTGGCAACCGGGAGGGGCTCGTCGGACATCCTGCTGGCCGTGAGCGCCGCAGGGTCGGCGTCCACCGTCATCTGGTCGAGCCGCAGCGGGCGCTCGGCGAGCGGGAGCACCCGACGGCTGTGGAACTCGGCGACCACATGCGCGATGTTGAGGAAGAAGTTGCCGGACCTCCGGTTGCGGAGGCTCGAAATGGCGTCGAGCGGGGAGTTCATGCGGGGCGGCGCGCCGCCGCCGGCCGTGCGCCCGTTAAAACCGGCGCGGTAAGCACGGCGCCGGTGTACTCCGGGAAGAGGCCTTCCTCATTGCGGAGGTAGAACCACTCCCGGTCCCAGCCGGAGTTGTTCGACGACCACGTGCCGGAAAGCCAGCACTCTTTCCTCTTCAGCCCGAGCGAGCAGGAACCCGCTCGAATGTAGCGGCGGATCTTTGGCTTCACCGCCTTCTCCTCCTCCTCCTCCTCCTCATTCTCCTCCTCGTTCTCCTCCTCCTCCTCCTCGTCATCATCATCACCATCGTCATCGGCGGCCTTCTTGTTCTTCACCGCCTTGGTGAAGAGCGTCGCCTTGAAGACGTGGGTGAACAGTCCCACCGCGGCGCCATTCCCAAATACCCTCACACACGGCGGCGTAAGTGGCCGCGAGTGAGATGGAATTGGGGTTGAAGTGTTGAAGCTCAACCCCGAAATGGTGGGGAGCGCCCGCATAAAGCGGCTCGGCCGCGCACCAAGTCCCCGCCGGTGGAACCCGATGAAGCTCGGGGACGTAGCCCCGCGGGGATTGGGCGCGAGGTCGCCGTCGTCCGGCACCCTCCACTCCGGTAACCCCTCCGCCGGATTAGGCGGAAGTAATCCGCCGTTCACCGAGGTTGAGCAAGATCCCCTCGGTCACCGTAGACCGAGGCCACGGGAGCGCGTCCTCCATCACCACCGGCGCAGAAGGCTTGGCGGCGCTCTTGCCCTTGCCCTTGCCTTTGCCAACAGCACCATGGCCGGAGCTCTGGCCCGTCTTCTTAGCCGACCTCCCCATAACAGTGACTGGAGCGGGACGGAGAGAGCAACGGCGGCGGAGCACGAGGAACGGTGGCGCGGGGAATGGTGGCACAGAAAGCAGGCGCGATCGCGGGCTAGAGTGGCACCGGCGATCACGGGCGGCGGCGGCGGCGGCGATTGCAGAAGACGGCGGCGGATTGGATCTATAGCGGGGCGCAACTGGCAACAAGAACAGCAGGGAAGGCGAGAATGCGGGGAAGAAGGACCGGGAGCCTACTCCTCCATATTTATAGAGCCTAAGACGATCCGCGCGAACCGCATCCAACGGCCCAGATTACGCCATCCAACGGCCGCGCGCACCCGGCGGATTCGACGAAAAACGGTAACTGCATTAAATGCCCTGACAAACCGCCACCTACCTCCACTTTACAGGGCGCACGCGAAGCGAGACGGAGCGGAACCGTCGCCAAGCCACGATCGCCACGATGCGCCGGTTTCCGCCTAAAAAGGCGCGCCGTTTGCAACGGACGGATGCGTAATGACAGGACGTCTCGACAGGCGGTCCCTTACACGGTAAGAAACCCAGGGACCCTGGTCCCACAAGTAAGTCTCGAGGGAGCGGAGGCTGACCCACGGACGGGTTCCAACAGCCGCCCTTGAGCGCCTGAGTCAGGGGCGCCTATGGGAAGGAACCCTCGAAAGGTTCCGCTCGAGAACGAACCCTCGAACCCAGACGGCATGTCCAAGGCAGGGCACTAAGTATCTAAGAGATCCCGCCGACGGGAGGCACTCGAGCCGCCGGCCCCCTCGAACGGGGCCGGTCCTCTGGAAACTAAGAGCCCGGCTTTAATGAGAGCGCCCCGGGCCACGAAGCCGTCTCCTCGAAAGGAGACGAGCTCTCACTTGGACTACCCACCATCGGCTCACGGGGGTATGGTGCTCGCTCAGTCGCGAGTAGTGTCAGACCTCTCACCACTTGGATCTGATCCAAGAGATCCAGCGAGGAACTGGATCACGACTCTAGCCCAGCTATTCGGGGCACGGGGGCTCGAGTCACACAAAAAACCTCCCTCAACACGGGAGGAGCAGGAAATACTCGGGGGCTCGAATAGTTATCAAAAATCTCCCGCCTCGAGACGCTACAACTCCAGTTAATAACATTCTTGCCCAAGACCGTTCATCTCAAAGCCCCCAGAGGAATGCCTCACTCCTCTGGGGCCTCGGGGGCTACCCCCGCGGGGGACGCTCGCGCGCCCCCCACGGAGAAAGAATGAAATGACTCCTCGAAACACCGACAATCACCCCAATTCTAGGTACTTCAACTCCACCTCATGATCCCTTGTTTGAAGTTTCACAATCAAACAAGGGCTCGGGGGCTACTGTCGGGTACCTAGATTAGAGGGTCCTAAATCAGGTAGATTAGAGGAAAATAATCCAACCCACTTCACCTCTAATTCTCCCAAGAATTAACCAAGGAAACCCCAATCCCCCTCGAGCTGGGCCGACCCGCTATCAGGCCCACAAAGCCTCAGAGCCTCCTAAGCTCGAGCAGCGACTGCTCACCCGCTCGACAGAAAAATACGGAAACCGCTCGAGCGTGCGACTGCTCGAGACGATGACGTAAACCGCTCGAGTGAGCGACCGCTCGAGCGGGACGGAGAACGCTCGAACGAGCAGCCGCTCGAGTCGGCCCGCAATAATTACCTACCCAGAGCACGCACATGGCTACAGTATGTGTAATAGTGGGAAGTATGCCTGCCCCGCCTAACCCCATGGCTACAGTGCGCGACATAGTGAGAAGCACGCCGGTCACTTCTCCTATTCCACTGCCCATACCCGGGATTCAGGCGTGCCAGGCAACGCTATTACACCACGCCGAGTACTGTGACGCGTACGGCCCTCTCTCCAAAACGCCATTGTCAACTCTCCGTACCACCAACTACGTCGTCCCGTCCCGTCGCTCGAACCATTGCCCCCTCGAGGCAGCCCCCAACCGCTCGAGGAGAAGTGACGGACGCGACTTGAGCATGGGGCGCGCCGTGCCCTGTCTTTCCCCCCTCGACAACCATACCGCAGGGTTCCCGGACGCACGTGCTCGTCCACGCCGCACTCGCATACCTCGACTACGTCAGCCCACGATCGAGAAGGACGAGCGAGGCCATCACCGACCATACCGCTACAGGCTCGAGCCCGACCAAAAGGGACGTCTACGGTCTCGACGACACGACACGGCGCACATACCTCTACGTCACGCCCCGACAGCCCTATCTACTCGTACTCCCGAGCCTCCTCTTAGCCTATAAAAGGGGACGCGGGGCCTAGTCCAAGGGACGGTTTTTCGGACCTTCACTCACACACATTCTCACACTCGTTCACGGTTAAATCTCAGGACTGCCTTGTAATCACCCCTGTACAAGCACCCCGGTGCAAGATAATACAAAACTCATCCCACTGCTGGACGTAGGGCATTCTTTGCCTGAACCAGGATAAACGCTTGTGTCCATCTTGCATCACCATCCGGATTAGGGAGCACGCATAGAAATTTACTCGTTGGTGTTATACCCCCGGGTTACGAAACACCGACAACTGGGATACACAATTTATTTACAGCAAGGGTTAAATGAGAAAAGAAGATCTCAAATTCTTGTGGGTGCAAGTGCTATTTGTTGGGCATTTTGGTTAACAAGGAACGACATTGTGTTTAACAAGACCACAACACCATCCTATTTGTAGGTTATCTTAAGGGAATGCACTGGATCAAGTTTTAGTCCTTGCTTCAGAACAGGGAGGATCGCCTGTTCATGAAAGCGGGTTGCAGGATCATTAAGACAGCCGTGATGGAAGTGTTTGCAAGGCATGGCTGGCGTTTTAGTAATAGAATTGCCCTTTAGTTTGTTTCCTTTGGAGAATGTTTTATTTTTTATGGCTCAGAGTTTTATTTTTGTGATTTCTTGGAACTGTGTTTGAACGTTTGTAATAATGAACAACCATATACACCAGTCGATGCAGAAGCTGAGATATTAATATATTTCCTTTTCTAAAAAAAGTGTCCATATCAGCATCCATTTAATATCCCACTAGCACATTCTATCTCATCATGCAAAGTGTTCATGTCATAATCCACTAGCACATGCCATATATTTTATTTAAATTATTCACATTAGCAAACCATATCATTCTAATATATATTTAGTTGTCCATATCAGAATGCTAAAAAACATCCACTAACATGTTCAATCATACTAGTAAATATAAGTAGTATTTTCACTGACGAATCATGCAGCCATGTGCGGGGTTTTCTCCTAGTTCAGAATACAGAAATACCTTTATTGGAACCAGGAGAGAAATAAATGTCAACGTAGGATTTGGTTTGCTCATGGTATTAGGTCAACCCACCTCCACTAATCAACCAAGCTATTACTTCGTTATCAGTGATTTTTTTGTGTTTGTATCAAATTAATGGCACTAGTACATGAATAATTTTTACTAATGGTTAAAAATCAGTTTTCAGGGCCGGTTAAAAAAACCAGAACTATGCCATCGATTGTGTAAAATAGGGAGTTCGTACTTTGTAGGGTCAGGCATCTATAACTGAAAAAACATTTCTACGGATGGTTGTAATAAGAGACTAGACTTTCTTCTGCATCTTTTGCTATGCAAATAGCTGTACCAGTCACCTTATGGAAAGCCAATAATAGCCAGAAATCAGCAGTAGCTCTAAAGGGGTGTTTGTAATAGCCAGAAATCAGCAGTAGCTCTAAAGGGGTGTTTTGTTTGTTTTTTCTCTTTTGCGTTTAGATACCAATGACTAAAATTTAGTCCCTATCACATCGCTTGTTTGACACTAATTTGAAGTATTAAACATTTAAAATACGCAGTACGCGAAGCAGTTTCACTCACCCTTTCTTCTCATGAGACGCGTTTAAGAAAAGCGATGTGCTGACTGCTGGGCGCTCTCTGAGCGATCAGAAGAATAAGCAGGAATGGTTGGCCATTGAAGTGAAAAAAAAAACCCGAGGGATTCGGCCGTTTACTCTGTTGTTCCATGGCGACATAGACCATAGAAAAAAATCTAGTGGAAGAGAGGATGACCTCGCCGTCGCCCCCCACCGTCCACCTCCGCCCTCCTCTGCACCACGCCGCTCAACGTCGTGATGGGCTCCCTGGGATGTGACTCCCCCCTTCGCCTTCGCCATGGCTGGACTCTCCGACCTCGACTTCGCCCCGGGGGCCGACTTCGAGAGAGTCGTCAAGGAGCGCTTCGGCTGTGAAGTGAGTCCAAGATCCATCCTCTCTCCCAAATCCTTCCATCTCGTTGCTAGCTTTGGCCGTAGCGCCCTAAAACTCAATGAAGATTCTGTTGCTTTGATTTTGCAATCTTGCCTGGGTGGCAAAGCTAAGGATTTCAACGTCCTCCATCTCTCTGGATGGATATTCTGCTTCTCAGTCACCTCCAAAGAGGTTGGCTTCTTGGTTTATCGCTCTAAATCCTTCTCCTGTAAATCTTTCAAAATCTTCTTCCATCTGTGGGGTGGAGGGGGTCCTAACTGGAAAAGAGATCTAGCGATCTGGCAAGAGGAGCAAGAAGCCGAATGGACCAAAGTGATCAGGAATTCAAACAAGAAAAAGAGCTTTGCCCAAGTAGTCTGTTCCTCTAATCCACTTCCTAGAAGAATCTTTCCTAGCTCTTCTCGGGTTCCTAATTCTCGCCCTCCTCTCAAGGCTACCTCTCGGCCCGGTTCCAAATTCATCCGAGCTCACCTCCCGATCCTCGCCCTTGTTCTTCGCCATAAAGGGCATGTTCTTCACTGGAAAATTAAGGAAGGAGGAGTGATTTCTGCGGGCACAACGGTTGGCAACTCAAATTCAAATCCAGACGCAGTGGGCTGTCCCTTTCCGGAGAACAACAGCAAAGCCCATAATAGCGAGCAGGCCTTTGCTGGATCCGGCCCGCCAGAGAGTGACCTGCTCTGCACCCGATGCTCAGCCCATGGACACATTTGGAAAGCCTGCCCCGATAAGGCTAGATGTCCAATCTGCAAAAATTATGGGCATGATTACAGGAACTGTCATCACAAATCCCGCCATAAGCAGATTTTCTATGTTGTTTCCAAATCAGAATGCGAACAGCCAGGGGAAGCGGAGCAGCCCAAGATAAATACAAACCCGACCCCCCACCTCGACGGTTCCGCTGCCACCACTTCTTCTTCTCCCCTCTCGCCACCGCTAGCTACAGTACCACCCTCGACCTCGACTTCCTCGCCACCTCCGATCATGGTGAACTGGGCCGTGGATCCGACTCCCTTCATCCCCAGGGGGTTCGATCTGGTGGAGCGCGTCGCCCGTCCGCACCTTCATCATGAGGTCTTCGTCACCGGTTGCTATTACAAGTACAATGAAGACCTCGCCATCGTGAAGCTCCAACCGGATGTGGACAAGCGCGACTTCGCGGCCACAGGCAGCCATCCGTGAGTACTTTCTCGAATACCCATAATACTAAGGTCCTTGGTGTTTACCCTTGTCCGTTGGGAGCCGCTTATGTCCGTTTCGCAACAACACTTGCTCGTGAGCGTTTCTTGGGGCTGATTTTCTGCCTGCGCAACTACTACAACATGTATCTCATCAAGCATGATGAAGCAGACAACGTGCGCAGCTTTGAGCTTGATAGGGAAGCCTGGATCCTTCTGCATGGGATTCAGGATGATCTGAAAAGCGACAAGATCATGGCCAAGGCTGTCTCTGGTTTCGGGATCATGGTGGACTGGCTTGGAATCAACACTCCTGGAGTGGCGGTGATCAAAGTCTACCTCAATGATGACGCCAAGATCCCAGATTCAATCAAGCTGGGTGCAGGGATCCCAATCCAAGGAATGGAATCGATGTACCGCAAGATGAGGAACCGTTCAATGTGCAAGGCCCGGTTCACCCAGTACCACCAGCACCTCCCAGGTGGATGCGGGGAGGACCAGCCGATCCCGAGGAGGCAACAACTCAAGCGGTTCGAGACTCCACCCCTTCGGGAGTGTTGGTTCGCAATGGTGGAAGAGGATCAGCACATAAGGGTGAACAGCGCTGATCATTGGGTGATGCACCTGGCTCCTGAAGATAATTTTGCTGACAGCACAGAAGCCCACCAGGCAGCAAGAGAGGCTTTGATCAAGAACTATGGACCGGTTGCTGCAGGTGCCCTCCTCGACGGCGCTCAGAATGGTAAGCACCCACACCTTGATCTGAAATTTGCTCTATCCAATCTTGATCAATCCAATGTTATCTACTCCCCTTCAGATACTGAATGGAATTTGGTTTTAGCTGGACAGGAATTTGGGACCAGCAGCATCAGGTTTGGCCTGGCAAGGCCGGTCGACCCAATCATCACAACTGTGCCCTCCCTGGTGAGATAGGTACTGAACTTTCTGACCATTTGCCCATCATCAAATGCGTTCCACCATATCAATCTTTTATCTATCGATGAGGACACCCTAATACCCTCATACTTCAATGATAACGATCTTCGATCCATTTGGCCTTTATCTCCTCCCCCAGTGATGATGGGAACCCGGACTGGAAAGGTTTGCCAAAGAGATCGATCGTTTGAGGATTCGAGAGGAGGAACCCATGGACGAAACTAAAGACATCCCAATGGAGACTGACCTGGGGAGTAACAATGTCGTTGCTCCTCTACCAGTGGGTGATGAAGATGATGCTGACACAAACCTAGAGATCCTTGATGAAGCCCCCCTGGCCTTCCAGACCCCTGCAGGGAACAAGAAGAGGAAGAAGGTGGTTAGGGTGGAAGAAATCCTGGACAGCAGCTTCTTCAGGCACAGTAGGTGCGTGGCTGACCGTTTGGAGGGGTACAAATCAGCTGAAAGCGCGAAGGCCCAGTCCTCCAAGACTCCTGGGAAGTTTGAAGCCGGCCCAAGTAGCGCCAAGAAGCCCGGGGCCAAGAAGGGAGCCAAGAAGAAGCCCGCTGAACCGAAGTCATTGAGAATGCTGTTCCCCTAGCCGTTGTACCACCGGCTCCTTACCTCGACCGTGACATGTTGATGGGGATTGGTGAGGGCTTCCGAAGATGCGGCTCGAGGTTGTGTCTCGCGTCCCTTCGGGATGACAACGTCGATGAATAGAAAACCCCAAGACATGATGGTGGCGTCGGCAACTCCTTCGGCACGAAATAAATCTTTCCCTTTCAATACTTTTGTTCCCCAGTGCCTGTACTGGAGTAGTATCTTGCTGTACTTGAACCTTTCGTGTGGCCCTTCGTGGCATATCCTGAACTTGTGCTGGCTTCATGACCAGCCTTTCTTTTATCTCAATCAGAGTTGCTTGGTTATCTTGCTTTTGTTATTCTACTTAAGCATTTCTTCTTCTCGATTTCTTTTGTTAAGTCTCTACCGTTGAGGTTGGCCCTGCCATTTATGTGCACCCTTTCTGGGCTGTGGGATCGAGATCAATATTTGTTTGGCTTGTTCAAGTGCAAACCCCACCAACACCCCCTCTGGTTTTTAATGAGTAATACAACGAGATCACGAACCGCAAGATCCTCTTCGGAACATTAGAGGGATGAATTCTCGGGGAAATGGGATTCAATCAAAGAAAAGTTGTTGAGAGTGCCTGCCATGTACTCGCTGCATAGGAAACTAAGAGGGAGTCATTTGACAGTTTTACCTAAAGAAGTTTTGCCCTCGCAACTGGATAAATTTGCCTTCCACCCTTCTCTAGGAGCATCGGCGGTCTCGCGACGTTTGGAACAACAATCCTGCTGGAGGGAGTCATAATCCAAACTAGTCCCTTTGCAGTAACCACAAAATTTACTTGTAAAGCTGACAATAGTGTCTTTCATGTAACAAACATCTATGGGCCATCTCATGCTGATCAAAAATACAGTTTCATCACATGGCTGATGAACATAGACACTAGTGACTTTGATAACTGGATTCTTGGGGGTGACTTCAATCTCTACAGAAGCCCAGAAGATAGAAACAAACCAGGTGGTGATTTGGGTGAAATGACTATGTTTAATGAGCTTATCTCTGATCTGGACATCTGTGAAATCCCCTTCAGTGGAAGGAACTACACTTGGAGCAATATGCAGGATGATCCATTGTTAGTCAAACTGGACTGGGTGTTCACAAACTCAGATTGGGCTACTGTTTTTCCTGCCACCTATGTACAGCCGCTTACAAGACCCATCTCTGATCATATCCCCTATGTCTTACATATTGGGAATAGAATCCCCAAGTCAAACATGTTCAGGTTTGAAAGCTTTTGGGTGGAGCACCCAGGTTTCTTAGAAACAGTGAGCATACACTGGAACAATGCACCTTTTTTCAGCAATGCAGCAAAGAACCTGTCAGTTAGGCTGAAGCAAGTCAGGTTTGGTCTCAAGCAATGGAGCAAAAGTCTTTCTAACCTTAACAAGCTTATCCACAACAGCAACTGGGTGATCTCTGTTCTAGATGGTCTGGAGGGGCAAAGGATCCTATCCAGATTAGAGGCAGCCTTCAGAAGACTAGTTAAAAAATATCTTGCAGATCTGCTAGAATCCAAGAGATTGTATTGGAGGCAAAGAAATACAATAAGATGGGCAAAATTTGGGGATGAAAACACTCACTTCTTCCACATCATGGCTACCACTGCACACAAGAGGAACTTCATTGTGTCTCTGACCACTGGGGATGGGTCGATTATATCGATCATGAAGAAAGCCGGTCTTCTTTGGAACTCCTTAGGGAGAGAATGGGGACAAGCGACCACGGTGGCATCTCCTATGACCTAAGCTCCATTCTAGAGCTGTGGATGCGGAACACTTGAGCTCGAGACTTCGGTGAGGAGGAAATTTCGCGGTTACCGGCTCCCTACCTAATGAGCATGCACCTGGACCTGATGGATTCAATGGGACTTTCATCAAAAAATGCTGGCATATCATCAAACATGATTTTATCAGACTACTCAGAGATTTCTCTATACACAATATTGACATCACAAGCATCAACTCCTCCTTTATTGCACTGATCCCCAAGAAGGAGAACCCAGAATCAGTGAATGACTTCAGGCCTATTTCCTTCCTTAACTACTCCCTCAAATGCATCACTAAAATCCTGTCAACTAGACTACAGTCAGTCATCATACAACTCATTCATTCAAACCAGTATGGGTTTATTAGAGGAAGAACTATCCAAGACTGCTTGGCTTGGTCCTTCCAATTCCTCCACCTTTGCCACAAGTCTAAAAAGGAAGTTGTGATCCTGAAACTTGATTTTGAAAAGGCTTTTGATAAACTAGAGCATCCTTTCATCCTTGAGGTCCTTAAGCACAAGGGGCTTCTAGAAAAATGGTTACAATAGATAACAAATTTGCTCAGTAGTGGTTCTTCTTCAATCATCTTGAATAGCTGTCCAGGAAAGGCCTTCAAATGTTTGAGGGGAGTCAGGCAAGGGGATCCTCTTTCACCTCTCCTTTTTGTACTAGCTGCAGACCTATTACAAACTATAATCAATAAAGCTTGGAGGAATGGTGTGCTCCAACATCCCCTGAGTGATGACTTCCACGATGACTTCTCAATCATCCAATATGCAGATGATACTCTGTTGGTGCTGCCAGGGGATGCCAGAACCCTCTTCAATCTTAAAGGCCTTCTAAGAGGATTCTCAGACAATAGTGGATTGAATGTCAATTTTGCCAAGTCCTCTCTGGTCCCTATCAACATGTCACAGGAAAGGTCTTTGCACCTTGCTAACACCTTTGGATGTCAGGTGGGTAACATGCCCTTCACCTACCTGGGGCTTCCCCTGGGCAGCACTAAGCCAACTCCAGAGGAGTTTGCTCCACTTACCTGCAGGGTGGAAAGAAGATTAGGTGGCATAAGCAAAATGCTGAGCTATAATGGGAGACTCATTCTTGTGAACTCTGTATTCTCTGCTCTTCCCACCTTTTACATGTGCTGCCTCAAACTTCCACCGACAGTAGTACAACAGCTAGACAGAGCAAGGAAAGCATGTCTATGGAATAAGGGGGATCTAAATTACAGAGGGAAAGCTCTAGTGGCATGGGAAGAAGCTTGCAAACCAAAATCGAAGGAGGCCTGGGCATCATCAACATAGAGACTAAGAATGATGCTTTACTTGAAACATCTAGACAAATTCTATAATAATCATGAGACACCCTGGGTCTCTCTAACTTGGAGCAAATTCTATGCCAATGAGAACACCCCTCCTCAGGGCCGTGCTCCAGTTGGGTCATTTTGGTGGAAAGAGGTAATGAAGTTGTTTCCAAAGTTTCAGAAAATCACATCGTAACCTGGGAAAGGTAATCTTTGTACTACTTTGGTCGACATCTGGATCGACCAACCTTTGAAAGAGAAGTTCCCCAATCTCTTCTCCTTCACAAGAAAACCCAAATTCTCAATTCGTTTCCTGATCAATCAGCAACTGTATAGGGTTTTCTGTCCTACCCTGTCCCCCCGGCCTTGACACAGCTGGAGGAGTTAAAAGAAATTCTGGAAGACAGGGATTGGGACACAGGCAGGTATGACACTTGGAGCTACCAATGGGACTCCTCGAAGTTTAGCAGTAAGAAGGCATATAAGGCAATCAGAGAAGCTTCAGCAAACTCTCCAATCTCTAACTAGTTCTGGAAGTCCAGCAACCTGGGACAGCACAAGTTCTTCTTTTGGCTCTTAGCCAGGGATAGATTGAACACGAGGAACATCCTTAAAAGAAAGAACATGCAACTACCAGACTATACATGTGTTCTTTGCGGTCGAACATTGAAGAGAGTTGCTTTCACTTATTCTTCGCCTGCAATTTTAGTCAGCAATGTCGGTCCTCGATCTCAGTTTGTTGGGACTTCAATCTAAACCCTGTTGACATGATCATCAAAGCCAGAGAAGCTTTCAATGACGGTATTTTCAAAGAAGTGCTCATTTGTGGCTCTTTGGTGTCTCTGGTGCATCGAAACAAGATTGTTTTCGAAAGTGGTCAAAAATCTATTCGGTTTGTGGAGGGAGTTGCTTCATAGAGAGTTAGGGCTAGTCTCGTTGAAGGCCAAGCCAGCAAAATGTAATAGAATTCTTCTTTGGAGAGATAGCCTTAGCTAGTTAAGTTCTTCTTTTCTTTTAGGCTTGAGGCCTTGTAAACGAGAAATTGGCTATTATAGGATTCTAATCGTGGTGGCTTCTCCGAAATAGAACTCCAATCGTTTTGCCCCTCCCAAATAGGACTCCAATCAATTTTCATAAGCTATTATAGGATTTAGCTCCATTTAACCATGTTTTAATTCCTAAATACATGTATTTGGCCTTGACATGACCCTTTTGCCCCTGGCTCTTCAAAACGTGATCTGCTACTGCTGTTGCCCGCTGGTTGGCTTGGGAGGCTGGCCGCTGCCTGCCCTGGCTGGCCGTGGCCTTCCCTGGCTGGCCGTGGCTTGGCCTGGTTTGGCTGGCCACCGCCTAGACGTGGTTGACGTGGCCAGGCGTGGCACTCCACATTCCACAAGATACAGTATTATGTGCATTATAATGGATAAAAGTTGATTCAAACAATCCTATAAAACCATGAATTGTAGCACATGTATAATAAGATTCTAGCAATTACAAGTTCAACTCACAAGATAATAATAATTTAGTTCCAAACAAGAGCTTGTGTTGAGTGTGCTTGCCAGTACACCTGCACAGGGGGGATCGCACTTAATTCCGACAGATACCTCTAAGTCTACCCAACACTGCAAACTGAAGTGGGTCGCTCCTAATTTCACTGGTTGAACACCAGTTCTTGTTAGCAGCAACTTACCTAACATCAACCAATTTAATCGACAGAGGACCAACAATGGCCTCATGCAACATCCATCTCTGCAACCAATGACCACCATGGCGTTTTGTTGCTGCTCTAATTGCGTTGATGCCTTGTGCTGAAGATTCTTCGTATAGAGGTCAACATATGATGTGATAGCAGCATCAGGGCATAGCGGGGGCCGCGCAATGGTGTTGGTAAATTCGAGATACTGCATGAGCTTGTGTTGTGCCCATTGCACCACCGGAACAGAGTTCGGTCTTGCCGCAAGTCAGTTTACCGGCTCGCTTTGTCACCATTGCCGGCTTCGCCTCGGTGCCGCCCCTGCACTTGGCTCAACGGTAGGCGGGCACGGGAGCACAGGCAGGGGGGACTGCAGTGAAGATCGAAGAGCAGAGGTCGTTGAGTTGAGTTCTCTGCTGAAGTTCCGCAGACCGCAGGGAACCAGACGGTTGGGCCAGCAATGGGCTGATGTTGCCTCCATGGCGGATCAACGGGCGGCGGCGGCGGAGTCGAGTTTCGGCGCTGCGTCGAACAGGAAGGAGAAAGAGTCGCGATCGCATGGCTACAGGCGCGGCGTCGAGTGGTACATGCATCGATCGAGTGGGTGCGGTCATTCTAGGCAAGGGGCAATACGGTCTTATTTGAAAATACATGTATTTTGATTAAAAGGGCTTGGAATCCTATAATAGCTTATGGAAAATGATTGGAGTCCTATTTGGGAGGATGACACCATTGGAGTCTTTTTCGGAGAAGCCACCACGATTAGAATCCTATAATAGCCAATTTCTCCTTGTAAACACTTTGTACCTTTTTTACTCCCAATTAATAGAAAAAGAAAAAAAAAGTAGGTCGGGCACTCCCCGACCAATTCGGTCAAAAAAAAAAAAACTGTTCTATCTGATCGATACTCTTATCCATCTGCCTGCTGCTGCCCTGCACCAGCTGGCATAGTGTCCAATGATTCCCAATCATAGTCGACCCAGCAAGTTGTGTGCTTTATGAAACGTAAATAAAGATGAACACTCCATTGAATCTACAAGTAAAAGCAGCAGGATATTGTTACCTAGCTTCCTCAAATAATGACATTCCTCTGTTTCAGTTTATGATGAGATAAGAGCCAGTTGGAGCTAAAGCCCACTGCATTACAAAAGTTGCTCTGGTTGTCACCAAACCGAGTGCAACAGGACACTGGATTCTTGGATTATGTGTGCTGAAAAGGGATCAATCCTCGGATAAACATCGAACTATATGGATCATGGATGCTTGGACTGTCTATGCTAAGAGTACTCATAACTCGGTTCCCAAACAGTGGATGGTGTTTGCATTGTTTTTGACCTAGTAGGCACCTACTCCTACATGGCAGTAGATAGTTATCTTTTTTCTCGAACACAACATCACGTGTCTTTTCCATTAAGTAGAAGGGAGCCGAAAGTACAGCGTATACAACACGATACAACAACAGACGCCACAGAGATAGTGGCTACACAAACACATTGAACAAAGAGTAATCTTTTTTTTTTTGTAACTATGTGTTTATGATTTTTTTCTGTGTTTTAAATTTCTTCCTAGGCCCTACATATATACACTGATAGAAGTCGATTACCAATGTTTATCTATTTCTAATATAGATTTCTTTTTAGGAAAGGAATATATTGATATTTCAACTTCTGTATCGACTAATACATATTACTAGTATAGATTTTGCCCCTGAAGCAGTTGCAAGCTCTTGCATGCATTATATATTTGTTCTGCCCAACAGCCTTGAACCATTAGTTGAAGTAATTTGGCGTACGTCAGAGATGGTGACGACCTTATCCGTAGGAAATCCTCAACTGTCGTCTTTCCCTGAACAACATCGCTGTCCACTAGTTCATCCAATAGGAGTAGAAAATATAAGTCCATTCAGATTTATCTAGCAAAACCTTTTTTTTACCTCTGCCTAGCTGCATTTAAAATTTCGTAGGAAATTGTTGGCACCACGCACATGTTTTTTTCGCGATCGGGACTTCACCCGTTTTTCATTAAGAGGGAGGAAAAGTTTTGTTACAAACACGAAGTCGTCCGGCCGATCTCAGTAAGACACCTTGATCAAGCTAGCGACTCAAGCACACTGGCCTAAACTACTGGGTCCTTAGCCTATGATTACATTGTAAACCCATTTTGCGACCAAAAGATAGCCAAAGCCTGCAGAGGCCCGTAGCCAGCTGACGCCCAGTCACTTCCCTCAGCGACGATCGCCTGAACGACCTGCACGACCGATCTTGGCGATCTCTGGAACACACGATTGTTACGTTCCTTCCACACGTTCCAGGAGACGAGGAGCACCAGGGAGTCGAATACGGGGCGCGCCAGGCCGGGCAACCTCTTACGCTGGCGCGTCCACCAAGTGACCAAGTCGTCCTCAGCACTCGGCGCTAGAGCCTGCAACTGCACTGGACTCAACACGCAGTGCCAGGCTTCCCTGGTGAAGACACATCCAGTAAAAAGGTGCGCACACGACTCAGGCGCCTGGTCACAGAGTGCGCAGGTATTGCTCTCCTGCACCAGGCACAGGTTAATAAGATATGTGTTCATCGTAGAAGATATTTATGTTTGCCAAGTTGTCACGCAGCGGAGCAGTAGCAATCCTATCCATTGTACAAGTGTAAAGTATTCCTGGTTGCACGATCTTGGTTGGAGGAGAGCATAGGACCTAGGACCGACCGGATATGCATGCTTTGCCTCCAGGCAAGCAAGTAGTCAAAAAAGAAAGCTTGCTGAGCAAGTACAGTATATATAGTGTGTGGCACTGGATGTGCTTTTAGGATTATTTAACTAGCTGCTCGATCATGTTCTTTGACCCTACCAATGACAGTGATGCCATCAACGATCTGTTCTCAGTTATCCGATCGATACCCTGATGTGAACTCAACGTCAGTTTTCACTGTATCCATCAGACTAGTGTCTATAACTCTATATATGCATAGTATATTGAATGCACTATATGTGTATTAGTATGTTCAACTCAGCTGTATGCAATTAGAAATAAAGCATGGAGAAGGAGGAGGGAGATTGCTTGTACATAGGTTTCCCTAGCTTAATTTTCAGAATAAAAACGTCATCTAGCTGCGACCAGCAAACGAGTGCTGAAGTCGTGTTCTTGATCATATCTAGGTTGATCGGCGAAATGGTTAGCATCGTCACGGTGTTCTCGTGAATCCCTTTCCAGATGGTCGCCGTCGCGGACAATACGCGCATCATGCGCGATCGATGCACTAGTCTGCTGACTTTTTCTTGACGACGGTGAGCTGAGCACGGGTACAGTTGTTCATGCCTCGTTTTTCCACCTCTCTCTTGTCGAATCCTGATGACAATGGACCAGAGAGATATATTTGGGAAGCCTCTGGAAGCGTTGTGCACAACCCTGATCCAATGGTTTTTTTTTCGAGAATGTATATCTTTATATTAGAAGAAAGAGCAAGAATGGCACTTGTGACGTTACATATACCAAAAAATACTACATATTGGAACAAACCTTTAAACAATTATAATAAGTAGTGAGAAGTATTGGTTATGCCTTGGGCAAGAACCGGATAGTAGAAAGTTAGCTAGTGAAGGCTTTGGCAACAATGATGACGTGGACATTTCGGGTCTGCCTCTAGCACATTCTCGATCATCACCGAACCTATATGCATGCAACATATGTAAGGATAATTTAACACACCTTTAAACAAAGTACAACCTAACAAGATTCATAAATTGTATGAATGGATCATAAGTTTTTATGAAACTAACAAAACTGCTTTGGTAGTTTTCTAATTTTTCTATAATTTTTTTATGAAACTAGCAAAATTGTTTTTGTATTTTTTATTTTTTAATATATTTTTTTCATTTTGTATGATTTAAACGACAGGAACTTTGATCTATTTCAAAAACTAAGTACTTCCACCTTTTATTTTTTGTCAGGCATCTTTTACATCGGAACCCCGTATTTCTTTCTAAACTTTCCCTACTTCTAATATTTGTTTTCGTCGTGGAATTCAACTTCGAGACGGAGATAGACCTAGTGATCTGCAGGCGGACGGAAAAATTGTGGCGGAGACAAAAATGTAGAAATTTTACCATTTTATTATTATGTATAGCTAAATTAATTTTGATACCGAAAAATAGAACAAAAAATTGGGTCATAGGTGCACAATTAAATAAAATTAAACCTATCTCGGATACATTTTTGTAGATCATAAACCAAGGACACTAACACTATGATCTAAGGCAAACTCAAACTCCTTAGTGCTAGGTAATATAAGGAACGTGAGAACAAACAATACACAAAGTATAGACAACAAATTGGGTCATAGGTGCACAATTAAATAAAATTAAACCTGTCTCGAATATATTTTTGTAGATCATAAACCAAGGACACTAGCACTATGATCTAAGACAAACTCAAACTCCTTAGTGCTAGTAATATAAGGAACGTGAGAACAAACAATACACAAAGTATAGACATTCTACCAGCGGGGTTGTTGGCACTAGAGATTGTGCAAAAAGTAGACGAACCCCATCATCAACAAAGATCTGCGAACACCGGCATAGAGTAATGACGACGTTTAGCGACGCTATGACGACGCTTTCTCAAAACCTGATATGGACCCTACCCCAAATAGGGACGCGAGGGGACATAGGCTTCGAGACATGTCGGTCACACGAAAAAAAGATGAATTGACAGCACCAGAGATATACACATGTTAATAGGCTAGGACAATCACCGTTAATATGAGAATAACTGCTTACCAAACTAGATAAGCGTAATTTTATCCATACATTGTAAAAATATCGGGTGGCAAAAGGAAGCCACACACCCCTACTAGGGCAATCACCATTAATTCAAAAATAATTGCTTACTAAAATAGGCTAATGTAATTTTTCTACATGCATGCAAAAAATATTGATGGCAAAAGGAAGCCGCACGCACCCATACCATAGCAATCACCACTAATTTCGTGAATAATTGCTTACCAGGACAATCACCCTTATATCAATTATTTTTTTCTAACGAAAATAGGCCAACTGCGCCCGCAAGGGTGAAGCGAGAATCTGTGCGCTCACACGTATTGCCTCGCACCAGCGAGGCAAGCACTTTTTTTCTTCCTTTTCATCCCCACAGGGGTGAAGCGAGAATATGCACACTCACATATTGCCTCGCACCAGCGACGTGAGCACTTTTTTTTCTTTATTTTCATCTCTTATTAGCTTCAACTAACTAGAGAGAACTTAATTATTTAACTTGGCTGTACCTACTTTGATGGTAAGCCTATCATCTAATAGGCTTTACTCCTCATAAGTTAGCATAAGCAAGATGGGATGTTTTTAATCTTGTTGAAGAGTTTCGTAAGCTGTTAATTTGGAATTTTATTTCGTGGAGTGTTCAACAGTGTCCTCGCTCTTGTAATAAAGTAGCTCATGAATTGGCTAGTCTTGGTAGCGTTTGTGATCCGAGAAATTGGCTAGTCTTGGTAGCGTTTGTGATCCAAATGAGGAACCAATTTTAGCCACCATTCCAGCACATATTTAATATGTAATTGTTGAAAATTCAGCTTTGAGTAATGGAAATACATATTTCCCCTTACAAAAAGATGGGACTAAATCTTGAACCATACCATGTACTATATATGTTTAAGTAGGTCATTGGGATTTTATTGGAATCATTATTTGGCCAGCCCCAGTCTTCTGACCTGAAGTTCATAATTCTCATTCACAAGAGGCCGGAGCATGCAGTACGTATACATGCACTACCGGAGTTCAATGAAAGAGGAGGTACAGATCTACGACGTACAGTACATGCACGCAGACTACCACTCCAAATCCATCATCCTTCGCCCGGCATTCTCCCGGCTCCAAATCCATCACCCTGTCTTGGGAGCCGCATCTCCGTATATGTAGCAGTAGGCGTAGGCCCCTCAAACACCCGGCCTTTGGATCACCAAGTTCGTCTCCCGCCTTTGGATCACCAAGTTCGTCTCCCTTGGCCTTCTACAGCTCGAGTACGCCACTACCCATGCGACCAGGACATGGTCCCTAGCTGAGGAAAGCAAGTAAAGGTCGGTGACTCCATTGATTGCCTCGCAAATCTGGGGCCGTCTGATGCCTATCTCGGCCCATGCACGGTGCACGGCCCTGCTTGCTACAAGGCCCCTCCTTTACTTTGCTCACAAGAACGCCATGATTTTCTTCCTGGCTATCTAATGCTGTAGCAACGGATCACAGCGACTGTTCCTTGCCCCATTGGCATTTGTGGGCGGTGCTTCAATTTTGTCAAATAGTTGGCGTGCTTATATTGTACTCTCTCTGTTTCAAATTGTAAGGCCTTGTTTAGATGCCCAAGTTTGGACATCCAAACTTGGGGAAAATTCCTGTAGCAACACTGTAGCGTTTCGTTTGTATTTGGTAAAAATTATCCAAATATTGACTAATTAGGTTCAAAATGTTCATCTCACAAAGTACAATAAAACTGTGCAATTAGTTTTTTATTTCATCTATATTTAGTACTCCATATATGTGCCGACATTTTGATGTGACAGGAAATAGTAATTCTGCATAGTGGAATTTGGGAGTAAAATTTGGAATCTAAACAAGGCCTAAGTCATTTACAGATCTTTGTAAATTTTTATACAATTTTAATTAAATTTAAGATGCTTTGACTCTTAAATATTTTTAGAATGACTTACAATATAAAACAGAGGGAGTATAAGATTCATGGCTTCTTGCAATCGCAAATTCCTTCAAGTCTTCCCGTCCAAGGACCGACGATACAAGTCCAACATGGAGGAGTAACTCACTGTAGGCATGTACTATAAAACCAGCAAGATGTTGGTGTGTGCCTATAGCAAATAAAGCATCTCTATCAAAGAAGGAGTAAAGGTTAAGTGGTGCTTACTAATAAAGACACTACCTTGCTGTCTCTGGGAACCCAGCACGTCTAGATATTTCCTCCTCTTCGGATGCAACGACAGCTAGCTCAGCACAGACCCCACCCCACACCTTCTACTCTAAGCATTGGGGTGAGGGAGTGCAGAAAGCACAAGTAAAGACGCATCTAGGAGTTCCCTGAATAAAAAAGCAGAGCAGGGTTTATGTTTATCTACTCCTCCTTGGACCATGATGCTGAACATCACATCACAGTGGACCTCCGTAGTAACATTGTCTTTGCTTTGGATTTCCTTCTTGGGTACATTTCCTAACTACATGTTGCTGACTAGCTAGTGCCTAGCTATGTAAGGAAATAGTATGTTCTCTTTCTGTAGAACTACTATAATTGGTCGGTAACATTTTCCTTTGTCCCCACACACGTGAGATTAGGATGACATGTTTATCCGACCGGCGAGAGCAAACCATAGGGGTGGATGGGGGGCTACTTACTACTTATGCCCTGTTTGAATCCTGTCTATAGATAGTAGTTATCTGCTAACAATTATTTTTAATCTAAACAGGCATATAGATACTAAATTAGCTAATTGTTAACTTTTGCCTGATAACACTATCCCGTTGAACCAACCAAATCAAATATTGAGCTATTAGCCAGATAACTATTATCAGATAGTGAATTTAAACAGAGCCTTACTGTACTAATAAGCACTACCTCAACCGGCTTACACATTCACCTTCGTCATATCCTTCCACTGGTTCAAAGATCATGCATCATCATGTGAACAGCTGTGGATTTGTACCTGCACAAATAATAGGTCAACTTGTCGTATCTCCTAGTCTTCGTGATCCTCTCAATACCTAAACTGTCCAAAGAAACACAACAATGGGACAGATTAATAACATGTGATTCTGGTTTCGCTTTTATTTGTCACCATTTTTTACAGTTCCCCTGCCCCGACCAATTCGACACTAGAGCTGCATGGCAAAATTAACGATGGCATGAAAAAAAATCCGTGTAAAGATTGACTTGAGGTGGCAGATTTCATTGTACTATTTTCAGGATCATAACATCAGCTAAAGGTCGTCTCAAAAAAAAAAAAAAACATCAGCTAAAGGTGTGGACTGATAAACAAAAGTGAGACACAAAATTCATATTTTCATTGTGTGGTTCATTTAAGTGTTGCATAGTGTTATCTTTCCTTCTTAAAAAACATAGCGCTCCAGTAGAGTTCCACTCATTTTCCAACACGTGGAGATGAGACCACACCTTTCAGTAAAAGTTCAACTCAATTTCAAATGTTTTGAAAACGGTCCGCACTAGGTTTCATCTCCTATGTGACTTTGTCTCCCTCTTTTTTTTCTCAAATACGCAATGTTTGCATATATGCTAGAGAAATAGTAAAAGTTACAACGACGCACCACGAATGTCGCGCACTAGGGGTTAGTGTTATACAATTAGCCTTCATCGGCGATCAGGCAAGCTAGCTTGCGCGATGCCTCGCCTGCCGTCCTCACTCTTGTTGTGAGTTAGAGAAGAGCTATCGCATTGCCTCAGCATGCGAGGAGTTGAGTTGATCGACAAAGATACACTATCAAGACGTTCTTGGCTGCCCTGTTAAGTATCCCCATCTGCTTCATCACTAGCACCTCTCGCCGCTTAAAAGTCGGGACGCGCAAAACCGTCTGGGGGACGACGACGAGCTCCCACTTTAAACTAAGTGGGGAGTGACTGCCGCATCCGCCCTGGTTTCTTTATAATTTCCATAACATTCTAGTGAGAATAAAACTCTCACTATAAGTGGACTAGGGATTAACACTTTGAGATCTCATCACAACCATTTGATGATCCATCGCACCTGGTCCTGATTTTATAGAAGTTTCATATAGGACTCAATTCCATTTCACAGGAAAGGTTTAGAAAAATTGCGTGCATTCAGCTAATTAATTTGACTCAAGGATGCATACCAGGACGATATAACTAGTAATTGAGCGACATGTTTGCTAAGAAGAAATGTGATTCCTCTAAATTAATTAATGCTCCCTCTATTTAAGAAAGGAATTGCATTCTTTCTTGGTCAGAAGCACAATGTATAGTTACAAAATATATCATGCGACAATGATGATAACTGAGCAACCGTACCGAACACGATGAATGCAATCATGCTAAATTTCGCCGGACACTGCACTAAACGTCCAAAAAATCCGGTAGCCACCACAAGGCAGGCAAGGCAAGTCAGGTGGGGGAACGAAGCTAAAGATGTTTGCCAAAGCCAAAAACACACCAGGGTGATACAAGCTACTAGATCTGTGGTCCGCCAAGGCCAACAACAGGGACGATGGTACGTACGGAGTACTATGCAGCTAGGCCATCTGTAGTTGAATTCAATTGGATCCATGATTTGAGCATTCGAGTCTCTGAGACGACCGACCCAAGTACTAATCGCACTCGTAACAGCAGGCTGGTAATGGATTGACGTCGCCGGCCGGGAAGGCGCCAACAGACCCCCGGCCTCCGCCCCCGGACAGCGACGCTACGACAGCTCCCGGTACTAGAAGCAATCCACCTCACCTCACTGGGCCCATAGTCTCGTCTCGTCGTCATGTAGCATGACTGCACGAGTATCATTCGCCCATCAAGCACCACGATAGCACAGTTAGTTTCTCAAGATCGATGAGAGCACGGCCGATTCAGTCATCAGTCACATGAAAAAAAAAACATCACTATGTTATGTTTTCAGATGGTACAGTAATAAGTAATTAACAAGGGCGGTTTTAATTAATTGATTCCTTATCTGCAAAAATAGTACAGTAGTACATGGTTTTACATGGTAGTAGTACAAGGTACATGCTCCCCCATAAGAAGAGCAGATCAATAAGGAAATACATCGAGGAAATTACAGAGCAGTAGTAACAACTCGTCGATCTTAAAAGGAAAATAGTCTTAAAAGGCAAATAGCAGAATGAACGCTGGAATGCGAATAAAAACATCAACTCATCAAGACGACGTTCTGGAATCGCTCGAGGAAATTAGAAGCTCCAGGCCTGCTTGCCGGAAACGTCACCGGAGGCGTGCCGGCGGTGCGGTGACGTAAATCCAGTCATCTTCTCGGGTCTCGGATCGCCGCCAGCCATGATCGCCTCCCACGCTACACCTCCACGCACGCACACGAACACACACTATGTACATCTAGACAACTCATACATACATGCATGCATGGTCGCCTGCCATGTCTTCTTGATCCATTTCTACCAAAGTTTTGCTGCCACCTCCTGTCTCCTCCTAAGTTTTGCTGCCACCTCCTGTCTCCTAGGCTTCTACCTTCACTTCACTGACATGCCATCTCTGAAACCCCACAACAAACCAACCCTGCCTCCTCCCCTCCCTTCAACCACCATCCAAGAATATTCACAACGGGGGGAACATATATGTACAAGGATCAGGAGAACCTCGGCAGAAATCTAATAGTAGAGATCTAAAAAATAAAAATCCTTTTTTTTTGTTTTTTTCCCTAAACTTTTCTTCTTCTCCTGTTGTGCAGTGATGCCTCCAAGCTTACCATGGATAAGCACCGTTCACAGAGGCACGGTTGATGCTGATAGTTTCATGAGTCTCCCTCAGTTGATGAGGTCGGAGACCCAGCCGACATCCGGGGCGGGCGCCGCGACAACGTTGGCGGAGGCGGCGGTGTCGTTGGGCACGGTGGCATCTTTGCTGAGCCGCTCGAACACCTTCTCGCGGAGGGCTCTGCCGGACTCCACCCTCTCCATGACGGGCCCCTCGTCGCCGATGAGTCCGAGGTTGAGGCGTTCCACGGTCATGACGGTGGCGCCAGAGGGGGTGGTCACCGTCACGGGGGACGGCCTGGTCGGCGTCGACGGGAGACTGTACAGCCCGGCCGCGGCCGGTGACTTTGGAGACCCGAACGGATAGCCACCGCCTGCGGCCAAGAACGACCCGCCGGACGGCGCCGACCTCGGCGACCCGCCTCCGCCCGCGCCAAGGCGGAGCTGGCGCAGCGAGGCGAGGACCTCGTTGACGGGCGAGCCGACACCCGGCCACGATCCGCGGCGGAGCGCGGCGGCGGCGTCCGGCGACATTGGCGGGGACGACTCCGACGGCGGCGACCTCGGCGGCGAGACGAGCGTGCTGGTCGGCGACGACGACATCATCATGCCGCTCTTTGTGAGGTAGCTCTCGAACGCCTGGCGCCGGAGCGGCGAGCCGTCGTACGACTCGGCCAGAGGCGACGATGCTGCCCGCCCCTCGGGCTGGCGCTGGACTGCTGCGTCGGCAGCACGCGGAGCTGGTCCGGCGTGTGCGCGAAGAAGCAGACGCGGCGGCGGCACCCCGTGCCGTCCTTGCAGGGCTGCGTCCGGTAGCGGGACGGGTGGAGCCAGCACTCGAACACCCCGTGCGCGAACTCGCACGCGTCGCCGCGCTTGCACCCGCCCTTGCGGAAGTCCGGGCACGCGGCGCCGGAGTAGTGGTACCGCCTGGGGTCGCGGCGCCGGGCCTTCTCCCCCGGGTGCGCGTAGGGGCAGTCGGTCCAGTCGTGGCTCCGCCCGCGGGAGCACCGGCGCACCTTGAACTCGTACATCCGGAACTCGTCGCAGGCGTACGCGTCGACGGCCGCCAGCGCCGCCGCCTCCTCGTCGTCGTCGTCGTACGGCGCCGCCTCGTTCGACGGCAGGTAATGCTGCAGCGCCGCCAGGAGGGCGTACTGCGACGCCGCCTCGTCCGCGTCCATCATGCCGCCGCCGCTGACCGCTCCCGGCGACTGCTGCTGCCACGGCGGCGCGTGCGCTCCCTCTCCCATCATCATCATGGTCGCTCTCTCGTTTCTTGGATTGGAACGTCGGTCGGCGACGGTATCTTTTGCTTTGCTGCTTTCTTGGCTTGTGTCTACACGATCTCGTGCTCTAGTGGAAGCTTTGGCTCGCTTCGAGGCGCTTCGTAAAGAAGGCGAAGGGGAGGCTGGTTTATAAACAGGCCATCTAACCGTGGTTATCCTTGGGGCTGCTCCATCTAACCACGGTTAACGTAACCGCGCTGAACTGACGAGAGCGAGGTGTACGTGTGTTTGACGGAGCGGCAAACTGACGCCGTCTCTCGCTTCGGTGGCCTTAACCTTATCCTAGGGTAGGCAGACGGTCCTACAGGCGGGGAGCGTCACTGACACGTGAGGCCACCTGTGCGTGGGCCCACGTGCCGGTTCGTGGTGGCGACGGGCAGGCGGGACACGTGGAGCGTAGGGAGCGGCTGTGTGGGGCATGCGCTTGGCGAGGTGGTGGTCCGTGGGCGCAACCGGCCCAGGACACGTTGTGGCCTCTGGGGCGTTGCGCCGCCTGCGGATTCGCTAGACTTGCTGTAGGGCTAGAGACCAAAAGATCAAATTGCTATGTGCACCGCGGAGTACTAAGGATTGCGAAAAGCAATGCTTATACATACTCTCTCTGTCAAAAAAGAAAAAAAAACCCACAATCTAGGAGTTTAAAATTTATCACAGAAAAAACTGAATGTTTGTAGTAGTACAGTTCAGACAATCCAACGAAGGAGCAATGCTTGTAGGTTCTAGCACAATCTTAGAGAAAAATCGAGACATCACACGTCAGATAGGAAGAATATACGCCACCCTCAATTTTCTACCATATAGGTGCGCTTACTTGAAGTAGTTTTAAGTATAATAAATTTTTAATTAATAAATGACGATGTAGACACAAATACTCACATGCTTTTGTAATTTTAGACAGAGGGAGTACTCCCTCCGTATTGGTAAAGGAAGTCGTTTTGGACAAGATTTGAGTCAAACATTGGGAATATAAATCATCAATAATTTTTAGGTTATTGAGTTTATAAATGTGAAAATTATATGAATAGATTTGTCTTAAAAAATACTTTCATAAAAGTATACATATATCACATTTCCATATATATTTCGATAATAACAAGAGGTCAAAGTTGTGTTTTGGAGACCGTGTCGCTGTCCTAAATGACTTTTTTACCAGTACAGAGGGAGTATAATAGAAATACATATGGCCTAAGTATGTAGCGTATGTGCATTTATAAACATCATTTTGTCACAAGTTTGATAAAAAATATAGAGAGAACTAAAAAAATATGACATTAAATATGATTAATGCAAAATCTAAATAATTATTTGATATCATAAATATTATTATTTTATTTTATAATTTTTTGTCAAAACTTAAGATACTTTGACTCTTTAAAAGTTTGAATAACTTATAATTTGGAAAACTAAGTACCATGTAGGAGTACTTTGTTTCGTAATATTTAACACTTATGAATTTACTATTTAATGGTTGAACCCATGTTTTTTATGCGAATAGTTTTAAAATAGTAAATAAAATATGACACACTTCCAGTGGTATATTAACACTTTACTCAAGTAAGTATTTCTTTTAAGAAAAAGTAGTCAAAACATGAATAGTAGAAAAAAGTCAGCGTTGATGATTATTTTAGTGGAGGTCACGTCGGTAGTATAAGAGGAATTATTGCACGAAATATAATTCCAAAACCGTGTCAAGTTTTTTTAGGCACCCTTGTTCACTCACTTCTAAAGACACGCAGGCCAGGCCCTAAATGGGCCCTTGGCTTTGGTTTTCCGTCTGTCATCGTGGGCCTAGCGCAGGCTGTGTTCGCCTGGGCTGAAACCGGCTGGTTTCCGCTGGTTGCACAGTACCGCGTGAGAGGCAACCAGCCGGAACCAGCCGGAACCAGCCGGCACTTGTTCAGCCGAACACAGCCAAAACGCATGAACGGCAGGGTGCATCCGTGGCGTGTGGGCGGTGCGCCGCGGCGCACGCGTGCCCGTGGTGGATGGTGGTGGCAGCAGCGAGGTCCGTCGCCGGCTCCTGGCCTCCCCGAGTCGCGGCATGTTCGTGATGAGCTGCATGTGAGTGGCGCTGGCGGCGTGTGCCAGTGACCTCTGCTGAAGGAAAAGCCAGTTCGAAGGCACATAGAGTACGTTCGTCAACAAAACTAAAATTAAATAAAACACACACGGACACGGAGACAAATAATTGTTCAAGAAGTTATAGCTAATTTCAGTTATACATGGCTTTTGAGTATTGCTAGTCAGATTTAAAGTCCCGAGATTAATTATAAGCATTATTCTAGACATCATAGTAGATAGAAACGAAATTCTGAGTTTGTGGATCTAGATTATTTATAAAATTATCGCTCCGATTCTTCTGGTACGTACGTGTATCTCATTTTTGTCTCAAGCGTGAGCTAGATAAACACCGGGGTTACTTGAGGTGGTTTCCATCTTCAGATGGATGACGGTTGACGACGGCGCGGTACTGTTTTTTTCCTAGGAATGGAAACGTTTCAAACTCGTGAACCTGCTCAGGTGAATCCAGTTGTACATTGTCCCATCACAAGAGAGCTTCGAAACCGATGCATGCACCTGTACTACTTGATTGCTGTCTGGCCTTATCTAGAAAGGTTTGCCATTAATTTTTATGGTAAGCTAAATGGATAGGACTCTTTATCGTTTAATAGGATTCTAAAATTTTTCGTAAAATCCCCACTTTCCTTTTCTAAAATGGTTTTATTTGCTTATGCAAACTTCCCTAAGATAGAAACACTTGATCGTCCCACCATTTTCCAAAAAAGGATAGTTGATTTATTTAATTTTTCCCTAATAGAGAAAGTAATTTTTTAGTATGAACATGTTAAAAATGGAACTTTGTAATTTAAGAAGTAACTTTATAGTCATAATGTTTAATGTTAGAAAAAATAATTTTGTAGCTCATAGGTTACTTTGCCGTCAGTGAACGTCAGAACAATACCTTTATCATCTATGGGATTCTGATTAGAATTTAGCAAGGGTTACGGTTAGGAATTGAATATGGTTATGACTAGGGCTAACATGGGTTCTAATTACGATTCACACAAGGACTATGGTTAATTGTGGGCACCATGGGTTTAACTAAATACAATATCAACTGGTGTTGATATTAGGATACACTTAGGAGTTGTAAGTAGAGGTTTTTGATATGAGTTGGTATGCGTTGTGATTGGGCACCAACAAGGGTGGTTGCAAATGCATTGAGGTTAGTGTTATGTAGTTTTGAACCTACCATTTGAACATACTGGAATCTTTAGTATTCTCTCACCAGTTGGCCCATGTTATTAGGATTTAGTAGGGATTGTGGTTAAGGCTTGCACTACTAGCATTATAACTAGAGCTCACACTAGGATGTGATTATCAGGGTTGCAGTGGCATTGTGGTGATAGAGGGTGTTATTGTGTTGTGACCGTATACTCTACATGAATTGCAATTTTTGGTTGTCCTCTTTAATCACATGTATACTTGGCCCTTGTAATTAGGGGTGTGATTACCATGGGTTGCAAATAGGGACAGGAAGGGGTTGGTATTAAGGATTCTGTGGTGGTTGCGATTAGGCATTGCACAAGTATTGTGGTTAGGTTTTTGCGTCCCCACGCTACCATCTGAATGTAATTAACCTTGTATATGAAGAGTGCCCGGAAGGGTAGGCCTGAGTGAAAGTCCCTAGTTTGGTTTTGGCTAATTGATGAAACCTAGGACTAACCTTGTTTATCTAAGTGGTTGATTTAGAGAAAGGTTGTCAACATGATGAGCTTATTGCATATGAAGCATGACACATGTCATGTGATCAAAGATGAAGATCAAGACGATGCTTGGCTCCATGGACCGGTGTTGAAGGTGAAGGGCTAGTCGAGGCTTAGGAGTGAAGGACCATGCGATGGTGAAGCTCGGGCAAGACTAGGCTCCGATGGACCGATGCACGGTGAAGGGCAAGTGAAGTCGAGGTCGATGGATCGAGACGGTCACATGATGGTGTGAAGCGTTCATATCATTTGGAGAAACAAAATGGGCTCAATGCAAAGATATAACCGATAGGCCCATTTGTTTTGCACTCAAGACACCATAGAGGGTGTGAGTGGTTTAGGTTCGATAGCCGCACTATTAAGAGGGGAAGTCTTATCGGCTATTCGACGCACGGGTGCCACTAGGTGAATTCATGAAGTGCATTGCATATAGGGCCTAGTGAGCTAACCAAATCCTTTGAAAATGTTTGTGAAAGGCTAACACACAAGCACATGGAGATGTACACTTTGTGGTGTTGGCACATTTGCAAAGGAGTTGAGAAAAGGGAAGAAGTTGGAGAAGGTTCCGTGAACTCTTGTGTTGGAAATGAGAGTTGGTGGTTCTTGGATTGGAAAACTGTTTTGATCCTTATTGTTTGGGATCATGAGGATATGTTGGTTGCATAGTCCTCTGAGTAGGCTTTCCAACGAGCCCAAGAACATCGAAAACGGAGTTCGGAGCTAAGAGATATGCCCGATTGAGTGAGAGGTGGTCTGCTGTCCTGGAGAGCGACGGACGCTGACGCCGGACGCGTCCGGCGCGCGTAGGACGCGTCCGGCGCTCACTAAATGGGCGTCCGGCGGTGGGACGCGAGAAAACACTTTCTGGACAGTGTTCGGCGTAGTGGTTTTTCAGGCTCCGAGGGGGCAACGGCTAGTATGTTGAGTTGAGGCTATAAATAAAGGGATGGCCGGGCTTGGCTCCCTCTCTTGGCTCCCCAACTCATTCATTCATACTTGTGAGCTGAAGAAACACTCTCCCTCTCATCTCTCTTGCTTGTTGCTCATCCAAAGTGAGATTGAGAGATCACCTAGTGCATTGCATTGTTTGAGGGCATCTAGTGGCACTTGTGGGTGGTTTTGCCGGTGGATTTCTTGTTACTCTTGGAGAGTACCGCTCCTAGCCGGCTTGGAGATTGTTGGAGGCGTTGGCAAGAGAAGGTGATTGTTCTTGGCCACCTCCGGTTGATTGTGAGAGGTTTGAGCTCACCTCGTGGGGATCACGAAGAGCATCCTAGTGGAATCCGTGTGTCGTTGAGTACCTCGCTTGAGAGTGGGTCTTGCGGTGCCTTGCGGGGCGAGCCTTGAGGGGCTAGTGACTTGAGGGTCACACCGAGGAACCATCTAGGTGTTGGTCGACACAACCGGTGACGTAGCTTGGCGGTGCCCAAGTGAACACCGGGTGAACAAAAACAATTGTGTTCATCTTTGTCTCCCGGTGATTGGTTGTCATCGATTGTGTGTTGCCGATTGTGATTGATTGCTCATTCTCTTGGTGATTGGCAACCTCGACTCGACGCGTCGGTATAACAAGTCTCCTCCTCTCTTGCATTATTTTGATTACATTCTTGCAAAGTAGAATTGTTTGTGTGGTTGGCCGCGTATCACTTCTTGTGTAGACTAAAATCACGTGGGTTAGAATTGCTTGTGTGGTCGGTCGGGAACCACTCTTTGTGTAGACTAAATCCCGTGGGTAGAACTCTTGATCACTAGTGGTAGCTCTTGTGTGTACTAGTGATCACCTACTAGAATTGTTTGGATAGGAGGCTTGCAACACCTAGTAGTCTAAGTATAACTTGCTTTCCGCCGTTTGTGTATCTAACGAAGTTTGCTTAGTGAGTTTGTACAAATTTTTATAGGCTATTCACCCCCCCTCTAGCCATCTAGGACCTTACAAGTGGTATCGGAGCCGAGGTCACCGTTTTAGTGCAAGGCTTAACATCCTACGGTGTTAAGATGGCTCAAATTGTGTTCAACCATGTTGGGGGCAAACCGCCTATGTTTGATGGAGTTAGTTCTTTTGACCATTGGAAGAGAAAGATGATCATGTATCTCGGTTCAATTCAAGAGAGAGTCTTGCAAGTTACTTTGCATGTCTATGCTATTCTTGATAATGATCATCTCACCGATGAAGATAGAGCCAACACAACATGCAATAGAATGGCTCTCAACACCTTATATAATGGCATTGATACAAAGGTGTTTGAGGGGATCAAGGACTTGGAGCGTGCAAGTGAAGTGTGGACAAGGTTGGGAGAGACCTATGAAGGCACCAAGGTTGTGAAGAGTGCCAAGCTATATGGGCTTAAGAGTGAGTTTGAGAACTTCAAGAAGAAGGACGATGAAACAATCATTGAAATGTTTCATCGCTTGCAAGTGATTGTAAATGATCTCAAGAGTTTGGGGCACAAGACAAAAGATGAAGATTTTTGTCACAAGTTCTTGATTTGCTTGCCGAAGAGCTTCAAGATGTTGAAGCTAATGTTACAAAGAGATGGGCTTGAAGACAAGAAGCCAAATGATTTGCTTGGTGAAGTCTTGACATATGACAAATTTGATCAAGATGATGAGAAGGTAGAAGAGGAGAAGAAGAAGAAGACCATGGCATTCCAATCCACCTCCTCCAAGGGCAAAGCACCAATGTTTGAAGAAGAAGAAAACAATGATGAAGATGGTGACTTTGAGATTGATGATGAGGCACTTGCTCTTGTGGTGAAGAAGATGGGTCACATGTTCATCAAGAGAAGAGGCTTCAAGAGAAACAACTTCAAGAAGCAAGAGCAACCAAGAAAGTGCTTCAATTGTGATAGCACCGAGCATCTACAAGCCAAATGCCCATATGAGAAGAAGAAGAACTACAACAAGGGCAAGTTTGAGAAAAAGAAGCATGAGGCCAAGATGACACTCAAGAAGGGCAAGAATGGTGCATTTGTGGTCACTTGGGAAAGTGACAATGATGATGAAGATGAAGATTCATGCAACAAGGCTATGGCTTCCATCGCCATCAACAAGAAGTCTTCATTATTCTCTTCATCACCATCATGCTTCATGGCCAAGGAAACCAAGGTACAATATGATGATAGTGAGATGGAATATGCTCACAATAGTGATAATGTTGATGATGATGATGAACCTTCTAAGGACCAATTATATGACTTGATGCAAGAAACTAGAGATATAGCTATTGCCAAGGAAAAGGAGTGCAAGAAGCTTTCAATGGAAGTAGCAATACTTAAGAAAGCCCTAGGTGAGCTTATGACCACTCATGAGTGTCTAGTGAAAGACCATGAGAAACTTGGTGATGCTCATTCTAAGCTTGAAAAGGCTCACTCACTTCTTCTTGAGCAACAAGCAAAGAAAGTGGTAGTTGCATCATGTGATATAGGTCTTGCTTGTGACATCATTGATGATTCTTCATGTCAATCTATCATCATTGCAAATGCTAACCCTTCTTGTAGCACATCATCCACCACCACCATCGACTCCATCTCCGCTACGAGTGATGGCTTCACTCGTGATGCTACACTTATGGTTGAGAATGAGACTCTCAAGAAGGAGGTGGATGAGCTCACTCATGCCTTAGGCAAAGCCTATGGTGGTGAGGCCCGCTTGCTAAAGTGCTTGGGTAGCCAAAGGTTCTCTCTCAACAAAGAGGGATTGGGCTATACCCCCAAGAAGGGCAAGTCGGCCTTTGCAACTCCAAAGCCTAGCTTTGTGAAGAGCAATGGTCGGTTTTGATATAGATGCAAGCAAGTTGGGCACCTAGAGCAAAATTGCAACAAGAAGCAACAAAACAAGAAACTTGACAATGCTATACCTTTTGATTCTTGTTATGTGCTTACCAAGGGTGTGAAAGGTGTGCAAGCTAAGTTTGTTGGTACACCCATTGTTGGCCCAAAGAAGAAGGCTATTTGGGTACCAAAGAGCTTAGTTACTAACCTACAAGGACCCAAGCAAAAATGGGTACCTAAGCTTCATTGATTTGCTTGTAGGTGAACTATAAAGCCGGAGGAAGGCATTGGATTATTGATAGTGGGTGTTCTCAACACATGACCGGCACATCAAGAATGTTTGATTCAATTGAGAAGAATGATAGTGGCATTGAGTCAATCACATTTGGCAATAACAAGAAAGGCAAGGTTGTTGGCTTGGGCAAGATTGCAATATCAAATGACATGAGTGTCTCCAATGTGTTGCTAGTTGAAAGCTTGGACTTCAATCTTCTCTTGGTGGCACAAATTTGTGATCTAGCCTACAAGTGCATCTTTGGGGCAAATGATGTTGAGGTAGTTTCTCTTGATAGCTCCAACTTGGTGTTCAAAGGCTTTAGATATGAGAATCTCTATCTTGTTGACTTCAACACTAGTGAAGCTTCTTTGACAACATGTTTGATATCAAAATCAAGTTTGGGTTGGCTTTGGCATAGAAGGCTTGGGCATGTTGGCATGAAACAATTGAAGAAGCTCACACAACGCAATCTTGTTGAAGGCTTGAAAGATGTTGTATTTGAGAAGGACAAGTTGTGTAGTGCATGTCAAGCCGGGAAGCAAGTTGGAAGCTCACATCCAAAGAAGTGTATAATGAGCACATGCAAGGCACTTGAGTTGTTGCACATGGATCTATTTGGCCTAACTGCATACACAAGTATTGGTGCCAACAAGTATGGGTTTGTCATAGTGGATGACTTCACAAGATTCACATGGGTATTCTTTCTTAGTGACAAGAGTGAAGTGTATGACACCTTCAAGACCTTTCTCACTAGAGTTCACAATGAGTTTGACATGAGAATCAAGAAAGTGAGAAGTGACAATGGGAGTGAATTCAAGAATACAAGAATGGAAGAATTGTGTGATCACTATGGCATTGGTCATCAATTCTCGGCCAAATACACTCCACAATCAAATGGCCTAGTTGAGAGGAAGAATAGAACATTGCTTGATATGGCTAGATCAATGCTTCATGAGTACAATGTTAGTCAATCATTTTGGGATGAAGCAATCAACACGGCATGCTACTACATCAATAGGCTCTATTGTCACACTTTGCTAGAGAAGACCCCATATGAGTTACTTCATGGAAGAAAGCCCAACATTGGCTATTTTAGAGTGTTTGGTTGCAAATGCTACATCTTGAGGAAGGGCACTAGATTGGGGAAGTTTGAAAAGAGATGTGATGAAGGGTTCCTACTCGGTTATTCAACTACAAGCAAGGCTTATAGAGTTTGGAACAACTCAAGTGGCATTCTAGAGAGTCCATGATGTGCAATTTGATGAAACCAATGGGTCACAAGATGAAGATGAGAATCTAGAAGATGTTGGTGGAACTCAATTGGTTGAAGCTATGAAGAACATGGACATTGGTGACATAAGAGCAAAGCAAATGGTTGATGTGCAAGATGATAAAGATGAAGTGCTCAACTCTCCATTGAGGCAAGCTAGCAATGCTCAAGTGCAAGATCATGGTGCTAGTTCATCCAATGAGGACAAGTCAAGTGATCAACCAAGCTCAAGCAATCGAGTGCAAGTGCTACAACCACAACATGTTGCAAGAGATCACCCAATTGATAGTGTTATTGGTGATATTAGAAGTGGTGTGCAAACAAGATCAAGAGTGGCTATGATTTGTGAGTTTGCATCTTTTGTGTCAACCAAAGAGCCAAAGAAAATTGAGGAAGCTTTGGATGATGCCGATTGGATCATGGCAATGCAAAAAGAGCTCAACAACTTCACAAGAAATGATGTGTGGGAGTTAGTTGAGAGGCCGGAGGATCACAATGTCATTGGAACCAAATGGGTTTTCAAGAACAAGCAAGATCAAGATGGTGTTGTGATTAGAAACAAAGCAAGACTAGTTGCACAAGGCTATACTCAAGTTGAAGGTCTTGACTATGATGAAACATATGCTCCCGTGGCAAGATTGGAGGCAATAAGGATACTATTAGCTTATGCATGTGCCCACAATATCAAGTTATATCAAATGGATGTCAAGAGTGCATTTCTCAATGGGATCATCAATGAGCTAGTATATGTTGAGCAACCTCCCGGTTTTGAAGATGAGAAGAAGCCCAACCATGTGTACAAGTTGAAGAAAGCTTTGTATGGCTTGAAGCAAGCACCTAGAGCATGGTATGAGAGATTAAAGACTTTTCTTCACTCCAAGGGGTTCATTATGGGCAAGGTTGATACTACTCTATTCACCAAGAAGATTGGTAATGATCTCTTCATTGTGCAAATCTATGTTGATGATATCATCTTTGGATCAACCAATCAAGCATATTGTGAAGAATTTGGTGAAATGATGGCAAAAGAATTTGAGATGTCCATGATTGGTGAACTTAGCTATTTCCTTGGTCTTCAAATCAAGCAATTGAAGAATGGGACATTTGTGAGTCAAGGGAAATACATAAGGGACATGTTGAAGAAGTTTGGGATGCAAGATGCAAAACCAATCTCAACTCCAATGGGCACCAATGGGAATCTTGATAGTGATCATGATGGCAATATGGTGAATCAAAAGGATTATCGGTCATTGATTGGAAGCCTACTCTATGTCACCGCATCAAGACCGGATATCATGTTTAGTGTTTGCATGTGTGCTAGATATCAAGCCTCACCAAGAGAGAGTCATCTCACGGCCGCAAAGAGAATATTGAGGTACTTGAAGCAAACAAGAGATGTTGGACTATGGTATCCCAAGGGGTCAAAGTTTGAATTGATTGGATATTCGGACTCCGACTATGGTGGTTGCAAGATCAATAGAAAGAGTACAAGTGGTACATGTCAACTTCTTGGAAGATCACTTGTGTCATGTGTTGGCGGTCCTTATTGCATACCTAATCCCGCCAACTTAGGTTCATAGTTCACCAAAAACCAACTAGATAGGAGGTTTATACTAACAAAATTCCATAGTTTTGGTGAACACTTGTTTTGCAGGAGCATTCATGGAAAAACATGTATTTTGGGCCAAAAGCTAGAGAAAAGAGAATAAATATTTGAATTATAAAATTGGCCCAAAGGCAAGACAAGAAGAAAAGAAGAGAAAGGCCAAACCGACGTACCAACGTGATGAAACACCACATGGGCCAACTCCAGGCCCAAGACCCAGCCCGCTAGCCAAGGTCGGTCAGGGGGAGGCGGCACCCTGGCGCGCTCGCGCCCTCCCCTCTGCCAGGTGGGGCAGGCCGGCTGGAGGCGGTACATTCAATGCTCCAGAGGGCGGTGCGGGGGTGTTTTGGTCATTTGGGCGTGCGGAACCGACCATCTTCACATATAAAAGCCCTTCTCTCTTTCATTTCACACATCCAATTTTCATTCTTCATTCTTCATTCCTCCCTCTCCACTTCCACAAGCCTACACTAGAGAAAGAGTAGAGCCATTATACCTAGCTTCTAGCTAGAATAGAAGTAGGAGAGTGAGAGAGGTCAAGAGCGGAGTAACTCTTTTCGAGTGCTCCGGAGGCTAGTCTTCCACGAGGTGGAGTGCCGGATTTGTCGGCTCCTCCTCACTTGTACCTCGACGACTTCTTACGCTTGAAGTAAGAGGTTCGTGTTTATCTATTCGTACGCTCCTTCTAGCAAGTTATCTTTATCGTTGTTTGCTTGCGGGTTCGTCGACCGTCCTTGTGGCGGTAGTTCTAGTAGAGGACTCGATAAAGACGGATGTTCCGGCCGACGCTAGAACCGTAACATTGGCGTAGACGTGGTGTCTAAGCTAATTAGTTACCTTCGTTTGCCTCGTACTCCACGGTTGAGGTGGTAGGCGGCAGGTGGTGGCGCCCTGTCCGTCCTTTGTAATCCCCACGTCCGGTACGGCGTAGAGCTACAGGCCGGCATCACCCGCGCCGGGTGCGATCCGGTGCCGAAGCAAGCATCTCAGCGGTAGAGTTATCTTTCTCTAAGGATTCGTCTTATAGAAAACCTCACTTTCCCGAGTTACCTACTCTCTCCTCTCGGGCAACTTAGCTAAGACTTAAACCCGACCATACCGTTCTTCGTGAAGTTTACGATACCCGTCTATCACCGGGTGAAGTGCTACAATGGTCTTTCCGTGCGCTTGCGGAATTTATCGCTTTCGCTAAGAAATACCAACAAGCATTTCGGCGCCGTTCTTGGGAACGGTTGTCAAGTTTATCTCCGAACCTAGTTGCCCATGTACCTTGTTCTACCTTTGCTTCTATTTTATATTTCTTTCAACCTACAAAATGGAGCTACCAACCATTGCCAAACTATCAGCTCCTAAGGGCGAGCTCGTTAAAACGCCACAATCCGCGAAGCCAATCAGCCTTCTAGTTACGAGCTCCGTCCCCGGCCTCATAGCCATGGTTCGTAACCAAGTCTTTTAGGCTTGGATTATGAAAATCCTTATCATCATCTAAGGGAGTTTGAGCAACTCGTGAATGCCTAAAAATTTATGGCTTGTCACAAGAAACTTTGCGTTGGAAGTTGTTTCCTTTCTCACTCATTGAGCGGGCGAGACAATGGTCCGACCAAACCGTAGGGTTGGTAAATGGAGATTGGGAAGAACTTCGTGATAGGTTTTGCGTTGCATTCTTCCCTATATCTCGAATCGCTTCCCTACGATCTGAGATTCTCAACTTCCGACAATTAGAAAATGAAACTACGGGAGCAGCTTGGGACCGATTTCGACTCCCGACTGTCAGTCCTCGATCTATCTATTCCAAGCCACGTGTTGTTACAACACTTTTGGCTAGGATTAAGTAGAGAGTCCGCCCCGTTGCTCGATGCGTCCGCCGATGGATCTTTTATACATAAGACACACGGAAGGAGAAGCTCTCCTAAATCGTATTCTAGAGAACACTCCCCCGCTAGAACCCATCCGGTTCAAGCCCGAGCCAGTTTTAGAGGAAGCCTCTTCGGCTATTGCCGAACCCGTGATAGAGACTCCCTCTCCTGAACCAGAGGCCATAGAGGAAGTTCCCAGTCAAATGGAACTCCCTGTATTCGAGGACGAACTTTTCAAAGATTTCGGAAACACCTCGAAATACAAATGCCATAGGAGACCACCAATCTCTGTCACTCCTAGCGATCCTCTTGATGAATTATTTCTCAGAGAATCTGTTAAGGAGTTGACCGCTATCATGAGCTCAGAATGGGTAGCAGAAGGAGAGCTCTCACCTGAAGAAATTCAGATTCATGCCCCTTCCTCAACCCTTCGATGCAAAATCCAAGGAGATTGGGTGGATGTTCTGTATAATCCCACTGTTGGAACAAACATCATGTCAAAATCCTACGCATTCATGTGTTTGGGAGAAAAACCACGTACTCCAATAGTTAAATCCTTTAGAGTAGGACCACGATCTGCTCTTAGCGGACTAGGGATTTTACACAACATAACTCTCCATCACCAAGAAGTCGAAATGGCCCTGGACTTTCATGTCTTTGACATCCAGGATTTCGACATTCTAATCGGTCATCCCCTAGAAACACTAGTTACAAGTTCATCAAAAAATGGGGAATTGGGAGTCAAACTAGGGGAGAGCGTTTCTCTATTCAAGTCACGCGAGCTAAAAACTCGGTGGTGAACTTCCCTAGTAGACCCATAGAGGTCATGTCGGTAATTCCTTTCGAAACCCCAGAGATGTCTTTAGAAAGCGATGCTCCTCACTTTATAGAAGAGGAAGACGAACCGGGGAGAAACCATAGAGTTACCGTTGACGATCGTTAAGTATCAATTTTATACCGTCAACGCAGCAAGAGAAAGGACTAATATGAGTTCACTGTTAGATATAGGGGTTACACGATGCGAATTCCACGAGTTTTGGTGATTGTCTATTTTCGCAGGGGGTTATCGAAAAGAGAACCAAAGGAGGCCCACATGTCATGATTACATAGAGATAAAGACCGAACGGGTAAAATTGTATAATCTAGAAGACTCCGTAAGGCAAACCCCGGAAGCCGGGCCCACAGCGGGGTGGCGGTCGGCCGACCCGAGGGGGAGTCGGCCGACTCCCCATGTCCACCAATCGGGTGGAGTCTCGTGGATCCCGCCTCCACCGCCTTTGAGGATGAATAATTATCGTCCATTTAGGTCGGTTTGATCCGAGGGCTGTGGTTCATCCTAGGGGGCTATATATTCGAGCCCCGGCCCCCGGGTGAAACCCTAATTCATTCAAGAGTTCATTCTCTCATCGAATTCGAGAAGCGAGCCACCATCTCAATTAGAGCTCCATAGTTTAGTAGCATAGCTACATAGGAATAGATCTAGAGGGAATCAAGCCTAGCTTGGAGTCCGGATCTGTCGGAGTTCTTGGTAATTCCCCTCTACATTCTTGTAATATTCATCATTGTTCGTGATACTATGAGTAGTACTTTATTCTATTCTATTATATCGAGACTTGACTTTGCTCTATTTGATTATGTTCTCAATTATATTGTTCTTAGTTTACTTTGATTATATGTTTAGCATAGTTGGACTAGAATTATGTTTATGCATAGGATCGTATAGCGCTCGCTCATTAGATCGATGGGAGAGTGGTAAATATTGTGTAGGCATGGTGCCTAGACCGTATTTATCCGCGATTGCACCCTATTGGCCGGGTCGTGTGGTAGATCGCGGAAGTGACGGTTCCGTTGAGTCCTTTGTATTCCATCCCCGTTGGTAGGTCTTAGTAGAACAACCTATTACATTGAAGTCATTGCTATGTCTCTTGTCTTCTCCGGTAATATCACTATGCATAGATGTAACCTTTTCCCGCCATGATTGCTAGATGTTCTTGCACTAATCATTGTATGCTTTGACTTTATAGTTAGAATAACATAGGATTATACCCTAGATCGTCCTAGTCCATGCTAGTGTTATAAGCTTAGAGTGCTAAGTTGAGATGGCTTATTACTATTATTTTATGTGGCTAAATGCTCTCATTTATCTTATATCATTTATCATTCATTCCTATATTTTATGTGACACTTACCCGTATGAGATGATCGATACGAGACAAGGTTAAGCTCTCCATTATAGCATGTGCATTGCTCATCACTCATTATCCAAGTGCATTCCCTTCCCAAAGTGGTAAAAATATAAATAACGATACCTGGATTACTCCTGGTTAAAATGCTACATCGGTATTATCTCGTGCGCTTGCGGATCCCATATTTATTTCTAGTAGCGGTTGCATTATTTAGTACCGGCATTTTTGGCGCCATGTTGGGGATGACAACCTAACACCGAGTGGCGTTAGAAATGTCAACAAGCATTTTTGGCGCCGATTCTTCGGGGAAGGTTGAAAGCCAATGGATAATGAGCAGCATTGCACTACATAATGAGATTGAGCACCGTCACCATTCTCTACTCATACGGCCTTATCCTTGTCTTTCGTCTATTTTTATATCTTATGCGGGGTAATGTATGAAAAAGACTATTCTTCCGATAATTATATTGACAATCCGAAGCTTTATTCGGGAAGGCCGAAACAAGTTGAAGAAGACCAATCAATCATCATCATCAACTCAACTTGGAAGTTTGTCGGAAGCAGAAGGTCGACCTTTCGTTCGAGACTTGACACCAGCGTTTGAAGCCATGGCAAACAAGTCACTCCGCGAGTTCTCGGCTCCCACTACGGACAACATTCGTCTTGGACCGGCTGCGGACATCGAAGGAGCTTTTGAGCTCAAGCCTGCGCCGATCAACATGGTGCAAGCAAGCCGGTTCGTGGGAAGGCCCATGAAGATGCTAGTGCTCATCTCCAACACTTTCTCGGAGATTTGTAGCACATTCACCATCAAGGATGTCCCCTAGAGATGCTATACTACTTCGCCTCTTCCCATTCTCACTCTTGGGGAGAGCGGCGGTGGTTCTACGCCAATAAGGAGAAGAATACTACGTGGGCATTATGTTCCACCAATTTCTTGGCGAAGTTCTTCCCCATGGGCAAGACAAATGCTCTTCGTGGGAAGATATCAAGTTTTCGCAACACCATGATGAGACTGTCCCGAAGCTTGGGAGCGCTTTCAAGATTACATCCTCGAGTGTCCTCATCATGGCATGGAGAATTGGCCGCTTATGCGAGACATTCTACCATGGGCTCGCAACAAACACACGTGAGACGATGGATGCTGCGCTGGAGGTGCATTCTTATCACTTACTATTCCTCGGGCCACGGCTCTTGTGGAGAAGATGGCATCCAACCAAGGTTGGAGTGAAGAAAGAACTCGAGACCCGCAAGAGAGGTGGAGGAATGCACCACTGAAAGAGGTAGACATGTCGTCTCGCCAAAATGGATCTGCTAATGAAGAGGCTCGGTGAGAGAGCCCCCGAGAGAAGAAAGAAGTCATGCATATACATGATGCTCGCATGACATGTGAAGAGTATGGAGAGACCGGGCACACAGTGCTAACCGCCCGTTTGAAGGAGGACGTGAACTACCTCAACAACAACAACAACAATAATTACTACCGTCCTCGCCAGAATCAAGGTTGGAATCGCAGCCAGAGGCCTAACTACTCGGGCAATTATTCGAGCAACTATCAAGGTAACAACTCCTCCTACAATAATTACAACCGGCCGCCTTTGAGAGAGTTAGTTGAATCAAGGCAAGATGATGGACAATCTGTCCAAGAAGCCGACATCAAATGACAAGGTTCTAGAGACACTCGGCAACGAAGAATGGATGGTTTTTCCAATGCCATCAAGAGTCGCTCGGTTTCAACAAGATACTTGAGTCGCGGTACAACGACTTGTTAACCTTGCTCCCTCCACCGGTCAAGGCAACTGGCGGGACAACCCGAAGAGCTCGAGACGCAAATCTAGTTGATATATTCAATGTAGAAGATAGCCGAAGTGATCCATCGAAGGGGTCATGGATTGACTCAACTCGCCAATCAAGAAGGGCGATCCGGGAGACCCGATCATTCCGATCTCCATTGGAAGTACTAACTTTAATGAGGCAATGCGGACTTCGGTGCAAGCATCAACATCATGCCAAGAGTGATATATGAGAAGCTATTCAGATGCCCCTTAACATACACAACCATGTGCTTGCAGCTTGCAGATCAGTCACTCCGTGTTCCTTTGGGAGTACTTGAAGACATATGTGTACGAGTAGGCAACTCGTATGTCCCTGCAGACTTCGTGGTAGTGGATACAGGCAGTGATGAAAGGTCCCCTGTCATTCTGGGACGACCATTCTTGAACACTGCTGGAGCCATCATGTATGCCAACACTACCAAGATCATCTTCAACATCAAGGGCAAAAGAGAAACCTTCTTCTTCAAGAACAGTCTGCAGAGTTCAAGACACCCTCATCAAGAACGGTGAGAAGAAGAAGAATCCAGCTAAGAAGAGCAAGAACAAAGATAAGAAGACCAAGAAGACGGAGACAGTGAGGATGGTCACTGCAGTCCACAGGGAGCATGACCACTTACTCAGGTCCCCACGTCTGATCAAGAAGGATGACCCGGGTGTCCCAACCATTCAATGCTCTATCAACGAAGCTCTTTCAATAAAGCTCGTATCGTGACACCGGGTCGGAAGGCGTCAACATCATGGCCAAGGTAACCTATGAGTATCTATATGGCACTATGCCTTTGGAGCCTACCTATGCACGGTTGCAGATGGCGATCGGACATTCCGCTTCGTCGAAGGAGAAGTGAAGGATGTCCTCATCCAGATAGATGACCATTATGTCCCTACAGACTTCCTAGTCATTGACATGGGAGATGACTACGATCCTCCAATCATCCTAGGAAGACCATTCCCGAACACCACCGAGCTATCATCTATATTGGGACGGGGAGAGATCCATTTCCACTTTCCCACCGAGAAGGTACGCCGCTACTTCAATAATAATTATATAATCGAGGAGCCCAAGAAGAACAGAGCAAGGAGAAGGCAGCGTACCCGTCGCCAGAACAAGAAGAACATCACTACAGATGGATGGGCCAACTATGAGGGAGAAGTGTTTAGATATGAAGATCGATACCCAGAAGAGAAGAACATTGTAGAAGAACCCGACGAGGTGCTACCAGAAGAAAACCAAGTGCCCCAAGAAACTTCCTCCTCAAGGTCACCCTCTCCAACAAAGAAGGTGTGGAAGGTAAAAGCAAAATCAGAATCAATTACTACACACGAGGCGACATCATCCGAGGCGCCGGACCAATGCGCCCTTGAAAAATGAGCGAACATGACAAGTCACATTCGGAGGACTTAAAACCACCGAACGCCGCGCCAAGAGGTAACTTGGTATTTATCAAAGCATCACTTTTCCAGCATTGCATTTTTACCTTAGCATCCTTATTTTCCTACTTGCACCTTAGTTGCATCTTTACCATCTCTGCATTAGAAAAGAAAATAAAGATGTTGTGCATTTGCATCCAGAAAATCTTCAAGCCCCATGTGGATAATCATTCACTGTGGTGGCACAAAAATAATTTCTCAGCATATTTATTTTCCCTGTCTGCATTCCTTAAATAATAAAAAGATAAAAATATTTCTTGTGATCCTGTTAGAATGAGTTTTAAGTTAGGAAAGTTCTAGACAACCAAGGCCTAGAGGTTTTATCACTAACACTTAATTAGTTCCACAAGCTTTGTTGTCTATTTGAGCTTCACAGAACATCAAGGATCAAGAAGAGCTAACAGGCAGAAGGACATCCAGTCCCCTGTCGGAGTGCTGTCCCGCGACAATTGAATGCTGTCTCCAACAGCAACTATCTACGACACTCCTGGAGGACTAGAACGTCTTCAGTGCCTGTCAGCAACATCAGCAGACTATGTCAACATCCAGCTTGGGGGAGAGCATCCCCGTGTACCAAGCTAAGTGTTTCCAACTTATCTATTTATGCTTTGTTAAAGTATGCTTTGTTAAAACAACTAAAAAAGATGCATAACCATAGAAACCCAGAAAGATTTCCTTATTTATCTTTTCTACTTTTGGAGAGCTCTTGCAATCTGTCTTTAAAAGTGATCCCTAGAATAAACTCTACATGGAGATGATGAATAGTTGCTCTGCCGTAATTCCTTTCAAGTACCTAGTTTTCAACCTTGCACTCTCCCGAGTTTTGGACACAACTGTTTAGATTTGAGATTTACTCTGAACCTGAAACTTGTGGGTAGCAAACACTTGATCTAAGTCTAGGTGGTTGACGGGTATGATATGGGAAGGTTTTGAGCTGCTGTCCATCTTGTTCCTAGAGATACTAGAGTTCTGGAGAATTTGTCTTTGAAAATATTAAATTCCTGCATGATGAGTTCCTTTATGATGAGAGTTTAAATTCCTACCACAGCCATATATTCATACTTACTAGATTAGGAAAACCCATCTGTTTATATAGATCATATTGTAGGTTTGAGTGTAGACTTTATAGGCATTGAGTGTGGTTATGCTGTGGACCCATAAGGAATTAGTCACGCAGTTAAAGTCTATACTATGTTCTCTCCATCCATTGATCTATGCTACTCCTGTCCTCAGAAGCACGCACCCATTTTATAAATACTACATTCATTCTGTGCTACTTCTGTACCACCCACATATAGATCCATATCCACCACATATTGTGCTATCTCTACCCTGGAGATACGCACCTATGCTACTCCTACCCTGGGAGTACGCATTCCCCACATATTGTGCTGTCTCTACCCTAGAGATACGCACCTATGCTGCTCCTACCCTGGGAGTACGCATCCATCCATTCATCCATCCACATATACATACGCCATTCCTTTCACAGCATCCAGAAAAGGTTCTACTCCTATTCTGGGAGTGAACATCTAGACATAATCATCGCCGTTTCATTGCCTACATAAAAAGCTCCAGTCATTATCATTTCAAGTTATACACTCCCTGTGCTAAAGTTTTGTTTTCAGAGGATTGGTTGCTCTAAAAAAAAAAAAGAGAAAAAAAAAGAAAAAGAAAAAGAAAGGAGTAGCCAAGTCCTTCCATTCAAGAAGTTTCAAGGTTTTCGAATAAAGGGAGTCATGTTATCCCCAAAAGGAGCAAGTGTAGAAGTAGATGTTCACCAGTTGAGTACCCCTCATAATCATTTCCTTATCACCATCATCCTATCATCTTTTCATCCATTCCATTTCCTCATTCACATGCACATATGACTTTATTATTATTTTAGTTCCTATTGGATCCATGGTTTAACCGTGCAATATATGCAAGTGAGTTTGAGTGTCTCCCCACCTATGAGCTCCACATAAGCCTATTAGAAAGTAGGGTGAGAGAGAGAAGGCACTTTCCACTATGCCTTAGTTCCATAAATACCACATATTATTGAGAGAAGAGAGAAGGCATACACTACTCATGCCTTAGAGAGGATCCAGAAATACCACAAATGAGAGACTTGAAAGGTTCATACAAGGAACTCTGAGTTTTATTTCAAAACTTTGCAAAAAACTCCGGGATAATAGTTGATCAAAGAGCGAGAAACATGGCGCTTGACTTGACCGTTCTATCTTTCAACTACTCAAGACCCAAGTGACAGTTACAAGCCCCATGGTGAAAGGTAATATGAGTGAGCTTTGAGTCAGAATAGTTCACTCTAATCCGGAGGAGAGTTCTTGTTTGAACGCATGTGTACTTGTGAGGAGTGAAAGCATTGTAGCAACTCCCGATCCATCACGAGTCTATCTTTGCTCGGGGACGAGCAAAAGGTAAGCTTGGGGGAGTTTGTTGACGATCGTTAAGTATCAATTTTATACCGTCAACGCAGCAAGAGAAAGGACTAATATGAGTTCACCTTTGTTAGATATAGGGGTTACACCGGAATTCCACGAGTTTTGGTGATTGTCTATTTACAGGGGGTTATCGAAAGAGAACCAAAGGAGGCCCACATGTCATGATTACATAGAGATAAAGACCGAACGGGTAAAATTGTATAATCTAGAAGACTCCGAGAAGGCAAACCCGGAAGCCGGGGCCCACCAGCGGGGGTGGCGGTCGGCCGACCCGGGGGGGAGTCGGCCGACTCCCCATGTCCACCAATCAGGTGGAGTCTCGTGGATCCTGCCTCCACCGCCTTTGAGGATGAATAATTATCGTCCATTTAGGTCGGTTTGATCCGAGGGCTGTGGTTCATCCTAGGGGGCTATATATTGAAGAGCCCCGGCCCCTCGGGTGAAACCCTAATTCATTCAAGAGTTCATTCTCTCATCGGAATTCGAGAGAAGCCGAGCCACCATCTCAATTAGAGCTCCATAGTTTAGTAGCATATCTACATAGGAATAGATCTAGAGGGAATCAAGCCTAGCTTGGAGTCCGGATCTGTCGGAGTTCTTGGTAATTCCCCTCTACATTCTTGTAATATTCATCATTGTTCGTGATACTATGAGTAGTACTTTATTCTATTCTATTATATCGAGACTTGACTTTGCTCTATTTGATTATGTTCTCAATTATATTGTTCTTAGTTTACTTTGATTATATGTTTAGCATAGTTGGACTAGAATTATGTTTATGCATAGGATCGTATAGCGCTCGCTCATTAGATCGATGGGAGAGTGGTAAATATTGTGTAGGCATGGTGCCTAGACCGTATTTATCTGCGATTGCACCCTATTGGCCGGGTCGTGTGGTAGATCGCGGAAGTGACAGTTCCGTTGAGTCCTTTGTATTCCATCCCCGTTGGTAGGTCTTAGTAGAACAACCTATTACATTGAAGTCATTGCTATGTCTCTTGTCTTCTCGGTAATATCACTATGCATAGATGTAACCTTTTCCCGCCATGATTGCTAGATGTTCTTGCACTAATCATTGTATGCTTTGACTTTATAGTTAGAATAACATAGGATTATACCCTAGATCGTCCTAGTCCATGCTAGTGTTATAAGCTTAGAGTGCTAAGTTGAGATGGCTTATTACTATTATTTTATGTGGCTAAATGCTCTCATTTATCTTATGTCATTTATCATTCATTCCTATATTTTATGTGACACTTACCCCGTATGAGATGATCGATACGCAGACAAGGTTAAGCTCTCCATTATAGCATGTGCATTGCTCATCACTCATTATCCAGTGCATTCCCTTCCCAAAGTGGTAAAAATATAAATAACGATACCTGGATTACTCCTGGTTAAAATGCTACATCGGTATTATCGTGCGCTTGCGGATCCCATATTTATTTCTAGTAGCGGTTGCATTATTTAGTACCGCATTTTTGGCGCCATGTTGGGGATGACAACCTAACACCGAGTGGCGTTAGAAATGTCAACAAGCATTTTTGGCGCCGTTGCCGGGGAAGGTTGAAAGCCAATGGATAATGAGCAGCATTGCACTACATAATGAGATTGAGCACTCGTCACCATTCTCTACTCATACAGACCTTATCCTTGTCTTTCGTCTATTTTTATATCTTATGCGGGGTAATGTATGAAAAAGATTATTCTTCCCGATAATTATATTGACAATCCGAAGCTTTATTCGGGAAGGCCGAAACAAGTTGAAGAAGACCAATCAATCATCATCATCAACTCAACTTGGAAGTTTGTCGGAAGCGAGAAGGTCGACCTTTCGTTCGAGACTTGACACCGAGCGTTTGAAGCCATGGCAAACAAGTCACTCCGCGAGTTCTCGGCTCCCACTACGGACAACATTCGTCTTGGACCATGCGGACATCGAAGGAGCTTTTGAGCTCAAGCTCGCGCCGATCAACATGGTGCAAGCAAGCCGGTTACGTGGGAAGGCCCATGAAGATGCTAGTGCTCATCTCCAACACTTTTCGGAGATTTGTAGCACATTCACCATCAAGGATGTCCCCGAGGAGATGCTATACTACTTCGCCTCTTCCCATTCTCACTCTTGGGGAGAGCGAGCGGTGGTTCTACGCCAATAAGGAGAAGAATACTACGTGGGCATTATGTTCCACCAATTTCTTGGCGAAGTTCTTCCCCATGGGCAAGACAAATGCTCTTCGTGGGAAGATATCAAGTTTTCAGCAACACCATGATGAGACCGTCCCGAAGCTTGGGAGCGCTTTCAAGATTACATCCTCGAGTGTCCTCATCATGGCATGGAGAATTGGCCGCTTATGCGGACATTCTACCATGGGCTCAAGAACAAGACACGTGAGACGATGGATGCTGCTGCTGGAGGTGCATTCTTATCACTTACTATTCCTCAGGCCACAGCTCTTGTGGAGAAGATGGCATCCAACCAAGGTTGGAGTGAAGAAAGAACTCAGACCCGCAAGAGAGGTGGAGGAATGCACCAGCTGAAAGAGGTAGACATGCTGTCTGCCAAAATGGATCTGCTAATGAAGAGGCTCGGTGAGAGAGCCCCAGAGAAGAAAGAAGTCATGCATATACATGATGCTCGCATGACATGTGAAGAGTATGGAGAGACTGGGCACACAGGTGCTAACTGCCCAGAGCTGAAGGAGGACGTGAACTACCTCAACAACAACAACAACAATAATTACTACCGTCCTCAGCAGAATCAAGGTTGGAATCAGCAGCAGAGGCCTAACTACTCAGGCAATTATTCAGGCAACTATCAAGGTAACAACTCCTCCTACTATCAAGGCCTAACTACTCAAGCTTAGCGACAAGGAGACGGCCGAACTCATCGCTGTATTAGAAAAGCATAGAACGGTCTTCGGGTATTCCTTAGATGATCTCAAGGGAATAAGCCCAACCTTATGCACACATCGCATTCCAATTCATCCCTCGAGTACCCCAACTCGAGAACCTCCGAAGGCTGAATAATGCGATGCGAAGTCGTGAAAAGGAGGTTTTGAAACTTTTCACGCCGGGATCATCTATCCCGTACCACATAGTGACTGGGTTAGCCCCGTCCAGGTGGTTCCAAAGAAAGGAGGTATGACGGTAGTCAAAATGATAAAAATGAGCTTATCCCACAAAGAACCGTCACGGGGTGGAGAATGTGTATCGATTACCGGAAACTCAACACGGCAACAAAGAAAGATCACTTTCCGCTTCCCTTCATTGATGAAATGTTGGAACGGTTAGCGAAACATTCTTTCTTCTGTTTCCTAGATGGGTATTCAGGTTATCATCAAATACCTATCCACCCCGATGATCAAAGCAAGACGACATTTACTTGTCCATATGGAACATATGCCTATAGGAGGATGTCGTTTGGGTTGTGTAATGCACCCGCATCCTTCCAACGGTGTATGATGTCTATCTTTTCAGACATGATTGAAGAAATTATGGAAGTCTTCATGGATGACTTCTCAGCCTATGGAAAAACTTTCAATCATTGTCTTGAAAATTTAGATAGAGTCTTGCAAAGGTGCCAGGACAAGGATTTGGTACTCAATTGGGAAAAGTGCCATTTCATGGTTCGTGAGGGCATTGTCCTAGGCCACCTAGTGTCGGAACGAGGGATAGAGGTAGACAAGGCTAAGATAGAAGTTATCGAGCAGCTACCTCCCCCTGTGAACATAAAGGGAATCCGCAGCTTTTTTGGCCACGCAGGGTTCTATAGGAGATTTATCAAGGACTTTTCTCAAATCTCTAGACCCCTCACAAGCCTACTAGCCAAGGATGTACCTTTCGAATTCACAGATGAGTGTTTACACGCATTCAATACCCTTAAGAATGCACTCATCTCGGCTCCGATCATCCAACCTCCTGATTGGACACTACCATTTGAGATCATGTGTGATGCTAGTGACTATGCAGTTGGTGCGGTCCTTGGCCAAACCAAAGATAAGAAGCATCATGCGATCGCTTACGCTAGCAAAACGCTAACAGGAGCTCAGCTCAATTATGCTACCACAGAGAAGGAGCTCCTAGCAGTCGTTTATGCTATCGATAAGTTCCGTTCTTACTTAGTGGGAGCAAAAGTCATAGTCTACACAGACCATGCAGCTTTGAAATATTTGCTCACTAAGAAAGACGCAAAGCCTCGTCTGATTCGCTGGATTCTTCTACTCCAGGAGTTTGATCTAGAAATAAAAGATAAAAAGGGGGTAGAAAATACTGTAGCGGATCATTTGTCGCGTATGCAGGTCACTAACATGCAGGAACTACCTATAAATGACTTCCTATGTGACGACATGCTACTAAAGGTGACAGACAACAACCCTTGGTACGCGAACATCGTCAACTATATGGTTGCCGGATATATACCGCCAGGGGAGAACAGGAAAAAGCTGCAAGTTGAAAGCAGACGTCACCTTTGGGATGACCCATACCTGTATCGGGTATGTTCGGATGGTCTGTTGAGGAGATGCGTACCAGCAACAGAAGGCCTACAAATCATCGAGAAATGTCACTCTGCACCGTACGGAGGTCATTATGGAGCATTCCACACTCAAGCAAAAATCTGGCAATGCGGATTTTTTTGGCCAACAATGTACGAGGACACCAAAGAATTTATTCGGAGGTGTCGCAAGTGTCAATTCCAAGGAGGCATCACGGCTCGCAACGCAATGCCACTACACTACAACCTTCAAATAGAAATATTTGATGTGTGGGGCATTGACTATATGGGACCATTCCAGAAATCCCAAGATTGCGAGTACATCCTAGTGGCTGTTGACTACGTATCCAAGTGGGTAGAAGCCATGCCTTGCAGAGCGGCTGACGCCAAGCACGCCAAGAAAATGTTTCATGAAGTGATCTTTCCTCGCTTTGGGACACCACGCATGGTGATAAGCGATGGAGGATCCCACTTCATTGACAAGACATTCAGAGCATTCCTAAAAGAGCTTGGAGCCAAGCACAACATAGCTACCCCTATCATCCTCAAACCGGTGGTCAGCGAGACCTCTAACAAACAGATCAAGAACATCCTGCAGAAGACGGTCAACGATATGGGGAAAAGCTGGAAAAGTAAGCTTTCTGATGCACTCTGGGCATACAGGACCGCTTACAAAACCACTATCGGCATGTCACCATTCCAGCTCGTGTAGGGGAAAAGTTGCCACTTACCCGTAGAGCTCGAACATCGAGCTTATTGGGCTATCAAGAGCTGGAATATGGATCTTAAATTAGCCGACAGAAATCGACAGCAGCAGATTTCTGAACTAGAAGAATGGCGGGAGAAGGCTTATCACAGTGCCAAGCTCTACAAAGAACGAACTAAGAGATGGCACGATCACCGAATCAAGTTCAAAACCTTCAAGCAAGGCGAGAAGGTCTTGCTCTTCAACTCAAAGGTAAAACTATTCGGTGAAGGGAAGTTGCGGAGTAAATGGAAAGGATCGTACACCGTCATTGACACGTCGACTCATGGGGCAATCACAATTTAAGACGATGACGGTAACATCTTCAAAGTTAACGGTCAGCGTCTCAAACCTTTCCTTGAGCCTTCCCGCAATTTAAATTTCGGTGAAAAAATAGATCGAATAGATTTAATTATGCCTAGTTTTTAAGTGTCCTCACTTGTTTGATTAGGCTAGTTAGTCTATTCTTTCTTATCAAAAAATACTTTCAAAAATATTTTTCTTTATCATAGAAATACTCCAGCATTTATCCTTGGGTTTCCCACCTTTTTACAAGTGCTGGATATTTCAAATAAAAATTTTACAAAATATTCCTTGAAAATCCCTTCAAAAACTAGAGTGAACCGTGAGCCTCGAATACCCAACGGATCGAAACACCACATTTTGGAAACAAATAGACCGTTGGAGGCTGACAGGACGAAACAGGGGGTCGAGCCGTGCCGCAACTGGCGCGCTCGCGCCAGTGAACGAGCCGTTGCTCCCCAAATTTCGTCCCCTGATCCTCAGCCCTTCTCTGATGCTCACCATATGGAGTTTGATCCTGCTGCATTCACGAGAACAGAGATGTCACCTTCACCTATAAATTGAGCCATCTCCTCCTCTCCTCTCTTCACAAAAGCTCAAGCCATTCATCTCTTTCTCTCTTGCTCATACCAACAACCAGCAAGTTCATCTCCTATCTAAGCTCCAAAGAAATGGCCAGCCATGCCCTTGCTCTCTATGAGGCTTCCCGCACACCATACAACCTTGATGGAGCACCATCATTCTCGCAAGAGGATCTAGAGCAAGAGGAGGCCTTGTTCATGGCGCCATTAGCCACAAGGCTACCATGGAGCGAAGGGTCCAGCATGGGCGATAGTATCAAGTCATCGGCAAGATCAAGGCCGCCGATGACCGGCGCCAAGATCAAGCCGGCGCCATCAAGGAGGCCAACCACCGGCATGCTTCGCCTCAAGGCGAACATTGGCGGCACGGGGAAACGTCCCATGATGTCTTCCTCGGACACCACTTCTTACCACACGCCGTCAAGCAGCCCTTCCCTCATTCTTGTAGGGAAGGACAAGCCAAGTGGTGGGCGTGGAAAGGGCGTGATGCCCAATCCCGCTAAAACTCCTAGGACCAAACCCGTAGGAACTTCTTCCAGCGCCTCTAAGCGCAATGCTAAGAAGACTCCTACTTTGGTCAACGATAAGGGAGATGAAACCTCTCCTAGGTTTCCCACCCTAACTTTTCTTAGTAGAAGGGTGGAAGAGCTCTACAAGATCATAGATAAATTAGAAGCGGAGCTTGCGGATAGGGAGCTCGCCCATAGAGACTTGGTAGAGAAAGTTAGGAAGTTTCGCCTTGCTTTCTCCACCAAGTTAGAGAGGGTGGCGCGCGCAGCGAACGCCGCCCATGCTCATTAGAAACCCCTTCTAGAGCTTTTCGCTCCACCCAAATAATTAGGCGCGCGCACTTAGTTTTAAATTTCAGCTTGTCGCATTTCCCTTCCAATTTTACTTTGTAATCGTGCGCCTATGTGTAATTTTCAGTTTTATAATTGAATAAATATATTTATTTTCTATCTTGTACACACTTGTTTTTGTCCTATGTGTTGCACAAAAATTCAAAAGACAGGTACAAAAACAAGTGTGGGGAGGCTACCCCAACCTCTCAAAATGATGCGCAAAAATTCACACATTGAAATCATCGGTTTGCGTATTTTCTCACTCTCCACAAGTACTTTTTATTCTTCCTAGAAATAATATGGTTTTATAACTAAAAATTGGCTGCTCTACCTTTGTGTTCGCTGATCGATTGCGACTCGCATACTTTTTATTCCTCGCCAAAATTCTATCTTTTTGTGAGCAACTAATTTTTAGGGACCCCTTGAATATCTAAGTTATTGTGGGATGAGAGATAGTAGGATGATATGAGACTTGTTTATCTCTTGCAGTAGACTTGGGTTTTTCTTTGCAAAAATTTTAAAAAAAACTTATAGCATGATCCTCAAGAGATGGTTAAATTCCTACCAGAGCCAAATATTAGTGCTATATTTACAAAAGCCTTGCCACATAGCTGTTTTACCTTGCACCAAAAGTTGTGTCCCACTCTTATCGGATCGTTGCGAGAGAAGTTTCATATCCCCAAGATCGAATATCACACACACCCACCAAATAAAATTGCCGACTTTTGCCCTGAAAGTCGCGCACATCATTCTCTCATCCATCCACCATAAAAATGCTGACTCTTACACTGAGAGTTACGCAGTCATCATCACCACAAATAAAACTCCCTCCACCATACTCATGGTTCTCTCTCTCCAAATATCTTTTACCGCACACGAATATGGGCTTCATTAGAATCATTGTCCCGATCTAAAAAAAAAGAAAAAAAGAGAAAGATGATGATGGAAAGAAAAGAAAGAAAAAGATCTTCCCCATGCTAGCATCTAAAAAAAAGAGAGAAGAAAAAGAGATAAAAGAAAGGGGAAAATAAGAAATGTCCTTTTTATAGGGAAGCCCATATTTTTCCTTCAAATAAAAAGAGAGAGAACCATAGGAAAAAGGGAGTTCCATCCACAATCCATATTCCACACACTTGCACAATTCAATCTAAGGCTATGTCCTTCCCTCCATTGATCCACCTTTTTGACACAACAAACCACTCGCAAGGAAAACATGCACCTCATCCATACCTATGAACTCCAGATATCAGCCATTAGAGGTAGGATGAGTAGCAAGGCAACAAAGGCCTACTGGTGAGGATAAAACACCCACAAAAAAGAGTGACTCGAGAGCATCACTTGAGGAATTCATCGCTATCCTTTCTTACTAAAAATTAAAAACCCCAAGTCTTGAAAGCAGGGAGACGCGAGTTGACTTGAAATCCAGGCTGTTCCATCCCTCAATAAGCTCAAAGATTACTTGGTAGACACTGTGAATGCTCACAGAAAACCAGTGAGGCTTGGAGTAATCTGTATGCAGGTTAATATCTCAGGAAAACAAAGCCACCTTAGTGTCTTTTGCTTCACTCGAGGATGAGCAAAGCGCCAAGTGTGGGGGAGCTTGTTGGCGGTCCATATTGCATACCTAATCCCGCCAACTTAGGTTCATAGTTCACCAAAAACCACCTAGATAGGAGGTTTATACTAACGAAATTCCATAGTTTTGGTGAACACTTGTTTTGCAGGAGCATTCATGGAAAAACATGTATTTTGGGCCAAAAGCTAGAGAAAAGAGAATAAATATTTGAATTATAAAATTGGCCCAAAGGCAAGACAAGAAGAAAAGAAGAGAAAGGCCAAACCGACGTACCAACGTGACGAAACACCACATGGGCCAACTTCAGGCCCAAGACCCAGCCCGCTAGCCAAGGTCGGTCAGGGGGAGGCGGCACCCTGGCGCGCTCGCGCCAGGGGCGCGCTCGCGCCCTCCCCTCTGCCAGGTGGGGCAGGCCGGCTGGAGGCGATACATTCAATGCTCCAGAGGGCGGTGCGGGGGTGTTTTGGTCATTTGGGCGTGCGGAACCGACCATCTTCACATATAAAAGCCCTTCTCTCTTTCATTTTACACATCCAATTTTCATTCTTCATTCTTCATTCCTCCCTCTCCACTTCCACAAGCCTACACTAGAGGAAGAGTAGAGCCATTATACCTAGCTTCTAGCTAGAATAGAAGTAGGAGAGTGAGAGAGGTCAAGAGCGGAGTAACTCTTTTCGAGTGCTCCCGGAGGCTAGTCTTCCACGAGGTGGAGTGCCGGATTTGTCGGCTCCCTCCTCACTTGTACCTCGGCGACTTCTTACGCTTGAAGTAAGAGGTTCGTGTTTATCTATTTGTATGCTCCTTCTAGCAAGTTATCTTTATCGTTGTTTGCTTGCGGGTTCGTCGACCGTCCTTGTGGTGGTAGTTCTAGTAGAGGACTCCTGATAAAGACGGATGTTCCTGGCCGACGCTAGAACTGTAACGTTGGGATGTGGTGTCTAAGCTAATTAGTTACCTTCGTTTGCCTCGTACTCCACGGTTGAGGTGGTAGGCGGCAGGTGGTGACAGCCCTGTCCGTCCTTTGTAATCCCCCCACGTCCGGGTACGGCGTAGAGCTACAGGCCGGCATCACCTGCTGCCAGGTGCGATCCGGTGCCCGAAGCAAGCATCTCAGCGGTAGAGTTATCTTTCTCTAAGGATTCGTCTTATAGAAAACCTCACTTTCCCAGTTACCTACTCTCTCCTCTAGGCAACTTAGCTAAGACTTAAACCTGACCATACCGTTCTTCGTGAAGTTTACGATACCCAGTCTATCACCGGGTGAAGTGCTACAACGGTCTTTCCGTGCGCTTGCGGAATTTACTGCTTTCGCTAAGAAATACCAACATCATGGTCCTCAAAGAAACAAAATAGTGTGGCAATCTCTACCGTCGAAGCCGAATATGTTAGTGCGGGGAGTTGTTGTGCACAATTGCTTTGGATGAAGTCAACTTTGAAGGATTATGGCATCAACTTCAAGAATGTGCCATTGTTTTGTGATAATGGAAGTGCAATCAAGATGACACAAAACCCTAGTTCAACATGGAAGAACAAAACACATTGACATAAGGCATCACTTCATTAGAGATTATCAACAAAAGGGTGACATTTCCATTGAAAGTGTGGGCACCGATGATCAACTTGCCGATATACTCACCAAGCCACTTGATGAAAGAAGGTTTTGCAAGCTAAGGAATGAATTGAACATTCTTGACTTCTCAAACATGTGCTGAGTGCACCCCACCACTACTTGACATGCCTCTCCTTTGACAAAGCAAGGTATAATTGGTTGACATGTCATTCATCCTTTAGGATTGTACTTGTGGTAGCACATGTAGACATACAAGATGCATTTGGAGCATTCATGATAAATCAAATGTGTTTGATGTATATATGCTTACCACTATTGCTTCTATGCTTTGTTTGTTCTAGTGGTAACATATGACATGTTTGTGGGCTTGCAATCCTAGTGTTGAAACTAGAAGATTTACTACAAGTGTTTAATTCAACATAGGCAAGATAACCCTTTCATGAGGTGTGAAGAAGCTTGTCTTTGGTTCAAACTGAATTAAATATCTTTGGCATGTGTTCTAGGTTGAACCAAATTTGACTAAGTTTTGTTTACTCCATCAAAGTCCTTTTCTCTCCACAATTTGATCCCATTTTTGGGCAATTGTTGACAAAGGGGGAGAGAAAAAGATGATTGAACATGATAAAGGGGTAAATAAAATTTTGATGCACACAAGAAGGGGGAGCAAGCTCATGAACAAAGCTGTTGTATTTGTTTGTGCATTCTCATATGACTTGCTCATGGCACCTAGTTAAAGTTCTTATACAAGTGGTGTCTCCTTGCTTGTGTGGTGCAATGCTAGTATAGAACTTGAATGGTGAAATGATCTACTAGCATGCATAAGTTGTAACTAGACTCCTCTTGCTTTACATGTGCTTCAAGAACTTTGCTTATAATATTGATCTCATGGGGTTCTTGAGTTTTTGATGGATGTCTAGTTACTACATGGTGCTAAGGATGGTGTAAATTGCAACTCCGATTGGTATCACGCTTCAAAGGTCCATTTCTTACACCTTAGCATCATTTTGGTAGAATTACTCTCCCCGCACTCTTATCCATGCATATGTGCAAAGCTTCAAATCTAAACTCTATGCACCTATGTAGGGGGAGCAATACTACCAAAATCGAACTTGCTATAGTTGTCCAAATTTCTCTTGTGAGCTTAATGATTGGACAAGTATGACAAGTTCAAAATCTTTTTTATAAAATCATCTTTGTTGAGGGTTGTCATCAATTACCAAAAAGGGGGAGATTGAAAGTCTCTAGTTTGGTTTTGGCTAATTGATGAAACCTAGGACTAACCTTGTTTATCTAAGTGGTTGATTTAGAGAAAGGTTGTCCACATGATGAGCTTATTGCATATGAAGCATGACACATGTCATGTGATCAAAGATGAAGATCAAGACGATGCTTGGCTCCATGGACCGGTGTTGAAGGTGAAGGGCTAGTCGAGGCTTGGGAGTGAAGGACCATGCGATGGTGAAGCTCGGGCAAGACTAGGCGCCGATGGACCGATGCACGGTGAAGGGCAAGTGAAGTCGAGGTCGATGGATCGAGACGGTCACATGATGGTGTGAAGCGTTCATATCATTTGGAGAAACAAAATGGGCTCAAGGCAAAGATATAACCGAAAGGGCCATTTTGTTTTGCACTCAAGACACCATAGAGGGTGTGAGTGGTTTAGGTTCGATAGTCGCACTATTAAGAGGGGAAGTCTTATCGGCTATTCGACGCACGGGTGCCACTAGGTGAATTCATGAAGTGCATTGCATGTAGGGCCTAGTGACCTAACCAAATCCTTTGAAAATGTTTGTGAAAGGCTAACACACAAGCACATGGAGATGTACACTTGGTGGTGTTGGCACATTTGCAAAGGAGTTGAGAAAAGAGAAGAAGATGGAGAAGGTTCCGTGAACTCTTGTGTTGGAAATGAGAGTTGGTGGTTCTTGGATTGGAAAACTGCTTTTATCCTTATTGTTTAGGATCATGAGGATATGTTGGTTGCATAGTCCTCTGAGTAAGCTTTCCAACGAGCCCAAGAACATCGAAAACGGAGTTCGGAGCTAAGAGATATGCCCGATTGAGTGAGAGGTGGTCTGCTGTCCTGGAGAGCGACGGACGCTGACGCCGGACGCGTCCGGCGCTCACTAAATGGGCGTCCGGCGGTGGGACGCGAGAAAACACTTTCTGGACAGCGTCCGGCGCAGTGGTTTTTCAGGCTCCGAGGGGGCAACGGCTAGTATGTTGAGTTGAGGCTATAAATAAAGGGATGGCCGGGCTTGGCTCCCTCTCTTGGCTCCCCAACTCATTCATTCATACTTGTGAGCTGAAGAAACACTCTCCCTCTCATCTCTCTTGCTTGTTGCTCATCCAAAGTGAGATTGAGAGATCACCTAGTGCATTGCATAGTTTGAGGGCATCTAGTGGCACTTGTGGGTGGTTTTGCCGGTGGATTTCTTGTTACTCTTGGAGAGTACCGCTCCTAGCCGGCTTAGAGATTGTTGGAGGCGTTGGCAAGAGAAGGTGATTGTTCTTGGCCACCTCCGGTTGATTGTGAGAGGTTTGAGCTCACCTCGTGGGGATCACGAAGAGCATCCTAGTGGAATCCGTGTGTCGTTGAGTACCTCGCTTGAGAGTGGGTCTTGCGGTGCCTTGCGGGGCGAGCCTTGAGGGGCTAGTGACTTTAGGGTCACACCGAGGAACCATCTAGGTGTTGGTCGACACAACCGGTGACGTAGCTTGGCGGTGCCCAAGTGAACACCGGGTGAACAAAAACAATTGTGTTCATCTTTGTCTCCCGGTGATTGGTTGTCATCGATTGTGTGTTGCCGATTGTGATTGATTGCTCATTCTAAGGGTGATTGGCAACCTCGACTCGACGCGTCGGTATAACAAGTCTCCTCCTCTCTTGCATTACTTTGATTATATTCTTGCAAAGTAGAATTGCTTGTGTGGTTGGCTGCGTATCACTTCTTGTGTAGACTAAAATCGCGTGGGTTAGAATTGCTTGTGTGGTCGGTCGGGAACCACTCTTTATGTAGACTAAATCCCGTGGGTAGAACTCTTGATCACTAGTGGTAGCTCTTGTGTGTACTAGTGATCACCTACTAGAATTGTTTGGATAGGAGGCTTGCAACACCTAGTAGGCTAAGCATAACTTGCTTTTCGCCGTTTGTGTATCTAACGAAGTTTGCTTAGTGAGTTTGTAGAAATTTTTATAGGTCATTCACCCCCCTCTAGCCATCTAGGACCTTACACTGAGATAATAAGGGAGGGGTAAGTTGGGTTTCATAAAAACACAACCTGGGGAATAAACTTGAAACCAATATAAATTAACTAAATCTAACTAGCAAAATGCACACAGTTAATTTTTTCTAGCTTGCTCTACTAACTAAACCGGTCTAGAATTTTTGCAACCTAGCCTAATCATGTACATCGGGAGCTTAGTCATGTATTCCTGCCTAGTTGAGAGTATTCATCAAACGATGGCATTGTTCACATGTACGGACATCGGATATTCCATATCTTTTATTTATGTACTACATATATCTGAAATATTAGTTAGATAGAACATAATAAAATATACTTTGTTAAGCTTGATTAGCTAGAAGAAACAGTAATTAGTAATATTTGTATCTTTAGATAAGTTTATTAATAAAAGTATATTCAATGACTTATTTAATAATATATCAATTATATATGAACCCTAAATTTCAATATTTTGTTATAGTTTTAGTCAAAGTTAAAAATACTTCGAAAAGTGAGAATGGTACTATCTGCGAGGGAGTAGATTCGATGGAAGTTTACATATATTTCCTTGTGACTCCACCAATATATTTCCTTGTGACAGCACCAATAAGTGGTGAGACGTGGAAGCGTGAGGTTGGTTCCGTGTGTTTGTCACGAGCGCGCAGGGTACGGTGTACCGATCGGGAGCCTAGCTAGCCTCAAAATCTCTTATCCAAGATCTGGTGCGGCGCATGCACCCAAGTTCCAATCCCAACCGATCAGTCGATGCTACGTACTGTGGATATAGCTAATGTCACGATTCGATCCATTATGGCTATACTCCTATATATCCTACATTGCTTTGTCCAGGAGGTTGTTCTTTTTTGGTTTCTTTTTTTCCGTGTGCAGTGCAGAGCAGAAGGAAATTAGTATACGTGTTTGCTTGTGTACAAACGTACTACTGCTACTGAGGAGCGAGGATATATGGTAGCTAGCATCCTCGCATTCGATCAATTGGCTCGTAATACTAATACACCAATAGGAATACCGTACATACGTAAGAGTAGCTAGAAGTAACGGTAGAGAAAGAACTACTACTACTACACCAATAGGAATACCGGCCGTACTGAGCACTAGACGACAATAGCAGGGGCACGATGGTGAGAGGTGATAAGTAGACGAAAGCAGAGCTATGCGCGGGCGCGCGCCCGACGCGACGCTGGCGGCAATCCGTTCCGCGCGCCCATCCTCCTGTTCCTGTCCGCGAGTCGCGAACCGGCGAGCCCTGACCATGACGCTGCCCACGCCCGCGCACGTGGGCAGGCACGCCTCCGCTCGCCATGTGGAGCTAGCTGGGACCCACACGGCCGCGTGGACATGGAACACAGGAACAGCCAAACGGTGTACGGTGACCGGGAACGGGGCCCACGCTGAGATGCAGTTTCCCTTTCTTTTCCTCGGATCTTTTTCCCGATAACAGGGAGACGTTCCTGCAGTTTGTCGTCTTTGGCTTGCTATTATTTTCCGTGATGAAAGACGAGTACTAGCACTTGGATCGATCTCTTTCACAGTCCCACACTCCCACTGATGCATCATGCTTGGGCAAAATGGACGGCTTCGGCCTTCGGGGGTTGGTCGTTGGTGCATGCTGAAGCAAAACACTGGAATCCAGGCGGTGAGAAAGGTCGTCGTCTCCACTCTCCCGCCCCGTCTAGGGTTTGGGGGCTACACGGGAGCTCGGTTTTTTTTACCGACCGCAGCCTCCCGACCGCCGGCCTCCGGACACGGTAAACCGGGCGGTTTGTACGGAAACCGCCCGGTTACCGCCGGTTTGGGAATTTGAATTCAAATGGCTCAGCTGGTCGGCTCGCTGCCGGTTTACCGGCCGGTTTGGGGCGGTTACCGGCCGGTTTGGTCGGTAACCGCTCCAAACCGAGTAATTTTTTTTTGCTTGAATAAATATATTCTTTTGGTAGTTTTTTTGCACCTATTAATGTACACAGACAACACAATGCGGCAATAAATAGCATAAGTCACTAAAGCAACAATATTTAGTCGGATACAAATACATAGTCGCTTACAACTAACCAATACATAGTCTCCGAAGCAACAATAAATTGTCGCATACAAATACATAGTCTCATACACAAACACAACCATATAGTCGCGTGCTCAACTCCGAAGGATGTATGGGAAGACCCCATGCTGGCACGACATTTTATATTCGGCGGTGGACATAAGAGAGATACCTTTCAGTCTAAGCAGGTCAGCCTTGTATTATTGCCAAGTTTGGCCCGTCCATGGTGCTGTTGTCTCCCAATCCTGAACTAATATTCTGTAAAATTGGGGTCTTCCCATTCATACACCCATCTAGTTTGAGGCTGCACGGTCATGTCAGGAATGAGATAGTTATAAGTAGGCTGTGAGGTATCGCTGTAGAAGGAAGAAGAGTACTGTGGGGTGTCGTAGTCCCTCGGTGCATATGATCTCCTCTGCGATGTCGGTTGTCCATGGTCATGGTCTTGAGTAGCATGTGTGAAGTCGATCTCGCCTGCAATCAACAATAATTAGTAGTCATGGATAGAAAAAACTGTGCGAAGGTAGGTGCAATGGATACCTGTGAAATGAAGACCTGCATAACCAGTACCACCAGCGCCACTACCACCACCACCACCACTTTCATACCCACCAGCACCACCTTCATACCCACCACCACCGCCACCTTCACTCGCACCAACACCACCACCGCCACCGCCACCGTCACTGTCATTGTCAGTACTGTCAGAGTCACCACTAGCACGAGCCCTGCTATCCTCAGAATAGTATGGCGGGGTCCGTTGCTCATCCTCAGTCTCTGTGTCGCTGGTCACTGGTTTTCCTTTTCCTTTTTTCTTTTGTGTTGACCCTTAGGAGGCGACATCTGCAGCTTTCTCTTCCCGAGGTGACTGGAACCCACATTGTGTCGGGCCCAATCACTGATGTTATCATGCCCTGTAGCCCGACGTAGATCGTCTGGGTCTATGTGGTCACTTTGCCAACACAAACAAATCGATCACGCAAGTCAAAATCCAAGATGTGATATATACTCAACACGAGACATTTGTATATATATAACGTACACGACAACTTGTGATGGCGGAGGACGTCGACTTCGTAGAATCCTCATCAAGAACTGGATCTTTGTTGGATCTACCATACTCCATCCATTCCCTAACCGGATTGCTCCGGTCATAGACAGAGATTTCGGCAAACTGGTCAATAAAATCTACTTGATCATGCCTTGGTGGGGCCACATCCGCAAGTCGCAGCCGAAGGTTGTACTGGACATAAACAAGCTTGTTTAGTTTCTTATGGGACAACCGATTGCGAACCTTCATATGCAGCAAGGCAAAAGTACTCCAGTTCCGCTCGCATCCACTTGAGGAGATACATTGTGAAACAAGCCGCAAAGCAAGGCGCTGCAAATTAGGAGTCTCTCTACCAAATAACATCCACCAGGCCGCTTGTTGGCGGCCCTTAACTCCGATTTATACCCGCCAACTATAGGTCATTATAGGGGAAATAAATATTTTATCTCACATATATCTTTACTATTGACCTAGTTCCACCTGTGCTTGGAGAAAATATTGTTTTGCAGAAAGTACACCAAGTACAGAAATTTTCAGAATAAAAAGACGCTTTTCACAAGGCGTAAAAGAGCAAGAGAACAAGGGCCAGCCACCTAGGGTCGAAATGGGCCAAAAGCACCAGCATAAAGGAGACCCAGAAGGTGGCCCAGGCCCACCTGCCAAAGGCGGTCAGGGGGCGGCGTCACCCAGGCGCGGGCGCGCCGGCCCTGCCGCCAGGTGGGCCCGGCCAAGGCGGTTTGCCTCCTTCCATCTGGGGGATGACGGTTTCGCTGGTGTTTTTACACCACTACCCCCGAAACGCCTTCTGGGGGCTATAAATGAAGAGGAGATGCCCCCCACCTTCACACACACCATTTGGAGCCATCTCGCTTCCTCACACTTGTTCTTTAGTCTTAGCATTAGTCCATTGGAGCTAGGCAAAGTTACTTGGAGAGCTTGTCTCCAGGAAGAAAAGCTACACTCTTGGTATAAATCTATGGAGCATTCTTCCTTAGTCAAGTTCTCATTACATTTATATAGTCGTGCATATGAACTAGAGTATAATCTAGTACACGATATATTTGATGATCAAGAACTAGGCCATAGTTCTTGTGAGAATTGTTCATCGTGTTCTACATTGTTCTTCATCGTTCATATGTTTTACTTGTTTAGATTAGATTATAGGAGAGGAATAGCGGTTCGATGTGCCTTCGGGTTTGCCTATGTTCTAGCTCGTCCATCCGTAGGGTGGGAGTCCTGGGGGGTGTAGGTAGCTCCTTAGTATGCGGACATGGTGTCCGGATGCGAGGGAACCTTCGGATATGTCGGCATGCCACGGTTGAGGTGGTAGGCGGCAAGTGGTGACAGCCCTGTCCGTCCCTTGTAATCCCCCACGTTCGCATGTTGAGTAGGAGTTCGTAAATGCCGCCATCAACTGGCAGACCAGTTGCCGCGGTCTCCCCATATTTCTAGTCTATAGTCGAGTCTTGACTTGTATAACATGTGGAATTAGCTGTTCTAGCATTAACTGTATAGGACCTGCCTGCTCCACGTAGATTATTGTTGACACCTCTAACACCACTCACGCTAAGTTGTCATCCCTAGCATGCGCCCGAAGTGTTGGTATAGAAACTGCTCCTCTAATCAAGAAAAATATGGGATCCGCAAGCGAACAGATAATACACCATTGTAGCATTTTACCAGGAAGTATTCCAGGTATCGTTATTTGTATTTAGCTCAAAGGAAAGAACTACGGACTTAAACAATGAGATGAACTTGCTAAACACGACTACCTATGAGTGATTGATTACACAGTCACATACTTTGGCAGAGGGGTAAACCATGATAAATAAGGGAATATAAAGTAATAAGCTCAGGGTATAAATCACACAGAGATTAGATATAGACTACTCACAAAAAGTAGGTTGACGTCTGATTAGTTCAAGAAACATAAATCCTATGTAGGTTCTAATCTACTAAGTCATTCATCTACTCCAACTCTACACTATAATATACAGCACAAAAGACTCTTCATCTATGTATAAGGATCATTGCTATAACAAGCCAAGACATAGCGGGACTTACTACACAACTTTGGTTCGCTAGACCTACCAACGGGGGATGGAATACGAGAGGACTCAACGGGCTGTCACTTCCACGATCTACCACACGACCCGGCCAATAGGGTGCATTTGCGGAGTAAACGGCATCTAAGCACCATGCTTACATGAAATCTACCACCTAACCCCAGGGAAGAGAGCTAAGCGCTTTGCAAACATATACATAAACTTATTACCAATCATAACCACATCAAATGTAGAACTAGAATAAACTAGGAACATAATAAATAGAAACATAATGATATTTAGAATAAAGTCACAAGAATAGATACAAGATAATACTAAATTCGATGATGAAGATCCGAATTCCGAGCACGAGCGCCCGATTCTTCCTCTATCTAGTCTAAACCTATGTAGAACTTGAAGATCTAGAGTAGCTATTCTAATTCTCGGTGGAGATCTCTCTCTAAACCCGGCTTTCGATGGCTACCTCGAATAATGAATTCTAGAATGAATTAGCGTTTCGGCCCCGGGGGCCGGGGCTCGAATATATAGCCCCCTAGGATGCACCACAGCCATCGGATCAAACCGACCTAAGCGGACGATAATTATTGCTCCTCAAGGTCGGTGGAGGCGGGATCCGCGAGCCTCCACGATTGGTGGAGGTGGCCGATCGGCCGGCCGACTCACCCCTATGCCGGTGGGTCTCCGCTTCCCGGGTTCGCCTTCCGGAGTCTTCTAGAGTATACAATTTTACGCGTTCGGTCTTTCTCTCAATGTAATCATGACATGTGGGCCTCCTTGGATGTTTTCCGATAATCCCCCGCAAAAACACATATTCACCAAAACTTGTGGAATCGTCGGTTTAAACCCTAAGTCTTTGGTGGTGAACAGATTATACCCCTCTTTCTCTCTCGATTGACATATAAAATTGATCATTAACAACCGTCAACAAACTCCCCAAGCTTACCCTTTGCTCGTCCCCCGAGCAAATAGCTACGAAGATGGATCGGGGAGTTCTGCAATGCTTTCATGCTTAACAAACACACATGCTCTAAACAAGAATTCATCCCGAGACTAGAGTGAACTATCATAACTCCCAAACTTACTCATGTTTCTTTCAACCATGGGGCTTTTACTGCACTTGGGTCTTGAGTAGTTGAAAGACGAGAACAATTAAGTCAAGCACCTTTGTTGTCTCATGCTCTATTATTCCACCTTTGTTGGAGTTTTTACAAGATTTTCAATAAAAACTCGAGTTCCTTAATACAACCCTTTCAAGTCTCTCAATATGTGGTATTTTTGGATCCTCTCTAAGGCATTGAAAGGAGATATGCCTTTTCTCTTACTCTCAGAATATGTAGTATTTGTGGTTCAAGGCATTTATAGATAAGCCTTCACTCTCTCTCTCTCACCCTACTCTAATAAAGGTTTATATGGAGCTCATAGGTGTGGAGAACTAATGCATTGGCATGATCGAACCATGGATCCGAAGGAACTCAACATACAACCAATCGGTGTGTGCATGTGTGGTTTTATATGTGGATGATATATATAAAATAGAGAGAAATATTTGGAGCCTTTTACCTATGAGCCATCATGAAAGTTCACTCTGACCTCTACGCCACTTAAAAGTTTGAGCGTACCTGTGAGGACAAGTCGAAGTTCCCTTTACCCTCTGCGCCACTCCGTCCAATTTGTATGCTAACGTACGTTAAGTGTCTTTGGAGAAGGACCAAACTACCCTAGTTGTGCAAGAGAGTTGAACTTCACTTGTTTACCTTTGTGCCACTGATTGGTCTAGTGTTTTGGCGCCAGAATGCACAGCAAACATATACTCACATATATGTGTGTAAAAATGACAAGTCATATGGCTGAACATATAAAAGTAACTTGTTGTTTTCATCACATCATAGGCTAACATGAGCTCAGCAAACATAACCCAACAAAAGGTTCAAATATATTACAACTAAGGTTCAACCGGTTTGAAACATATTACAACTAAGGTTCAACGAGTTCAAAGCATATTACAACTAAGGAGTTTTCAACCAGTTTCATCCAAAAGTACATGCCATCCATCCAAACTTGCGGTTTTCATCACATCACAAGCAAAAGTAGAGCTCCCAAAAGTAAACATGGACCTCCTTCTCACCGCATTTCTATGCAGCCTCTTCTTGCTTCGGTATTGGTTGGGTGTTTGGAGTATCTTGGTTGGCTGCCCGCATTGGCACCCTCCTTGGTGTCGGCTTCTTCCTAGCTGCCATCTTGGTCCTCGGTCTTGTGAGCTTCGCAACATAGTTTGGACTTGGGTTGCCTCAATTGTTGGAGATGAAGTCTCGAGGAAAAGTACCCAAGACAAGAGAGTCAAGGCCGTAATGCCGGGTCATTGGAGCCAGTTCCGGACCTTGTGACAAATAGGAAATATTAGATGATGGCAAATGAAATAGCAAATGAAATGAACCAAGATGCCATAAGCTTACATGTTTGATGCACTTGTTCCGACCCCTTGCTCTTCTTTGCACCGAAGTAGAAGAAGATGATGCCTTCTTACTTCTTTTCTTGGGCGCTTTTTCCACCGCCTCAATTCTTGGGAATTGCATCACCGAGGAGTAACAAGCACAATACTTTGCTCGGTGTTACGGCTGCGCAGCAAGGGCTTCTTTTTCTCGCTTTTACGCCTTTTTTGGGCCAACCCTACAACAAGCACAATACTATAAGTAATAAATGGATCAATGGAACAAATGTACTTGGGTTTTAGTTTATTTTACCTTATAAGAGCCATTGCAAAGCAATGTCTTCGAGGTTTCCCATTCCCGCATGTATACCGGTGATGCCCTTTCGATTGCACATATCACACTTGTGTCTTCTATCTGTCGCCACCTTCAAGAAATGATTTCAGCTGTTCTTCCTTCTTCCACCGGCTATTGCCCTCGGCAAGGGAGGATGCATGAAGAAGCCATGAGTGGTGTGGCCACATGTTTTTATCGAGAATGCAAGGAATTGAACCTTCATAAGCAATTTTGAATTTGTTGACGAGTAGTAATCATCCACAAAGTCTTCCAATCTTGCACCAGGGATTGAAGTAATGTAGGCAATGGCATGTACGCAAGGGATTCTGTCCCCGCCATTCCGACGGTACATGTTCTCTCGGCCAATCGACCACAAATCAGAAGGCTGCGCCCCTTGCTGAAATTTCAGCCACACCATCAAGAGAGTGTGTGATGACTTCAATGTCAGTTGAAACTGTCCTCCCTAAGTTTCTTCTCAATGTGAGGCGAATCTTGCCATTAAACTTCATGGCAACTCTCTTCCTATGGTTCCATTTGATTAAGATTTTCTGTCTTATTGTGTCCAGCAAATCATCAAGGTTCTTCCCCTTCTCAGGCTTTATCCAGTTGTTGAATGACTCAGCCAGGTTGTTAGTGACATAGTCCACCTTTGACCCTGTCCTGTACTGGCTCCTACTCCAAAGCTTCTTGTGGTTGTCACCCAGCCACACCATTGCCTCTGGTTTTGCAGTACCCATGGCTGTGTAATGCTTGTTAAAAATGTATGGGTTCCAAGAGTATGAAGCTGCCCACAAATGATCATCAAAAATCTTCCCACTCCACCTCTTCTTGAAGTTCTGTACTAAGTGGTACATACACTCTCTATGTTCAGCATTAGGAAATACTTCACTAACTCCTTTCATCACTGCTTGGCCACAATCTGTGCAGAAACAAAGGCCTTCTCTGAATCCAATTACCTCTTTTAACCTCTCCATGAACCACACCCAGTTCTCATTGGTCTCTGAGTCAATTACACCAATGGCTACTGGGTACATCCAGTTATGTCCATCTACTGCACAAGCTATACATAAGCGCCCTTGAACCTTCCATTCAAAAAAGTGCTATCTACCGCAAGATATGGCCTACAACCCCTAAGGAATCCATCTATACGGGGCTTCATTGCAAAGAATAATCTATTAAACTGATCTTATCATTATTTGTGTGGTGATTAATGATAAGAACTGAACCTGGACTAGACTGCTCTATCTGTGCCTTCAGCCTGAACAAATTATTAAAACTTTTGTCCCAAGGCCCATAAATCTTATCCATGGCCAGATTCTTACCTTTATATACTCTCCTATATGGCACATCCACTTTGTACTCCTCTTTCAACCTCCTTGTCAGTTCTTTAATCTTGACTGTGCCATCCTCCTTCAACCAATCAAGCACTTTGTCACAAACCCAAAATTGTGTGATCCCCACACGAGACTCCTACCCTTCTAGCACTCGACATTCATGGTCATGTGGGTTCCTTTTGATCGTACAACATTAGAAAGGTTATTAGAATGAAATCATGAGCACATTAAATAAGAAAGCTTATTAGAATGAAATCATGAGCATATTACCTTAACTTGTCACACCGTCCTTGAGGGTTGAGGCATGAATCCTCCATCGCCAACAAAGCTCTTCCTTGAACTTACGGTGCACCCTATACCTCCCCGGATCACTTTTGTCAATGAGATAATGGTGCTCATGCTTTGCACAATGATAAGTAGCTAAAGCAATCTTAAAGGCATCCATATTTGAATACAAGGTTCCTACAGCCATGGGTGGGTCCTTCTTGTCATAATTAGCATCGAGGCATAGGTTCGGGGCCTTTGTCGGTGACCATTTCATCATCGATTCATCATCGAACCGTCAAGCGAGGATGCGTACATTTCATCGTCATCACTATCATCGGCCCTAGCTTTCGGATTCTGTGTTGGTGGGGGTGGTCATCTAGATATAGCCCTTCATCATCAACACCCACATGTTCATTCATTGGGTTGGGGTTAGCCAGGAACTCATGTACCTCATAATCAGTGCGTGTACTGTGGCTTGGTTCTCCTAAGCTTGGACAACAAACGAAGGTGTGATTGGGGGTTGCACTGATTCCTCTCGTACTAACAAACTCCCAACGGAATCATGGGGGGCCAATCTTGGGCTGATAATAAGCAAAACTCATGAAGCAACACTTGGAAACATTGTATTTTGCAAACATCTCAAGCAAATCCTGGTCGGTGCCTACTTCAATGTTGACCTTTTTAAGCGGGGCGTAAATAAAAAACCTTCACTAACTCTCCATAGCCAGCGAATACTTCTCGACAACTTCAAGAACTAGGCCTTCCAAATTGATGCGGTCGGCATCCACAATTTTGCTTATCTCATACCACGGACCCGACTATTGTGAGAAAGAAGCCGTATTTCTAAGGTAAACCTATTCTCCGGCTCCATCCTACACATGAACAATGATGAAGCAATCAAACGCGGGGCGAGCGCGAGAACAAGGAATCAAACAACTCACTAACAAGTCTACTTCACAAACCACAAACAAAGTGGGAAGCCGTATTACCCGTCCGGTCGGTCGCCGGCGCCCGGACCGCCGCCATGACCAACTATCTCGTTTCCCCTTCCCGGAACGGAACCGCCACCGCCATGGGCGGGCTGAAGAGCCGCGGAGACGCGACGCGACGGCCGTCGGCTGCGCCCGCGTCGCTGCGCCCGCCGCGTCGCTGCGCCGCCAGCGCCGCTGCGCCGCGATCGCGGTTGGCAGCCGCGTCGCTCTCCCGTCGCTCGCGGCGCGGATCCGCCGCCCTAGCGCCGGTGCGCCGCCGCCGGTTCCGCCGCCGCTAGGGTTCGAGCCCGTCGAGCGAGTGGATAGAGTCGGAGAGGAGAATGAGGAGCGAACCGGGAGGAGAGTGAGGGAAAGATTAAGCCGTAAGGGTATTATGGACTTTCGACAGCCGGGCCCACATGTAGAGCGGAAACGGTGAGAACCTCACGGAATGCGGACGGAGTGGCGCGGAGAGGGTAAAGGGAACTTCGACTTGTCCTCACGCTGTACGCTCAAACTTTTAAGTGGCGTAGAGGTCGAGTGAACTTTCATGATGGCTCACGAGGTAAAAGGCTCAAATATTTGTGGGAGGAGAAGGGGTGCACAAAGGAATTATCAATGCTCCTTTATTTGGATGAAACTTGGAACTACTTCAACACTTGAATCTTCTTGGAACTTGAACTTGGAAACTTGACAAAGACTCTGGGCTCATAAATTTTTCTTTATTTTCTCTTTTCTCTTCTTCTTCTTTTTTTTTTTTTTACAATTCTTGCAGCCCAAAAAGGAATGAAATACTTCTTGAATGGAACACTTCTCAATCTTGACAACTTCACATCGGGGATAACAAATGATACTTGGAGCATTGATCTTGGATAAATGGCTAGCAAAAATGAACAGGGGATATTTTTGGGTGTTCACTCTCGGTGTAAGAGTAGAACAATTTCAATGGATAATAATAGGCTTTTTGTGGTGCGTACTTCCGGGGTAGAAGTAGCGGGGTGCATGTGAATGTGTGAAACCAGAATTTAGCTGTATGATGAGTTCATAAGGATACAACACGGCCCGACAGCCAAAGACGAGCCCTAAACAAATGAGGAGGCTTCCTATTCTAATGATCAAGTTTGGCTGTGGTAGGAATTTTAACTCTCGTTATATAAGAAACTCATCATGAACCATTTATAATTTTCACAAACAAATTTCTAGAATTTAGTGGCACTTTGGAACACAATGAACAAGGCAGCTCGGAGACTATTATCATATCATGCCCGTCAACTACCTAAACTTAGCTTAAGCATATGCTCCCACTGATTTCAGGTGTACGGTAAATCCGGTTGTCAAACGGTGTATCCAAATCTTGGGAGAACTCAAATTTAAAGCTAGGTACTTGCAAAGAATTAGAGCAGAGCAACTATTCATCATTTCCATCACGCAATCCTCAAGTCTACACATTTTTATTTATAGCAAACTGAATTGAAAACAAACTTGCACACTCTTTTTATTTGGTTTTTTATCTTAAGGCAAACTTTGAAATGTAAACACACTTAAAGAAAGCAAACTTCTTAAAACAGCAAGCAAATTTTTATTGGTTTTTCTAGTTTTTTCTTTTTTTTTTCAATGCATAAAACAAACCAAAGAAAAATAAACAAAGCGAAAACAAACAAAGCGAAACAAAAGGAAAGAAATACTTATCTTGATAATGGGGGTCCTCCCAAGCTAGCCTTGCGGCGGTGGTGGTGGATAGTGGATGTGCAACAGGTCCACCAAGCCATGCAACATGGAGGCAGCTTCTTCTGGTTCTCTTGAATGGTGCCTAGTGTCTCGGGTGGTGTTCGGTTCCACCGGAGTGGTCATTCCACCTCGATCATGGCGATTCAGAGTGGCGGTGGTGTTGTCTTTGGAAGGCTACTTGTTCATCATAGTGCTTGCTGGGTGAAAATGAAACCGGTGGCATCGGAGTGGCGACGTGGCTCAAAGTCTTGGTGGGGTTCTTCTTCTTCATCGGTGGTACCAAAGGGGTCATAAGAGTATCTTGGTGGCCGTGAGGGTCGGCTCACGATGGTCCTGGCTCGATGTTCTGGGGTGTTGTATGGTGGGTAGTAACCATAGAATGGTTGATGTGGTTGGCTTTGTGGTGGGTACACCCATGAGTTTAGTGAGTGGTGCTGAGGTACATTCCACTCATTGAAAGCGGCATGTCTTGGTTCTTCTCGGGCGGTTTCGGCACCACGCCAAGCTGGTTCACGATTTCTGTCACCCTCTCCGAGCGAACTCTTCGAGGTGCTCTCTCATTCACCGGGTTCGCTTTGCAACTCAACATGATAGTTTTGCACGTAATACAAAGCCAGTTCCGGGTTAGGTAACCGGATCGCAGCTTCACCATATTTTGCATAATAAACATTATTTACTTTCTTCAGTAAGTGACCTTGGCCAAAAGTGTAGAGGTCATAAAATTCTCTATGATGTTCAATGTACTCAAAAGTAGCTCCCTCTAATAACTTCAAGCTTGTGGCAATGCGAGTGATAAGCGAGCAAATGGCCACACTTCCTACTTTGTAACCGGGGACACTCATCCAATGATTCACTAAGAGATGGACGGGAGACACTTTGTTTCTTGACCACGTACGGCAAGCGCAAGTCGGCTACTACGATCTTGCTCTCGTCATAACGTGGGAAAAAGGTGGCTCCTATCCAACGGTGCAAAAATCTAAGCGTAGGATGCTCTATGGCTGCGGTGCGGTGCGCTAAGTGGTACGGTGCTCTAGAAATCTTTGCTCCAAAACCTATGTGCATCAAAATCACCTAGTGCTGCATTTAAATCTATGAGGGCATCTTGAGGGAAACCTAGGAGGTCACTAAGGGTTCTCCAAGAGACGAGAATATTCGAGCAAACATTCTAAAATAAACTCCATTGTCCGTGTATCGAAGGGTGCTAAGGAATTCTATGGTCAAAAGCCTAATTCCTTTCTCGTGAGGTTTGCAAAGGAAGTCCAACCAACTAGTGGAAAAATTGTATCGAATTCTTGAGCCATACTGTCTCTAGCGAAGTGTCGGATCGATGGCGCGTGTGGATGAAACGCTTGTTCTTGAGCTTCTTGTATACATCCTTTTCTGGGCGGTTCTCGGGCGAGGTCGGATGTTCTCATGAGAACTCTCGAGATCTTGGTGGTGGTGCGAGTCTGCTGCGGGTGCTTCGGAGGTACTTGGTGCTTCGGTGGTGGGTCGACACTCATGTCGGAACCAACCACCGAGTTACGCGGGATGTACTTCTTGTCTGATTTTCTGAAGGTTCCGAGATCCCCGCAAAACGCCCTTCATCCCGCAAGTATCTCAAAACAAACAAAAACAAACACTAGTGGAGAGAAGGATTAGCACAAGGTTAGTGGTTAGCCGTCCAGTCGCGGTCCGGGGGTTAGTCGTTCTTCATGACAAAAAGTTCTAAACTTCGGGTCTTGATTTTGTGAGAACCTCCCCTTGATTTTAGATTTTCTTTATCCTATTTGGACAGCATCTCCACTAATTTTGTGATCATCTACTCAGCACTATCCCTTCCCTTCACTTGCTACTAAACTCTTGCTTACTCTCTCACTTCTTCTTCTCTTCCTACTCTTCTCCTCTTCTCTCTAACTTTCTCCGGGAAACACGAAGTCGAGAGCGAACGTTTGGCTAAAATTACGGAATGTGGGTGGTGCATGGAAGCCATGGGAGGAGGCCTATTTATAGAGGAGGAGGGGAGAGTCGGCCGACCCAATGGTGGGGTCGCCGCCCACCCGTGGTGGCCAACATGGCTGCCACTTCACATGCTATTGCGTGATCTTTTGTCAATCCAGAAATTTTGGTCGATTGAGTGGTTTTGGCGGTGGAAAAGAGAGGATAGTGGAGGTGAGTGGAAGTGGATGAAATTATGTGATTTGATGTATGTGAGGTGTAGTCTATGACATGTGGGACCCATGGTGAGGGACCCACCAAGCACTAAATTCCATAATAAAAATTATAAACAATGCAGAAATTTAAATGAAGGTAAACTAATTTAAATGCATGAAATGATAGATTTTTGTGCCACCACGATAAAATATTTTTGACGGGTTGTTACACACCGTAAAATTATTTATATGGGGCGTAGAATTTTATAATGTAATGCTAGGAATAAATATGCCTAAGAAAATTATAAGAGATGTAATTTTAAACGCGGATAAATACCGAGTTACCTTCCGGCGAGGATTCGGATTTTTAAAGTCCTCCGAATTGGACCTTCCAAAATATTTATTTATTTGATGATCCCGAGAGATGCATCCTCTGTCTCCGGTGGTTGTCTTGTCTCGATCTTCTTCTACTATCTTCGCGGATTTGTTGAGCTCTTGTTTCGACTTGAATGCGAATTGCTTTCTTGCCCATTTATAGTGAACTTGATTTCTCCCTTCCCGACATCAATGTGTGCATTGGCGGTGCTTAAGAAGGGTCTTCCAAGTATAAGTGACACCTTTGAGTCGGATGCATATCCAAGTACTACAAAGTCTCGGCACGAAGAACTCTCTTATCTTGGCCGGGATGTTTTCAGCAATGCCCAACGGATAACGGACCGATTGGTCGGCTAGTTGTAGACACATTGATGTTGGCTCAAGTGCGGTGTGGTTGAGCTTATAGTAGCTGCTGCGGGCATCACACCGACACTTGCTCCAAGATCACGAGTGCATTATTGAAATATTGATCTCCAATTGTGCGATCGATAGTGGGACATCCTGGATCTTTCTTCTTTTACGGTAGTTGGTTGAGGATGGCCACACTACATTCTTCGGTTAACTTGATCACTTCATTGGATGGCGGTGGTCTCTTCTTGTTAAGAATATCTCTTATGTACTTAGCATAAGTGGGGACTGTATGGCATCCAGCAGAGGTATATTGACATATAACTTTTGAATTACCTCCACGAACTTACCAAACTGCTCATCAATGCATTTGTGGTCCTCTCTTCCTCCTAGGGAATGGTAGGTAGTTTGTATCTCGAAATTGTTGTCTTGCTTCGATCTTGTGCTTGGCTTAAATGCGATTCTTGTGGTAATACTTCTAGCTCGGGTTGGAAGTCTTCTTCTTACGCCACTTTGGTGGTAGCATGGTTGGCCTTTTTGCTCCTTTTGGATAGGGAGGATCTCGGTGGAACTCCCTCTTCTTGTAGTAATAGATCTCACCTGCTTAGGGTTAGTTGCAACGAGGCAAAGCAATGGCCAATTTTGCTAACCTTTCTTCTATCTTTTTATTAAACTCTAGTTGATCATTAATGGCGAGGAGGAGAAACTATCCATTTTAATGCTTAAATTTTCCAAGATTTTGTTATTAGCAAGCAAGCCTATCCTCCATAGATGAGTTGATCTTGGTGTTGTAGAACCAACTCTCTTAAAGTAGGTTGCTTTGCATAATTACGATCGAGTACCTTGATTAATGGGTGGTTGCACCCAATGTGGAACCTTTCTCGCGATGGGACTTGAATTACGCTTATATGTTGCTTCAATTGCTCTTTGATCTTCCTTGTACTTGGCCCCCCTGGTCAAGCCAATGGAGTAAGGCATCCATCTTGGTTGATAATGCATTCACTTCTTCTATTGCTTCTTCACTCGGTGACAATCTTGAATGTTGTCTTGGGACCGGCTTTGATTATCGCTATCTTCTCCATGAGTCTTTTAGCTCTCCCAAGAGTGAGTGATAAGAATGATCCTTGGCGAGTTGCATCTAGGTGCTCACGCGTCTTCGAGTTAATCCGTGATAGAACCCTTGCATGAGTAACCATTCCTCCATTCCATGATGGGGACAATCTTGAATGTATCCTTGCAAACGCTCCCATGCTTCCCGACATGGTCTCCGTCTTCTGTTTGTTGGAAATTGGTAATCTTTCCTCTTAAGGCATTGGTTTTGCCTATTGGGAAGAATTTTGCTAGAAAGGCCTTGGAACACTTCGCCCATGTATTGATATCTTCTTTATTTGCATAAAACCAGCTTCGCTCTTCCCACTAGTGAGAATGGAAAGAGACGAAGAAGTATGAGGTCTTCTTTAACTCCATCTATGGCGATGGTGTTTCCAATCTCCATGAAGTCCTGTAGATGTGTACTTGCATCTTCATGTACCTTTCCCCTTGAATTGGATAGCTTGCACCATGTTGATGAGACTTGGCTTGAGCTCAAACTCCATATTATTGTGTATTCTTTGGACCAGTGCGGATGTTCTCTATTGTTGGAGCGAGAGAACTCCGATGGGTCTTCTCGACCATATTGATTGGTGACGAGCTTCCTTCTTGATTGAACCGACTACGATGATCGAGAGTTTTGAATGAATCGAGATTCAATCCTGCTAATACCATTTGTATAAAATATAGACAAAGAAAAACAACGGGGGTGAACTGCCAAAGTAGAGGTGACTAGTGACAATCACTCATTTTCTAAGTATCTGCTTAAGCAATTTTTCTCTAAAAGTTTATTCCGAGTCCCCGCAACGGCGCCAAAAATGCTTGTTGACACCTCTAACACCACTCACGCTAAGTTGTCATCCCTAGCATGGCGCCGAAGTGTTGGTATAGAAAGCGCTCCTCTAATCAAGAAAAATATGGGATCCGCAAGCGAACGAGATAATACACCATCGTAGCATTTTACCGGGAAGTATTCCGAGGGTATCGTTATTTGTATTTAGCTCAAAGGAAAGAACTACGGACTTAAACAATGAGATGAACTTGCTAAACACGACTACCTATGAGTGATTGATTACACGGTCACATACTTTGGCGAGAGGGTAAACCATGATAAATAAGGGAATATAAAGTAATAAGCTCGGGGTATAAATCACACAGAGATTAGATATAGACTACTCACAAAAAGTAGGTTGACGTCGATTAGTGCAAGAAACATAAATCCTATGTAGGTTCTAATCTACTAAGTCATTCATCTACTCCAACTCTACACTATCATATACGACACAAAAGACTCTTCATCTATGTATAAGGATCATTGCTATAACAAGCCAAGACATAGCGGGACTTACTACACAACTTTGGTTGCTAGACCTACCAACGGGGATGGAATACGAGAGGACTCAAGGCTGTCACTTCCGCGATCTACCACACGACCCGGCCAATAGGGTGCATTTGCGGGTAAACGGCATCTAAGCACCATGCTTACATGAAATCTACCACCTAACCCCCCTAGGGAAGAGAGCTAAGCGCTTTGCAAACATATACATAAACTTATTACCAATCATAACCATATCAAATGTAGAACTAGAATAAACTAGGAACATAATAAATAGAAACATAATGATATTTAGAATAAAGTCACAAGAATAGATACAAGATAATACCAAATTCGATGATGAAGATCCGGAATTCCGAGCACGGCGCCCGATTCTTCCTCTATCTAGTCTAAACCTATGTAGAACTTGAAGATCTAGAGTAGCTATTCTAATTCTCGGTGGAGATCTCTCTCTAAACCCCGGCTTTCTTTGATGGCTACCTCGAATAATGAATTCTAGAATGAATTAGCGTTTCGGCCCGGGGGCCGGGGCTCGAATATATAGCCCCCTAGGATGCACCACGGCCATCGGATCAAACCGACCTAAACGGACGATAATTATTGCTCCTCAAGGTCGGTGGAGGCGAGATCCGCGAGCCTCCACGATTGGTGGAGGTGGCCGGTCGGCCGACCCAAGGGGGGAGTCGGCCGACTCACCCCTATGCCAGGTGGGTCTCCGCTTCCAGGGTTCGCCTTCTGGAGTCTTCTAGAGTATACAATTTTACCCGTTCGGTCTTCTAGAGTATACAATTTTACCCGTTCGGTCTTTCTCTCTATGTAATCATGACATGTGGGCCTCCTTGGATGTTTTCCTGATAATCCCCTGCGAAAACACATATTCACCAAAACTTGTGGAATCTGTCAGTTTAAACCCTAAGTCTATGGTGGTGAACAGATTATACCCCTCTTTCTCTCTCTGATTGACATATAAAATTGATCATTAACAACCGTCAACAATTATTCTTTATTCTTTATTTTATCTTTATTCGTTTGAGGTTGCTCTAAGTGTGTGTCCACTATCCAAACTACCGTATGCTTACCTCTGTATAGCACATTGGTCGGTTTCTCCTCATGCTAGATATTGTATTCATACCCATGCTAGATTACTTAACTACCCCATGCCTTCCTTTGGGAAATTATAAATAACGATACCCCGAATACTTCGGGTGAAATCTTTGCAACGATAGATACGTGCGCTTGCGGATTTTTATTCTAATAGGATGTGATCTATCTCTTGGCAACACTCGCGTAGTTGCTAGAACCAGTTTCTAGTAAATATGTCGAGTAAAGCCATTTAGCGTTTCTGGCGCTGTTATCGGAATTAGGCTCTAAGTCTATTTTGGTAATCGCGCTAAGAAATGCCAACACCACTGCAAGTGGAACAAAGCATGTTAGCTATATATCCCAATATAGGAAACCAACAAGGTGTCGAGAGTACTCTTACATGGGGTTGTCCTTAGATCCACTGCCATTTTAGCGGCCAGTTCTGTGGCAAACTCACCAACCTTTTGTCGAAACATCTCTGCCTCCTGCAATGCCTGCATGGCAGTGTTCACATCCGTCATTGCCAGAAAAGCCTCCTTGAGGCCAGCAAACATTGTTGCAATTGGTTCCAAAGTATATGCAAGCTTTGGATTTAGTACAGCAGCTGCAACATATTGATTCAAATAAGCAACATATTGAATATATATAGCGGGGTAAATAAATATAAGTCGTTATCATACACGGACCCACATACGTCCCTATGTACACGTCATGAATCCTTCGGTCCATTATAGCAAGATACTCTTTCCATGTGTGCTCATTTCTTCCAAAGAACGACTGCAACTCATGTATGCAGTTCTGGTACTCGTACACCACTTGACACATGTTGAGCTGCTTGTCTTGATCGGTGAAGCGAAGGAACACGTAAATTGGTTGAAGCTTGTGTTGATGATGTATCCCGGTCCTCCCACCACTTTGCAAGTTTGACATCCTTGCATGAGCATACCGACCTTCTTCGTATTTGCCCACTTGCTTGACATAAACTCAGGAGATGCCATCCACTGCATGAACTCTGCACTTTACGATAAAAGCTCTCTAGAAACATGTAGTTGGTCCCAAATCTAGTGGCACACCACTTGACCAACTCACCGCCGATTGCTTTCCTCATCATTGCATTCAACTTATTATGGTTGTGCAACCAACTTGAAATTCGCTTGCATTATTTTATCATACCTGCATGATCGGGCCTTTCACCAATATCCTTCAACATCAAGTTTATGGTGTGTGCCAGACAAGGTGTCCAAACAATGTGTTCAAACTCATCTTTCAGTCCGTTGCAAGCTTTCTTGAAGTTGGAACCATTGTCGGTGACCACATGGACAATATGCTCGTCGCTAATCTCCAGCACCACCTTGTGAATCTCCTGAAAAAGAAGCACAACATATTTGCCTCTTGTACGTATATACTGTTGGGTATTTTAAACGCACACAGAAAAATCCGCAAGCGCACGGATACCGATGTAGCTTTCACCCGGGAGTATTCCAGAGTATCGATTTCCACGGGGAACGTGAAGTGTACTAGAGAATCAAGGCCGTCCAAGGATAAAGATAAGAAAAGAAAGATATATATGTTTTTGGTGGGTAGAGAGGAACCTTCTAGGGTCTTCTAAGTTGATTGGATGATCAAAATCAGGCTTACTATACTATACTTACTTTGGAGCGACGGGTCCTTTCCAACTCTCGAAAAGACTCGGGAACATAGTAGTTGGGGGAAGGCTGCCTAAAAGCTCTACGAAACACCAACCCGAACGTGGTGGAATACAAAGGCACAGCGGAGTATTTTGTCACCTCGGGGCTACCACAACTATCCGTGGGATTGGGCGCAAACTCGGGTAAACTATAGCCTAGACACCACGTCTACACTATCGCTTACTACTCTAATTACCATGAATAACTAGAGCACTCAATACGGCGAGAGATCAAGTAAATATAATAAAGTAATAATTAAATAAAGAACTGAACTTAGAAATAATAATTAAAGAACACGGAGAATAATTTGGAAGACGAACTAGATCTGCAACTTTACAATGTTGAGGAAGATCCGACAGATCCGGCTCCTCTACCCTCTCTCCTCCTCTCTCTCCCTATTTTCTAGATACAACTAGACGAACTAGAACTAGAACTAGATGAACTAGAACTAGAACTAGATGAACTAGAGGGACCCTCTTCTACTTGGATGGAGGATGAAACCCTAGATTATGATCTGTAGAAGAATAATGATGGAAAACCCTAAGGGGGCGCCCTCCTTATATAGCCCTGGGTGGAGTACCCCTAAGGAATCGCCACGTCATCGATCCGCGTCACATTTATTCTTCACCATTGGATTAAACTGACCTAGATGGGCGGTGGAGATCATCAGCATAATCCTAGTATATTCCCTTGAAGATCTGCGCTGAAAACCGGCCAAGAACCGGACCGGAAGGCCCGAACCGGACCCAAACCGGTCGAACCAGTCTTGTCGTGCGTTTCGGGAAGCTCCGGCGCTTCGGGCGGTTGGACCGGCCGGTTTGGCCGGTCTGGTCGCGCCGGACCGCCTGGACCGCGCCACCGCCCTCCTGCTCCAATCCACAGCCGCCACGTGGTCTGGCAGACCGGGCCGACCGAGCGGCAGGCCGCCCGCCTCCGCGCTCGGGCGCGCGCGCGCGTGGGCGTGGCCCCGCCACGTGTCACCACGGGACTGGCCCGCCCGGGACGCGGGTTCCCCACGTGAGGGACAGCTGGGCCCCGCGCGTCAGCGCTGGCGTGTCTCCGGCACGTGGGGACAGCGCCTGTGCCGCGGGCCCCACCTGTCAGTCATTGTCGCAATGCCTTTTATTATTTCATGTGATTTCTTCTACACTTCATATCTTTTTATTCCGGAGCTCAAATATAGCAAATGATATATCCATTTCGATCAGCGCGACGAGCCCTTCGCAATGGTGTAGTTCAATTCATCATTTGAGATACTTTTATTTGATGACTTTATCCATTTTAGCTCCATTCCTGTGTAAGCCCTGCAAAACATAGGTGCACCAAAACTCGTGGAATTTGTTAGCTCAAACCTCTAGACCTATGCTGGTGACCAACCTTTTGCAGTTATAGAAGTTATGTTGACGGTTAAAAATTGACGTTAACTACCGTCAACAAACTCCCCAAGCTAAACCTTTGCTCGTCCCCGAGCAAAGCTAAACTCGCCAAGGATCGGGAGTTGCTACAATGCTTTCACGCCTCAAAAGTACACATGCGTTCAAACAGGAACTCTCCTTCGGATTAGAGTAAACTATCCGACTTCAAACTTACCCATATTACCTTCCACCATGGGGCTTGTAGCCTTCACTTGGGTCTTGAGCAGGTTGAAAGACGTAACGGTCAAGTCAAGCACTATGTCTCAAGCTCTTTGATCTACCTTCATTCCGGAGTTTTGCAAGATTTTCAAATAAAACTCGAGAGATTCCTTTGTATGATCCTCTCAAGTCTCTCATATGTGGTATTTCTGGATCCTTACTAAGGCATTGATGTTGTATGCCTTCTCTCTTCTCTTAAGATATGTGGTATTTTTGGCATAAGGCATAGTACAGTGTGCCTTCACTCTCTCACCCTACCTCTAATAAGCTTATGTGGAGTTTGTAGGTGGGAGCTTATACATGTGTTGCATAGTCAAACCATGGATCCGAAGAAACTGGACATACAATCAAATCAAGATGTGCATGTGTGTGGCCCTATATATGGGTTAAGTGGATATATGGTGGTAGTGGAAAATGGTGATGATAGATATAAGTAGAAACGAAGGGGGAAAAGGGATGATAATGGTGAACACCTAACTTCTACTTTTGCTCCTTGAAGAAATTCATACCTCCTTTGAAATTGAACCATGAAGAATCTGGATAGAACTTGGGATGCTGAAGATTTCGCATATGATGGGACATTGTTGTTGGGATATTCCTTCTTGCTCTTCTCTTCTTCTTCTTCTCTTTCTCTTTTTTTTTCTTTCTTATCTCTTTTTTTTTTTTTTGTTTTTTTTTTTTTTTTCTAATGAAGCACCTTGATCTCTTCCTTGAAAACATTGACGGAGGTAGCAGCAACGGATACTTGGAGCTTTATTGGATAATAGAAGGGCTAGCAATGGATGAAGGGAAATTTCTGCTCACTCCTAGTGTAGGAGTAGAACAGTTTTGGGATGTGTCTAAATGGATGAATATGGTGGCGCGTACTTCCAGGGTAGAAGTAGCGAGGGGTGCATGATATACGTGTGTGTGATCTTGACTTTAACTGTATGACGAGTTTCTAAAGGTCAACACAATCGACCACACTCAAAGCATAAGTAAGTATAAGTGGACTTCCTAGTCTAGCAAGCATGTATATGGTTGTGGTAGGTATTTAAACTCTCGTCATACGGGAACTCATCATGCAACATTTTGAATTTTCAAAAGATAAATTCTCGAACTCTAGTGTCACTTAGAACAAGATAAACAAGCAGCTCGAGACCTTCCCATATCATACCCGTCAACCACCTAGACTTAGATCAAGCATTCGCTACCCACAAGTTTCGGAGGTTGAGCAAATCCTAGATCAAAACGGTGTATCCAAAACTTGAGAGAGTTCTAGGTTGAAAACAGGCACTTGAAAGGAATTACGGCGAGCAACTATTCATCACTTCCAAAGAGTTTATTCTAGGGATTTATTTGAGCATGCAAAAACTCGTACACCCTCCTTTTATTTAACGAACTAAAAATTATATAGAACTAAATATATATAGCAAGCGAAGTAAAATAAATAAGAAGGTAACGAGAAACACTTATCTAGATACACGGGGATGCTCTCCCCAAGCTAAATGTTGACATAATCTCTCACTCTTATGATTCGCCGTCCGACTCCTCAAATCCGCACAACTCAAATAGACAACAAAACTTGTGGAAGTGATTAAGTGTTAGGCCTTAGTTGTCTAGAGCATGTACGACGAGGTTTTTATATTGGATCTTTAAATTGCAAGAATTCAATCACATCGATTTCTTCTATGTTTTCAGGTTCAAGAAAAACTTTCAAACGTTGACCATTTATCTTGAATATGTTACTGAATCATCCGAAGTGTGATCGCGCCATGAGATGCGACTTCAATCACCTTGAATGGTCCTTCCCATTTGCTTCTAAGTTTTCCATGACCGAAGAGCTTTATTCTTGAGTTGAATAATAGAACTTTATCTCCAGGCTTGAACTCCTTGTGCTTGATTCTCTTGTCATGCCACCTTTTGGTTCTTTCCTTGTAAATCTTGGAGCTGTGATAAGCCTTTTCTCTCCACTCTTCCAGCTCAGATATTTGCATCTGACGATTCTTGCCAGCTAGATGGACATCCATGTTCCATTTCTTGATTGCCCAATGAGCTCTGAATTCTAATTCAACAGGCAAATGGCATGTCTTCCCATATACTAGCTGATAAGGTGACATGCCTATGGGTGTTTTATATGCAGTTCGATATGCCCATAGTGCATCATGAAGCTTGTACTTCCACTTCTTTCCCATTTCGTCCACGGTCTTCTGCAGGATGTTCTTGATTTGCTTATTTGATGTTTCTGCTTGACCGCTTGTTTGGGGATGGTATGGAGTTGCAACATTATGCTTAACTCCATATTCTGTCAGGAATTGTTTGAAGCTCTTATCAATGAAATGTGATCCTCCATCACTTATGACCATTCTTGGTGTGCCAAATCTTGGGAATATGACTTCATGGAACATCTTCTTGGCGTGCTTAGAATCAGCAGCTCGACATGGTATTGCTTCTACCCACTTGGACACATAGTCAACTCGCCACTAAGATGTACTCAAAGCATCTCCAGATTTTTGGAATGGTCCCATGTAGTCGATTCCCGGACATCAAACAACTCTACTTGTAGGTTGTTCGGAGTGGCATTGCATTCCGAGCATTGATGTTTCCATGTTTCGACATCGGCACATCTTCTAACAAACTCCTTTGTATCTTGATACATCGTGGGCGAGAAGAATCCGCTTTGCGGATTTTTGCATGCGTACGGAATGCTCCATAATGTCCTCCATAGGGTGATGCATGACATCTCTCTATGATTTTCATCGCTTCATCCATCGGGACATATTTCCGTAATACTCCATCGAAACGAGTCGATAGAGATATGGGTCATCCCATAAGTGGCATCGAGCGTCATATTTGAGCTTTCTCTTATCTCCTCCCGGTGGGACATAACCTGCAACCATAAAATTCACAATATCTGCGTACCGGGGGTTAGAGTGCGTTCTTCGCGAGGAGTGTGTCGTCCGTAGGTAGTCGTTAATGGGCAACTCATGTGTTTCCTTATACTGGAGCCTAGACAAGTGATCGGCTCTTGAATTCTCTACTCCTTTCTTATCTCTTATTTCTATGTCAAATTCTTGGAGTAAAAGAATCCAAAAGCGGATCAACCGAGGTTTAGCATCTTTCTTAGTGAGCGGGTATTTAAGTGCGGCATGATCTGAATAAATGATTACCTTTGCTCCAACTAAGTAAGATCTAAACTTGTCTATTGCAAAGACAAGCGCCAACAACTCTTTTTCAGTGGTGGCATAATTGAGTTGTGGCCTTGATCAAGGTTTTCGCTAGCATAGGATATAGCATAGTGCTTTTTATCCTTTGTTTGGCCGAGAACGGCACCAACAGCAAAGTCGCTAGCATCACACATGATCTCGAAAGGCAGCGTCCAATCAGGTGGCTGGATGATTGGAGCTGAAATGAGTGCTTGTTTGAGAGTTTGGAAAGATTCATAGCACTCATTGTCAAAGATGAAAGGTGCATCCTTAGCTAATAGTCTAGTGAGGGGTCTAGTGATTTGAGAAAAGTTTTTGATAAAACGCCTGTAGAACCCCGCATGGCCTAGAAAGCTTCGGATTCCTTTCACATTTGTGGGAGGTGGAAGTTGTTCAATAACTTCGATCTTTGCTTTATCCACTTCTATCCCACGTTCGGACACCTTGTGTCCTAGCACTATTCCTTCCGAACCATAAAATGGCATTTTTCCCGAGTTCGGTACTAAGTGCTTTTCTTCACATCGTTGTAAGACTTTGTCTAGATTCTCCGAGACAATCATCAAAGGTTGTGCCATAGATAGTAAAGTCATCCATGAACACCTCCATGATTTTCTCGATCATGTCGAAGAAAATAGACATCATGCACCGTTGGAAATAAATTTGGAGCATTACACAATCCAAACGACATTCGTCGGTATGCGAAAGTTCCATACGGGCATGTGAAAGTAGTCTTATTTTGGTCATCAGGGTGGATCGGGATTTGGTGATACCCAGAATACCCATCAAGGAAACAAAAGAAAGAGTGCTTTGCAAGCCGTTCCAACATCTCATCGATGAAGGGTAACGGGAAGTGGTCTTTCTTTGTAGCCTTGTTAAGTTTCCGGTAGTCTATGCACATTCGCCACCCTGTGACAGTGCGCTGAGGAATGAGTTCATTCTTCTCATTTCTAACAACCATCATTCCTCCTTTCTTTGGCACAACTTGGACAGGGCTAACCCACTCACTATGAGGGACGGGATAAATAATCCCAGCGTGCAAAAGCTTAAGGACCTCTTTCTGAACAACCTCTCGCATAGCATTATTAAGCCTGCGTTGGTGTTCTCTTGTTGGTGAGATGTCGGGATCCGTAGGGATACGATGAGTGCAAAGAGCGGGACTAATCCCCTTGAGGTCATGGAGTGAGTAGCCTATGGCCGATTTATGTCTTTCTAGGACAGTGACAAGTCTGTTGGTTTCTTCTTGGGAAAGCTTGTCACTTATGATAACAGTGTTTCGGGTTGTTATTGAGAAAGACATATTTCAAGCCAAGAGGAAGAGGTTTTAGCTCTATTGGGGGTCGTGGTGGCAACTCGAAGGGATCTAACTCTATAGGTTCTCGCTAGCTCTTCCTCTTCTTCAATGAAGTGTTCGAGATCGAAGCGAGGTTGAGCTAAGTCTTCTAGAGATGCCATTAAGACTTCCACAATAGGGTCTTCTTCGGGCTTGGGTTCTACTATCGCGTTATGTGAGCGCGCAAGTGAGACATCTATAGTAGAGTTTTGACTTTAAATTCAAGAGACTTTGTTTTGGTTGCTCTTGAAAGAGTGTCCCCACAGTACACCAATCAAGAGGGATGTGTTTGAGATGTCATAGATATGAAAATCTAGAAAATACTCAAAGCCTCTTATGCGTAACATAATAGTCTTGATGACCCCATAACTTTCAAGAGTAACTCCGAAGGAATTCTTAGAAGCTTATGAGATGGGATCAATGACTCATTGGGGCAAAGTTGTTCGGCCACGGCCTTTGACATAATGTTCATCCCAACGGTAGGACTATAATAAGCCTCTATGGTGGTCCCCTTAAGGTTGCAACAAAAAGTCTCTAAGGGGGCAATGATTCGGGCTACCTCTGTGGATAACTCCGTTTCGCCAACCACTCACGACTCATGATGGTGAAAGTCCTTTAATGTGTTCCATTAAGAAAGGATCATTAGGTGGACCATCGTTATCCTCGGATGGTGCGAGTGCCTTTGGAGGCTTTACTTGTATTGGAAAGTTTGAGGCATTCCCAAAATCTTCAAAAGATCTACCTCGATTTCGAGAGAAACGTGGTAGGATGGGGCTCCTCGACTTCCAATGTGGGTTGTGTTCCCATAGTGAGAGATTCTTTAGTAACCGAATCATTAGAAGGATCTAAAGGATTTTGAGATTCGGTTGCATTTATCTCCTTTTGTTGGTCGAGATTGACTCGACTTCTTTTTCTTCTTCGGAAACTCATCATAAATGCCGGTGTAGGGGTGTTTTCAAGAATTTTCTCTAGGATAGCTTCCCCCTCACTAAAGGACATGTGTACGAAGGATCCTCCGAGAAGATGTGTCTAGGAAGAGAGCGGCTTCTTCGCTAAGACCATGGTAGAAATGACTTAGAAGGACATGGTCGGGCAAAGAGAGGTGCGGGGCCGGTGTTTTTAAGACTTGTGAACCTAGCCCAGCTGCTCCTAAAGTCTCCTTCTCCTTGTTCAAAATTAATAATTTCTTTTCGAAGGGCATTAACAAGTTTGGATGGGAAGAAAGCGAGACCAAATTTGTCTCGAAGTTCATCCCAATCTCCTTTTACTCCTCCCACATAATGAGCATACCAATGTTTATTTGTTCCTTCAAGGGAGAATGGAAACAGTTTCCATCTAATGGTCTCTTGTGCCATGCCGGCAATGGTGAGGCATGAACACAAGTGCTCAAATTCCCTAAGGTGGGTGTAAGGATTTTCATCCTTTAGCCCGAGAGAAGGGTTTCCTTTGCACCATGGCTATAAAGCCAGGTTTGAATTTAAAGCTAGAAGCGTGATTGGCTTCGATGATTGTGGTGGCTCTAGGAACTCGGCCTTTGGTGCGAGAGAATTTATGAATAGGAGTGGAATCCATATGGTTGGTGGTGGTTGATTTTTGTGGTGAGGTGAGAATGGTGGTAAAACAAAAAGATACACGGGCGAACTTGGTTCTAAACTAGCACGGCTACCGTTCCTGACAACGGCGCCGAGAAAGCTTGTTGGGTATTTTAAACGCACACGAGAAAAATCCGCAAGCGCACGGATACCGATGTAGCTTTCACCGGGAGTATTCAGTATCGATTTCCACGGGGAACGTGAAGTGTACTAGAGAATCAAGGCCGTCCAAGGATAAAGATAAGAAAAGAAAGATATATATGTTTTTGGTGGGTAGAGAGGAACCTTCTAGGGTCTTCTAAGTTGATTGGATGATCAAAATCAGGCTTACTATACTATACTTACTTTGGAGCGCGGAGTCCTTTCCAACTCTCGAAAAGACCGGGAACATAGTAGTTGGGGAAGGCTGCCTAAAAGCTCTACGAAACACCAACCCGAACGTGGTGGAATACAAAGGCCGGCGCAGCTGTCACCTCCGGGGCTACCACAACTATCCGTGGGATTGGGCGCAAACTCAGGTAAACTATAGCCTAGACACCACGTCTACACTATCGCTTACTACTCTAATTACCATGAATAACTAGAGCACTCAATACGAGCAGAGATCAAGTAAATATAATAAAGTAATAATTAAATAAAGAACTGAACTTAGAAATAATAATTAAAGAACACGGAGAATAATTTGGAAGACGAACTAGATGCTGCAACTTAACAATGTTGAGGAAGATCCGACAGATCCGGCTCCTCCTCAGCTCTCTCCTCCTCTCTCTCCCTATTTTCTAGATACAACTAGACGAACTAGAACTAGAACTAGATGAACTAGAACTAGAACTAGATGAACTAGAGGGACCCTCTTCTACTTGGATGGAGGATGAAACCCTAGATTATGATCTGTAGAAGAATAATGATGGAAAACCCTAAGGGGGCGCCCTCCTTATATAGCCCTGGGTGGAGTAGCCCCTAAGGAATCGCCACGTCATCGATCCGCGTCACATTTATTCCTCACCATTGGATTAAACCAACCTAGATGGGCGGTGGAGATCATCAGCATAATCCTAGTATATTCCCTTGAAGATCTGCGCTGAAAACCGGTCAAGAACCGGACCAGAAGGCCCCGAACCGGACCCAAACCGGTCGAACCAGGTGCTGGTGCAGTTTCTGGAAGCTTCTGGCGCTTTCTGGGCAGCTGGACCGGCCGGTTTGGCCGGTCTGGTCGCGCCGGACCGCCTGGACCGCGCCACCGCCCTCCTGCTCCAATCCACAGCCGCCACGTGGCCTGGCAGACCGGGCCGACCGAGCGGCAGGCCGCCCGCCTCCGCGCTCGGGCGCGCGCGCGCGTGGGCGTGGCCCCGCCACGTGTCGCCACGGGACTGGCCCGCCCGGGACGCGGGTTCCCCACGTGAGGGACAGCTGGGCCCCGCGCGTCAGCGCCTGCTGGCGTGTCTCCGGCACGTGGGGACAGCGCCTGTACCGCGGGCCCCACCTGTCAGTCATTGTCGCAATGCCTTTTATTATTTCATGTGATTTCTTCTACACTTCATATCTTTTTATTCCGGAGCTCAAATATAGCAAATGATATATCCATTTCGATCGTCTCGCGACGAGCCCTTCGCAATGGTGTAGTTCAATTCATCATTTGAGATACTTTTATTTGATGACTTTATCTATTTTAGCTCCATTCCGTGTAAGCCCTGCAAAACATAGGTGCACCAAAACTCGTGGAATTTGTTAGCTCAAACCTGTAGACCTATGCTGGTGACCAACCTTTTGCAGTTATAGAAGTTATGTTGACGGTTAAAAATTGACGTTAACTACCGTCAACATATACACAAAAATGGATAACAAGACAACAATGTTTAGGAGGTACCGTGTACAGATAGTTCGCATCTTGACTTAATCCAGTTGCATCAATAGATTTGTGAAACCATGTGATCCCATTGCAATATATCAGAAAGTTTATGACACTCATTCTAGTGGGGCCAGTCCAAGAATCACACATCAACGTGACGCCAAAGTTGGGACACTCATTCTTACACTTTGCGTACCTAATCTTCAAGTCTTTCTCATTCTGATCTAGGTACTTGCCATCAATCTCCCTTCCAGTGGGTGACATGATGCCTTCACCTGAAACCATAGGCAAATAATGAGAATATGGAAAGATACAAAAGGCCAGAATCTGCAAGTATAGGTAATTCCTCTACTCCACCGACTGCCGCATTATAGTCCTCCACCACCACAGGAGTCTCCCTCTGTGATCCTGCTCTTCTACCAAACATCCTCTGAATAGGATTCCCCCCACGCGAACCACCACCACCACCACCACCACCGCCACTACCACTACCCCCTCCACGCTCGTAATTACCTCCTCTTTGTCGAACAGTTTGTTCGTACTCATATTGTGTTCTCGACATGTTTAGTGCTGCCTGCATCTGAGCCTCATATTCCTCCTCACCAAGGGGATGGTTTCCCTCTTGTGTAGCCGCCTCCTGTGCCAGCCTTACTCGAGCCCGATCATTGGTCCTGTCCTTAGCTTTGTCAAGCTCTCGCTGATAGAACTCACGCACAGGTGGTGGCACTTTGTTGCAATGCAAGACATCCGTCGCGCGCCCTGCCAAATGCTGCTTAAATCTAGTGCAACCACCGCCATGTTTTGTCGTTTTACAATAATTGCAATACCATCCAGGAGCAAGATTTTCACCATGCTCCCATACAGAATCTCTGTTTCTGCCCGACATTGTCTACCTGCATAAACGAACAACAACATATACATACCAATATATAAATACACCAAGTGCACAAAATGTATGTAAAGAATATATATCAAGTGCCTAAGTCACTAAGTCACACCTAAATACAATGTATCTCATCAATATATAACAAAACATTACATCCATCCTACCACAAATCCTACCTAAATCATACCCTACAACTTAAAATCCTACCTAAATCATAGATCGGGCTCTAAATCCTAACACATACCCTAGCACAACCATTTCCTACCTAAATCCTAAACCTAAAAGTACTCTAAATAAAAAAAACAAAGAAACTTACCTAACCCGGGCGGTCCCCGGGCTAACCGCTCGGCTAACCGCCAAAACCGAGCGGTTAGCCGGCGGTTGGGCGGCCAGGGTGGCGGAGCGCGCCGTCGCCACCCCGCGACTCCCGGCGCGTTATGTGCCCTTTGGGGCCTAATGGGCCTTAACGGGCCGGGACGCATTTTTTTTCTTTTTTTCACCAACTGAAATTTAAAAAAATTTCATATCAAACGAGCTCAAATTTGAAAACTTTTTACACCATTGGGTTCTATAATTCATGAGCTATTTTTAGGAATTTTTTCAGCATTTTTTTCGAACTTTGAATTCAGATTTGGAGGTTACCGAACCGGTCCGGACCGGCCCGGTTACCTCGGTAACCGCGGTTTATCGCGGTAAACCGTCCGGTAAAAAAAACGCAGCACGGGAGTACCACTGCACAGCACAGGGTAATTAACCAATAAATAAAAAGCTGGTGGCACACGCAACACGTCATGATGGCAAGGACGTTGCGGTGGCGCGCGGGGGCAGGGCGACCGACGACGCCCGTGGAGCTTGAGCAAAGAATAATTGAGGCGTGCGCACGGGTGAAATTTTTGCAATTTGGTACTTTTTTGAAACTTTTTTCACAAATAACCCTCCGGCCAAACTTTGTCTAAAAATGAAAAACGGGTCATTGTTAGACAAAGTTTGACCCGGAGGTTATTTGTGAAAAAAGTTTCAAAAAAGTACTAAATTGCAAAAATTTCACCTCGCACGGGTACGACGACGATCGATCGGCTCGACCGATCTGCCGGTCTCTCGAGAAGAGATCGATCGGAACCGCATGCATGTGGAGCAACGCAAAGCTAGGAGCACGTACGCGCGCATGTGGCTCGCGCGTACTGGCGCCTGCATGACGTCCTAGCGCGCGCCCTCCCGGCGACCGCCACGCCGCCTGCCCGGCCGTGCAGAGGACGCTGTGCCTGTGCCCTAACCAACCACCCCCTACAGTTGACGATCTACCCGTTGTTTGTCGCCATGCGCGCCGGTCGGGCCAGCTGCATGCGTGGCCCTGGCCCCCTCCCGCCGATTCGCGCTGTTCGGCGGCCCTGCGCGCCACCGCTCCCCAGCTGATCCTGATGATGAATCCTCCTGTGCCTGCGGCCCTCCTGCGCTCTGGACTCCAGCCGGGGCTTTGGGGCGGCGGCCGAGACAGCGACGGACAAAGCGGCGTCGTCCTAGCCGTCGTCGTGCTTGGCATCCACAGGCCGACCGACGACGTACGGATCAATCCAGCATAGTTAGCGCGCCTAATTATCTCTTCTTGCTTGTTGGATCCACAAACAGCATTAGCACGCAATGCCTCCGTGGCTCTGTACTAACCCAACCTTTTGGAATCAAGCAAAAAGGACAATCTCATCAAGGAGAATTGTCTATTGTTAACTGAAAATATACTGTAGCAACAAACAAGTTGTTATCGGCTATGACCTATGATGCAAGCTAGCCAACGCAACAAGCGTGCTAGCTGACCTAACTCTCAATGACTTATATATGTGTTTTTGTCTTTCATTTATCTAATTTTGCGAAAATAACAGCGAGGTATTGTTCTAGATAGGCTGCTAGGTTGATTCCATAGGGTGCGTTTTGTTTCAGGATAATGTGAGATGGTCGGGTACTCTCGGATGTGTTCTAATTTCTAGATTTGAGGGTCTATGTTTGGTTACGAAGATAGAGCATGTTCCTGTTTTGTAGGAGGGATGAGAGAGAAGAGATAAATATCTTTTTCGTTCCAATTATATGTTATCTAAATTAGTCGTTCCTAGTTGTCATACACACAAATAAGCGGAGATAAAAGGCTGGCTGGAGAGGTTGTGTGTGGAGGGTTGGGGGGAGGGGGCTCGCAGGACGGGATTAAGTCAAGAAGACTAGTGTGTGGCATGACATACCCTAGGCCCAGTGGCGGATACAGGATGGATACTAAAGGGGGGCTAAACAATAATGATTTGGGGCTAAAGCTAGAAATTAATGGTGATTTGATGCTAAGTGACATTGGTTTAATGAAGAAATCTGCTCACTGGGGGGCTGTAGCCCCGGCAGCACCCCCTTTGGATCCGCCCCTGCTAGGCTGACATTAGCGACAATGTGGTGTCCCTACTCTAGCTCGATGTGATGGGGCTAGACCTCGATGACGATTTCGCCTTGGTGCTCGTGGCCATGATGAGGATGGGGCCAAGCCAGCTCAATTGGGCATGATACAATCAACCATTAACGAGAGTAGAGGTGCATTCGCGCGAGACACCTTTTTTTGAGACATGTGTTGGACGTATTTCATTAAGGAGAATATTTTGGAATACAACAAATGACAAGCCATGGCGAGGTGCCAGGCGCCAATAGAAATAGAAAGAGATTACAAAAAGGAGAGACCCTCCAGCACCAATACCTAACCAACTGAACCTGCAAAGGAAAGACACATCAACACAAGGCTATGAACAAACAAGACGAGGCTGCAGTGGCAAAGCATCCACCGAGATCCGAGAAGGTTGCGGCAAAGCATCCGTAGGTGTGGGGGCTCAGCACACACTTGCTAGCATTGCTTAGGGTGCATTTAGTTTCAGGATAATTTATAATGGGTCAGTTACTCGGATCCGTCTAGTTTTTTTGGGGGGGCTAGAGGGATCACATGCCTACGTTTTGTTATGGGGATGGAGTTGTTCCAATTTTGTGTTTGGTAGCAGAAGAGAGGGCTGCGAGAGACAAGATAAATAACATTTTTCCTTGTGTTATTAGGTACTATTAGTTACCCCTACTTGTCATACACAAACAGTAGAGAAGAATACCATGGCCAGAGAGCGCACGTGTGTGTTGCAGGGGGAGGAGCATCACAAGATGGGGACAGAGGCAAGGTCGATGCATGGTGTAGTGTGACGAACCCTCGACCGACATCAGCGTTGAAGGACCCGTCGTGTGCGGCCTCACTAACGGCCGGGCGAAAGGGCCTAGTTAGCATAGCCCTGCTGACGCATGCGAGACTTGTCCTTGCTAAGCCTGACGCAATGCTGGGGTGGTGCTCTTCGCGATGATAGTAATGAGTTGGTGCTCGGCCATGATGAGGATGGGGCCAGGCCATATCGACGAGAGCATTGTGTGCAGTCAACTAGTACAGAGAGAGACAGAGCGCGTGTGTGTGTGTGGGGGGGGGGGGATGATGCAATACTTCAATTCTCAGAGAAGACAAAGGGGGGCGACTTTTCGGTACAATATTCCTTCTATCTCATGTAACTCTCAACCAAATACTCTTAGTGTGATACCATTGTCCTTTTACCCTTGTTCTACCTCTCCCCTCACCCCACCAAGCATATATACCGTCATATGAATTATAGTCAAGCGAGAAACCTCTGAGTGGTGAATAAGATCTAATTTTTTTTAGAACATCAATAAGATCCAATATATGATGTCACTCGAGGTCTAGAGCATTTCGATTGGGGCAATGATCTTCTCCACATATCTGTACTTTGTCTATGAAGCAATGGATTTCTAACTTAAGAAAAAAAGATCAGCTCTAATCCTAGTATGTTGCTTCAAATAAAGAGCCGCGTGCCGGCCTGCTGATGACCTCTTTAGGCAAGGAATGATACTTTGAGTAGAAGATCGATCGTTAGGATTGCTTGATTAGCGTACAAGGTTTGACTACTAATTATGTGCTGTAGTTGTACGTGGCTCAAGGAGGGCCTCAACAATCATCTGTCGCTTGTAACCACGTAAAGAAAGGAGAGATCAAGAGCCTTAATCAACGGCGTCGTCTTTACCCGCTTTATTTGGTCGATCCGACGACATGACCTTAGCGTCCGGCCCATGCATTTCTCTGTCAGTCGTCACATGACTCTTGTTGCTGTTAACCCATGTTTCAGGACACGTATGTTTAGATCGACCACACACCACATTAAACTAAAGCATGATGTGGTCTTTGTCAGTCTGCACCGCACACGCGGCTGGCTGAGGCCATCATACACAGTAGCCAACGTACGTTGCTGTTGTTGGAATTGATTGACTAGTTTGTGGTGGTCGTTAATTCGATCGGAGAGATTCAACTCTCACACTGTGCAAGAACGTGTGTGTTTTAGCTTATTGTCTACGTTCTGTTATTTCCTAGACAGATTGCATATCGCGCATGCGCATCTGGCCTTACCTAGCAGATACGCATACCATTAGTCGATCGTATTTGAACAAATAATGGCTGCACTGCAAAGTAGTGCAGGGCAAAGTAGAAACAACTGTGTACTGCAAAGTAGTGCAGGGCAAAGTAGTTCGCTCTCAGGAGTCACACGGTGCATTCTTGAGGACATGTGAGCGCGCATTATTGTTCAGGCTTTTAGAAGGGGACGTGCCGGTGCAGTTTTAGGAGTGACAACCGGCAGGCAGCGGTGCCGGCCGGCATGCCCGCGACAGACGGCAACGCATAATGCGATCGATGGAGGCGACAAAATAGCCGGCTTCTAGTTCTAGGGCACACATGCACGCATGCGAGGTGCATACGTGTGGCGCGGCAGCCGGGCAGCACGGGCTCGACTGCATGGGCGATGGGGACGGGGTCCCCGGCGAGGCGCCAGGTCGCCGGAGCGGCACGTGAAGCGGTCAGGCTCGGGGACACGTTGACGATCCACCATATTCTCCCATATCCCATCGTACATGCATGGTCCTTGAATGGATAGATAGATCAGGGGGCACATCGATGCAGGCAGGCGTTGGTCTGGCAACTGGTTGGTGTGAGACCGTGCGAGAGCCATTATCCGGTGGCTTCAACGGCAAACTGTACGTGCTGTTCAGCGAGTGTGGGACCGTTGCATGCATAATCGGCAATGGTCGATGCATTTGTAATGTTATAATATCAGTGTTTTTGTTTTAATATAGTGTTATTCATTGGTAATGTGTTATGCTTGTTTGTTGGGTAAGATTGTTTTACCATATTTATAGACGTGCTCATCTCGAGAAAAAGGCGCCAACATTGATTTTGGTCAATCTCAAGATCTTTCCAGAGGCGTTCATAGAGGTATGTGTATATACATCGTGAGTGTAAGTGCGTTTCTAAGTATCTTTATCTATAGTACGATTCATCACAAAGAAAATGAATTAATGTTTTGATCCACTTCATTTTTTGTTAAGGCTAAAGATGGATTAGGTATTTGTCACAGTCAGCATTTCATTTGTAATTTACAAAGAAAAAAATATTTTTTAGATGAATTAAACAAGTTTTATCCTATAAATTTATTTGTTTGCATTCATGCCAAAAGGAAGCTGTTTACGTGTGCAACATTCGTTGGAAAAAAGGTTCAAAGTCAAATAGGTCAAACACAACATCAGCTCAGAATGCAAATCTCGTTACAAAAATCCATAAAACAATGTCCTGGGCCAAAATCTATGAAATTTGGGCTCCAACCCTTTTTTTTCCCTTCTTTCCATTCCTCTCTTAACTTTTTACACGGACCCAAACCCTGTCAACAATTGGGCCGAGCCCGGTTTTCTCCCTTAGCTCCCTCATCTGCTAGGCCGAAGCCTGGTTTAGCAAGCATGAGAGCCCTTTCATTTTTCTCCCTCCTTTCTTGGCATGCAAAGTTGCAAAACACATAGGTTCGTGCTGGCATAGGACCAAGCCTTGCTCTCACTCCATCATCACCTCTAGAGTACATGCATATATATATATATATATATATATATATATATATATATATATACCACTAAGGCGGGACGAAAAACTCAAAGCTCATTAGCTTGCTCGGTTCGACTCGACTCGGTTTATTATGATAACGAGCTGAGCTGAGCTGAGCTGAGCTAGGATTTTAGCTTGTTAGCTATAACAAGCCAATTCGAGCTAGCTCGCGAGCTAAACAAGCCACACATCTAGTTAAAGAAAACATCATGATTTATATTAGTTTTGTAATACTTAATGACTTCTACTTTACAATTAGTTGATGACAGGTCTAGACCCTATAAATTTCAGATTATTATGACTTTATCATTTTGTTTTTAATGAATGTATGGTGGAATAATATAGTATATATTATTATATTTGTATATATATATATATTAACGCATATTATTTTTCTCCAATTTAAGATTTTTGATGTGTTACTATTGTATAATTACTATTCTCAAGATTTAGAAAAATACAAATATTATATTTGTGTATATTTTTACACCTCGCTCCCACGACATGGAGTTGTGCGAGTTGGGGGAGGTGACCGACTCAATCCTCCACGAGAATACATCTCGTTTTGGGTACACTCAGACGCTTCATCATAGAAGGGTCGGCTCGTCATGGGTCATCGCAAGCATCCCCTCTTCTTGCTTCTTGGGACATTCGTGAGAGAAATGCCCATGCTTCTCGCTGTTGTAGCACTTGCCTGCGCCGCGGCGCTCTCAGATTGTTGCGGCCTTCCTTGCCGCCAGTACTATCGTTCTTGTCGTTGTCTTCACCCGAGCGCTCCTTGCTGCGCCGTTGACGTCAATGTGCCTCCTACTGCTCATCTGTTAGCAGTAGGAATCTGATGCCATCCTCGACTGCCTAGACGTCGCCACACCACTCCTCCTCTACACGTAGCCTACCAACAAGCTCTTCTATTGACATGGTCTTTAAGTTGGCGAACATTTCGATGGACCACGCGGTGTGGTTGAGCCTCAATGGCACAACCCGCAACATCTTCTTCACGATGTGCTCATCCTCCATCACCCCCAACTCGCACAACTCCATGGCGTGGAAGCCAATCCTCATAGTGAAGTCATCAATCGCCTTGCTATCCTTGAACACCGCATTTTCGAATCACTTGAGGAGGTGTTGATCCATGGCTTCCTGCACAACTTGATTGCCGCCCAAGCCTCCTTGATGGTCTTCTTCATGGCGAACCCAGACTTCATCTCTGTTGGTACACCGCATAGGATAATGGTCATTGTCCATTGATCCTTGTCGTGCTCGTCATTGCCACCCTCCACGGCATCCTAAAGCTCCATGACCTCCAAGTTGAGCTACACCTCGAGCGCCCACTCTTGGTAGTTTGTCCTCGTCAGCTTCATGCAGATGATAGTCCTTTGTGCCGATATCAATGTAACCGTGAGTGAAGGGAGGAGGAGCCATGGTCAAGAATGTCATAATGGAGATAGCCAAGGTTGATAAAGTTGTAGTCGGGTTGTCATATTGGTGGAGCTATAGGCGCACTAGGGGTGCCATGGTGATGATTGAGATGTGTTGAGGCTATCGTCATGCGAGGGAGACAATGTCGAAGTCGACACAGTCAAGGCTATCATGGGCATAGAAGAAAGGTGACAACACAATCAAGGTAAACTGGGTGGTAACAAGAGGGTCGATGCCAAAGTCAATGCAGTCAGCGCCGAGGCACGAGCTTGATTTGCCAGACTGTAAGGTTGAGATGGCGGACTAGAGGGGGTTGAATAGTCCCTTTTAAAACTAATCACTCCGGCTAACCAACATAAGTGCGGAATTACATCTATTGGCCTAGCCAAGACTTCACCCCTCAAACTATGACTCTATGACCTTGTAAAAGATCCTAAATAAGAAAGTAAGGTGCCAATCTAGCTAGTGCACACTAAATAAGTCTAGCTTGCAATGTCACACAAACCTAAGCAACTAGTACTTTGGCAAGTGTTGGCATTTCTTAACGCAATCACTAGAATTGTTACATCCCAGTGGTCACGCCAAGAAACGCCGGGGTTGATAGTCGTGTTCTAAAGATATAATTATCCGCAAGCGCACGGATCTATCATTGTAGCATTTCACCTGGGGAGTATTCTCAGGGTATCGTTATTTATATTTCCCGTAGGAAGGCATGGTGTAGATGTGTCTAAACATGGATATGGATGATTGACTTCATGTCATTGAAATGAGACTCTAAGTACTACACAGGGGTAAGTATAAATAGTTTTGCAAGATAGTGGACACACATTTGGCCAAACTCAAGGATAAAGTATAAAAGAAAGAATAAACGAATGAACGAATAAAGAATAAATCTAAGCGGAGCAGGTAGGTCAGTTGTAGCTATGTCCTGAACATCTAAGTCATGTAGTCTACAGGGTTAGAGAAAGATCAGAGCCTAAGGTAACAGGGAGACCCCCGCAGCTGGCGACCAGCCGATAGAGGCATTTACGAACTCCTACACGATATACGGACGTGGCGGATTACAAAGGACGGGGGCCGTCACCACCCGCCGCCTACCCTCAACCGTGGCATGCCATCATATCCGAAGGCTCTCTCGTATCCGGACACCACGCCCGCATATTTGAGAACTACCTACATCCCCGCGGACTCCCACCCTGCGGATGGACGAGCTAGAACGTAGGCAAACCCGAAGGAACAACGAACCGTTACCCCATTCTCATCAAGATCTCTACTCCTATAAATTATATGAACGATGAAGAACAACGAAGAACATGCTAAGAAATGATCATAAGAACTTTGGTCTAGTTCATATAAATCAGGTTTAGCGTCAACGCAACTATACTCTAGTTCAAGAACAAGGCTACATGATATGAATAAGAACTTGAAGTAGGAAGAACACTCCATAGTATATTACCAAGTGATGAACTTCTTCCCAGGAGACAAGCCCTCCTTGATAGCTCAACCTAGCTCCTAAGCTATTAGACTAGGCTAGAGAACAAGAGTAGAGGAGAATGGCTCAAATGAAATGTGTGTGGTGAAATGACTTGGATTTCCCCTTTTATATGTTGAGCAGGTCGGTTTGGAGCCATACATGGAAGGAACACCTGCGCACCGCCCTCCTTTGCATTTAATGTACCGCCTCCAGGAAGCTGCCCCACCTGTCAATATGGGGGGGGCGCGAGCGCACCCCTGGCGCGGCCGCGCCAGGGTGCAGCCTCCCCCCAACCGACTTCGGCTGGTGGGGCCTTCCTGTCAGGTGTGTCGAGGTGGTGTGGTGTTTTGGCCCATTTCGATCCTGGATGGGCTTGTCTCCTCCTTGTGCCTCTTTTACGCTTTGCCGGAAAGCGCCTTTTTTGTGTAAAATCCCCTGTACTTGGTGTATTTCCTGTAAACGTTGCTAAACTCCAGGTACAAGTGGAATTCAGTTAATAGCATAAGTATATGCGTGTAAGAGCATGTAATTCTCCCTTTTCTATCTTAAGTTGGCGGTTAAAATGTGTCGATAAGGACCGCCAACAAGATCCCCCAAGCTTACCCTTTGCTCGTCCCGAGCAAAGCCGGGCTTTTGGGTTGTTGATCGGGAGCCGCTTCTATGCCGATCGTATTTCTAATATACCATAGTTATACGCATGTTCTCCATTGAATTTGAATAAACCGGCATTTCTATCCACCCTTTTATTATCTCGCTCTAATGGGGCTTTTTGGCTCCCAAGTCTTGGGTGATTGCAAGGTAGAATAGCACCTCAGCCTGTGCTTATCATTCGTCCAAAGCTTGACCATTCTTCCGGAGGTTTTAAGAATTTTATAAAATGAATCCCAAGTTCCTCGAATGATTCTCTCGATCACTCAAATGTGTATAGCAACCTCACCAAAGGCATTTTGAGATTTTGCCTTCTACCTACCACTAAAAAGCTGAGAGTGGAGTTTTGGGTAGGTATGTAAGTGGGCATACTTGTATCGCATATATTGTAAGGTCAAGGATCGAACCTTACGGAGATTAAGCCATACACCTTGATTGAGATTGTGCAAGTGTGTGGGATGGAAGAAGTGGTTCCTAACTTTTGGATATTTTTGTGTACTCCATGCATTATGTCTCTCTTTTATTTGAACGATGATGATGATAAAAGAAGAGTATGGGCTATGAATGGAACGACCTTTTTCTTTTCTTTTTCTCTTCTCTCTCTTTTTTTTTGAACGGGGATCTAAAGATTTTCCCATTGATTTATTGCACTATCCTATCCTTCTTTCTTTCCTTCTTCTTCTTCTTTTTTTTCTTTCGAATGAATGAATAGCCCATCTCTGATGAATGATTAATGAAAATAGAGAGAGATGTCATGATGAAAATGCAAGGAGTACTTTTTGGTGGCTAATGAATGCACGATCCTCAGGATAAGCATCGGCATTTTTATTTGGTGGAAAGGTGGTGCGCAACTCTCAGTGTAAGAGTTGGCGGATGGAAAGGGGTGCATGTTTGTGCGCAACTCTCAGTGTAAGAGTCGGCATCTTATTTGGTGGGTGCAAGTGAAATCTCAATCGTGGGTGTAAGGTCATAATCTCGCGTCGGTACCGATCCGACCGAACTCAATGTACGAACAAGCAGCGTATGAAGGTTTTGTACTATAGATAAATCATATGGCTCTGGTGGGTATTTCATAATCATTGAGGAACTTTTTGTTTTTGAATATTTTGCAAATGGAAACTCCGGAAGTCAAGTCGTACTCTAGAGCAAAGTCATAGCGGTGGCTATAGTACTATATCATACCAAGCAATAACTTAGACGAGAAAACACAAGTGCTCCCACTAAAAAGCAAGTTTTCAGGATGAGACATTTCTAGCCGATAAACCCAAATCTAGAGAGAACAATGTTTATAACTAGGGTACAAAGAAACAAGAGACAGAGCAACCTCATCATTTCAACTAGGGTGAACTACACATTTTTACAGCACATACTAAGAGGCACAGAAAAATAGAAAAAATATTTTTGGGTTTTTTTATGCATGAGAACAAGAATTAAACATGCTGAAAGGAAAATAAAATTACTTGAAAATTAAATATGCAATGCAAGATACCTTTGGGGGTCCTCCCCCAAGCTTGTGTGAAGCTCACTGTCCAGGGTGATATCCCATGAACCTCCAGAACTCCTCATGTTGAGCCTGGTCCTGCTGCATCTGTGCACTCAAGCTGTCCCACCTCTGATCCATATGTGCCTGCCACTCGTGGGTCTCCTGCACAAAAGAGGTGAGAGAATGCTGTATTTCACCTGTTTGAATCTGCAGCTCTCCGATGCGGGTGTGTAAGGTCCTAGATGGCTAGAGGGGGGGGTGAATAGCCTATAAAAATTCTACAAACTCACTAAGCAAACTTCGTTAGATACACAAACGGCGGAAAGCAAGTTATGCTTAGCCTACTAGGTGTTGCAAGCCTCCTATCCAACAATTCTAGTAGGTGATCACTAGCACAAACAATAGCTACCGCTAGTGATCAAGAGTTCTACCCATGGGATTTAATCTACACAAGGAGTGGTTCCCGACCGACCACACAAGCAATTCTACCCACGGGATTTAGTCTACACACGATGTGGTTCCCGACCGACCACGCAAGCAATTCTACTTTGCAAGAATGTAAACAAAGTAATTCAAGAGAGGATGAGGCTTATTATACCGATGTGTCGAGTCGAGGTTGCCAATCACCAAGAGAATGAGGAATCAAACACAATTGGCAACACACAATCGAAGACAACCAATCACCGGGAGACAAGGATGAACACAATTGTTTTTGTTCACCCGGTGTTCACTTGGGCACCGCCAAGCTACGTCACCGGTTGTGTCGACCAACACCTAGATGGTTCTTCGGTGTGACCCTCAAGTCACTAGCCCCTCAAGGCTCGCCCCGCAAGGCACCGCAAGACCCACTCTCAAGTGAGGCACTCAACGACACGCACAATCCACTAGGATGCTCTTCGTGATCCCCACGAGGTGAGCTCAAACCTCTCACAAGCAACCGGAGGTGGCCAAGAACAATCACCTTCTCTTGCCAACGCCTCCAACAATCTCCAAGCCGGCTAGGAGCGGTACTCTCCAAGAGTAACAAGAAATCCACCGGCGAAACCACCCACAAGTGCCACTAGATGCCCTCAAGCAATGCAATGCACTAGGTGATTCACTCAATCTCTCTTAGGATGAACAACCAAGCAAGGGAGAAGAGTGGGAGAGAGTCTCTTAGCTCAAAGAATGCACAAGGGATGAGAAATTGCCAAGAGACCTCCCCAAGGGCCGGCCACCTTCTATTTATAACCCCTCAAACAAATGTGACCGTTACCCTCTCGGGAGGCCGAGCAGCACGCGCCGGACACGTCTGCCGCAAACCGCCGGACGCGTCCGGCGCTTCTTCCTCGCGTGCGGCCTGAGCCGACCGTTGGACCTTCATTCAATCTCGTGCCGCCACGTGTGCATCCGCCGCGGCGTCCGGCGCTCGCCATCGTGCGTCCGGCGCCCGCGTCTGGTTCCAGAGCCGCGTTCTGGAACTTTCTGTTCCGAGTCCGGTGCTCGCCGGACGCGACACGCCCGCGTCTGCCGCCTTCTGCCCGACTTGCAGCACCACGCCCCTGTCAGGTCCAGCCTTCATTATTTCGTCGTCGATCCAAGATGCACAACTTCTCAGACATGCTATCCAACAAGTATACCAACTTGATCAACAGAGATAGCATGAATTCAACCAAATTTTGCATCCGGCGCAATAGAAAATATGCATCCATTTTTCCCGAAAGCGCCGAATCCCGCCTCACAGGCTCGGCGGGAGGAAGAGAGGGACCCATACCCATCTCTACCCTGCAAACCACCAAGTGTACAACTCCATGTGCTTGTGTGTTAGCTTTTCACAAACATTTCCCAAAGGTTAGGTTAGCTCACTAGGCCCTACATGCAATGCACTTCATGAAATCATCTAGTAGCACCCGTGCGTCGAATAGACGATAAGACTTCCCCTCTTAATAGTGCGGCTATCGATCCTAAACCACTCACACCCTCTATGGTGTCTTGAGTGCAAAACAAAATGGCCCTATCAGTTATACCTTTGCCTTGAGCCCATTTTGTTCCTCCAAATGATATGAACGCTTCACACCATCATGTGACGTCTCGATCCATCGACCTCGACTTCACTTGCCCTTCACCGTGCATCAGTCCATCGGCACCTAGTCTTGTTCGAGCTTCACCATCGCATGGTCCTTCACTTCGAAGCCTCGACTAGCCCTTCACCTTCAACACCGGTCCATGGAGCCAAGCATCGTCTTGATCTTCATCTTTGATCACATGACACGTGTCATGCTTCATATTCAATATGCTCATCAAGTGGACAACCTTTCTCTAAATCAACCACTTAGATAAATAAGGTTAGTCCTAGGTTTCATCAATTAGCCAAAACCAAACTAGGGACTTTCAATCTCCCGCTTTTTGGTAATTGATGACAACCTCAACAAAGATGATTTTAATGATAAAGATTTTGAACTTGTCATATTTGTCCAATCATTAGGCTCACAAGAGAAATTTGGACAACTATAGCAAGTTCGGTTTTGGTACCATTAGCTCCCCCTACATATGTGCATAGAGTTTGGATTTGAAGCTTTGCACATATGCATAGATAGAAGTGTGGGGAGAGTAATTCTACCAAAGTGATGCTAAGGTGTAATAAATGGACCTTTGAAGCGTGATACCAATCGGAGTTATAATTTACACCATCCTTAGCACCATGAAGTAACTAGACATCCATCAAAAACTCAAGAACCCCGTGAGATCAACATTATAAGCAAAGTTCTTGAACCACTTGTAAGGCAAGGGGAGTCTAGTTACAACCTATGCATGCTAGTAGGTCATTTCACCAATCAAGTTCTATACTAGCATTGCACCACACAAGCAAGGAGACACCACTTGTATAAAACTTTAAACTAGGTGCCATGAGCAAGTCATATGAGAATGCACAAACAAATGCAACAACTTTGTTCATGAGCTTGCTCCCCCTTCTTATGTGCATCAAAATTTTATTTACCCCTTTATCATGTTCAATCATCTTTTTCTCTCCCACTTTGTCGACAATTGCCCAAAAATGGGATCAAATTGTGGAGAGAAAAGGACTTTGATGGAGTAAACAAAACTTTAGTCAAATTTGGTTCAATCTAGACCACTTGCCGAAGACATTTAATTTGGTTTGAACCAAAGACAAGCTTCTTCACACCTCATGACAAGGGTTATCTTGCCTATGTTGAATTAAACACTTGTAGCAAATATTCTAGATTCAACACTAGGATTGCAAGCCCACAAACATGTCTGTTAACACCAGATTTTGGTCAGGGATATGACAGGTGGGCCCGCGAGCGGCAGAGAGAGCAATTCGGCAAGCACGTGTGCGGTCGGCTAACTTTCTATATATTCGGCAAGCACGTGTGCGGTCGGCTATCTTTCTATATGTTCGGCAAAATGGTCAAGCGGTCGGTTGAGCAATGGCTTCATGAAAAAGGGAAGAGGAAGGCGCGAGAAAGGGAAGGAGTCATGAAAGTCGGGGACTCCGATTATAGTTAGAGTTAGCATATTTGTATTTTTCCAATTTTGTTCTACGGCTCGTAGGCGTTTAGGACTCGTGTTTGTCCGTGGTACAAATATAAGCCCTCGACCATTGTAATAAGGGTTCACAACCAATTCAATACAACCGGCTACGTGCCACCCTTCGAGTCCTTTTAGTCGTGTCATCGAGTTCTTCGAGAGGGCCAATCGATCCGTCGACCTCCGTAAGTCCCGGCAACCTTGTTATCATGTCTAGTATCATGCGGTGGATTTAGATGTGATGCAAGTAGTCTTGTTCGTCTCGACGGGATGGCCGTGCGGCAGGCGTCTGCTTGACAACAGGAAGTCTTTGCTTGTGCTTTGCTTATCTCGACTAGATGGCCGTGCGGCAGGCGTCCGCTTGATAGCTTAGTGTAAGCGAGATAGTTATCGGCTCTTTTAGATTTGGCAAGATCTAATAGATTCATTAAGTTACCAGGTGTTGCACGTTTTATTTTAATGTTTAATTATTTTGCAACACTCTTTGCCCAATCTAGATTGATACTCTTTTCGGCTCTTGATCATCCCTTCTTGTTTATTCAATATAGAATAGATCGAATCCATACAGCCGAATTAGATCAATCAAGATTGTTACATGTTGCGGGTTCAAGTAAGTTAGAGCGTTTAGATCTTAGTTAAAGCTGGATATCGTGCGGCAGATGTAGGCTTTGCTTTGATCTAGGTCGTGATAGTTTGTTTGTTCCTTCTTCATGGACCCCGATTCGGCAATCTTGCCGATACGGTTATGCTTACACATGTAACGAGTATTTATAGATTTACTTAGGCAATTACGTGCTTTTAGCTCTTTATTGTTAGATTGTATCATGCGGTGGATTGATCTAGTAGTAAGGAGTGGTGTAAATTCGTAGTGAGTGGTATCATGCGGTGGATTAGCTTACTTGGGTTTATGCTCGACGGGTTTATGAAGGCTAGACGTGCGGCGAGACTAGTTGGATTGGCCTATGCATGTGTTATCTTAGTAGGTTCATATTTATAAGTTACTTATTTTTTTATTATTAAGTGCTTGATGATGCTTTAAACCTGAGATATAGTTTGATATGCTTTGATAACATAATCTTGTTCAAACATGTCTTCATATACACGCATTCGGCAATTCAGTTATATTTACATCATTCATGTTACATTAGCCGAATGACTTGCAAACATGTTGGCAGATAGCTTCTATAGCTATATGTCGTCGTAAGTGGCTTCAGGGGCCGTAAAGATGGAACTGTCTCGGTCTCACCCGACACGTCCAATTTTGATCTTACCGTTTTATCCCTTGTCGACTTTCGAGTCAAATCGGCGGCACGCTTCCGGATTCAACACCGGCACCGATTGAAGCTAGGCTTTCCAGCCTTGCCGTGTGTGAGACGCAAGTGCGCTTTTGTGTCAACACACTTTTTGGCACGCCGGTGGGACCACTTTTCGTCTAAGATGGGATCGGAGATTGACAACAACCATGTTCGAACGTGACCATGGGCGAACCGCAGCCCCGAGCAACGCCGATAGTGGAGCAAGCGATAGAACAAGATATCGCGAAGTGTCTAATGTCTTTCTCCAAAAACAAGAGTGGCAAAGTGATCGTCAAACAATCATCGCCACGAGTTCTTCTCGCTGGTCATCCGATATTACCGACGAAGAAGAGATGCGAGAGGGTAGTTCAAGTCATCTATAAAGCCGTGGGAGATACCATGTTGAACCACAACACGGCCTTTTCCGGGCACCTTCCGCAAAATCATGATTGACACCTTCGGTCCATCGTAGATAAGCGCTTTGAAGAGAAGTTTGGAGAGCTTGGTGGACCAAGTGTTCTTTAACACCCAAAGCAATCTTCAGGGAAGCCAACTGGGGTAGGAGAGATGATCGGTACAAGCAAGGATGGAGCTGTTCACGATGAAAAAGAGAAGCCTCCTGTCACCGAGCAGCAAACTCATGGTCAAGTGGCTTTTGGTGCAACAACAGATATACCGCATCTCGCTACAAGATTTCCCCGGTGGCAAACAGATTGCGATTGCGTAAGAGTGTTTATGGAGATGGATACAATGAATTTACCGATTACGGTGCTCGAATGCTTTGCCAAATCCGGGGTATATGAGTGCGTCGGGGAATACCTTCGGAAGACGGGGGCACAGGATGCCAATGATGTTCTCCTAAGCGAGAATGGTTGATATGATGCGAATCGAGTTCGGCCTTAAACCAAAGAATCGAGACATATGCATATAAATCCCCTTTTCCGAATGGTACAACGAGTAGCTCTTCCACCAAGAGTAAAACCACCTACATTTGACCAAATTTTCGGGTCAAGATGACACCAGCATACCATCGAACACATTAGCAGGTACTTGATGCAACTTGGAGAAGTTTGCTAGTGATGAAGCTTGGAGAATCGAGATATTTTCCTATGTCTCGACAGGCCGGCTTTCACATGGTTTGCATCACAGTGGCCAATTCCATTAGAACATGGGCGAATTAGAACAAAAGTTGTTAACACCCGAATTTGGTCGAATATGACAGTGGACCCAGGAGGAGAGAGCGATTCGGCAAATGCGTGTGCGGCCGGCTAACTTCTGTGTGTTCGGCAAACGGTCAAAGCGGTCGACAATTGCTTCGTTTGAAGACGGAAAAAGGAAAGAGAAGCTGATCGAAGAAAAGGAAAGAGTCGTAATGATCAAGGACTCCGATTATGGATAGAGTTAGCGTGTTTTGTCTTTCCAATTTTGTTTAGGCAGTTCGTAAGTGCTTAGAACTCGTGTTTTGTCCAGGGTATAAATATAAACCCTCGACCATTGTAATAGAGGTTCACAACCAAATCAATACAACCGGCTACGCGCCACCCTTCGAGTCCTTTAGTCGTGTCGTCGAGTTCTTCGAGAGGGCCAATCGATCCGTCGACCTCCGTAAGTCCGCAACCTTGTTATCATGTCTAGTATCGTGCGGCGGATTTAGATGTGATGCAAGTAGTCTCATCTCGTTTTGCTTAGTATCGTGCGGCGAATTTAAGCTTAATGATGGGAAGTTTTTGCTTGTGCCTTGTATCGTGCGGCCGATTAAGACATGAGTAAAGATAGTTATCGGCTCTTTTAGATTTGGCATGATCTAATAGATTCATTAAGTTACCATGTGTTGCTTGCTTTATTTAATGTTTAATTATTTGCAACACTCTTTTGCCCAATCTAGATTGATACTCTTTCGGCTTGTTGATCGTTCTTTCATGTTTATTCAATATCAAGTGGATCGAGTTTATATAGCCGAATTAGATCGATCTAGATTGTCACGTGTTGTGGGTTCATTCATGTTATGTGTAGATAAGCCTTGACAGACCGGTACCGTATGCGCATGTGTCTTTGGGTTACTCTAGAGCTAGTCATCCGGTGGACTAGAGATCGGTTTAATCGATAGGCTCCTTTACATGTTACTTGTTTGTTCCTTCTTCATGGACCCCGATTCGGCAATCTTGCCGATACGGTTATGCTTAAACATGTGACGAGTATTTATAGATCGTTAGGCAATTGCATGCTTTTAGCTCTTTATTGTTAGATTGTATCATGCGGTGGATTGATCTAAAGTAAGGAGTGGTGTAAATTCATAGTGAGTGGTATCATGCGGTGGATTAGCTTGCTTGGGTTTATGCTTGACGGGTTTATGAAGATTAGACGTGCGCGAGACTAGTTGGAATAGCCTATGCATGTGTTATTTAGTAGATTTATATTTATAAGTTACTTATTCTTAATTATTAGTGCTTGATGATGCTTTAAACCGAGACGTAGTTTGATACACTTTAATGATCTCGATCTTGTTCAAACATGTCTTCATTTACCGATTCGGCAAATTCGTTTTTACGTCGTTATGTTACTTTAGCCGAATGAACTGCAACCGCTGGGCGATAGCTTCTATAGCTATGTGTCGTCGTAAGTGGCTTCGTGGCCGTAAAGATGGAACTGTCTGGTCTCACCAAAGACGTTCCAGCTTATGATCTTATCTGTTTTATCCCTTGTCGATTTTCGGTCAAATCGATCGGCACGCCACCGGATTCGACGCCCGGCATCCGATTGAAGCTAGGCTTTCCGGCTTGCCGTGTGTGAGACGCAGTGGTGGTCACATTTTGCGTCAACACACTTTTTGGCACGCCGGTGGGACAACTTCTCAATATAAGATGGGATCGGAAATTGACAATGCCACGTTCCGAACGTGACCATGGACGAGCCGCCGCAGCAACGCCGATGGTGGAGCAAGCAATGGAACAATTTCATCGAAATGTCCGATGTCCTTTTCCAAGAACAAGAGTGGAAAAGTGATGATCAAGCAAGCACCGCCACGAGTTCTTCTCGCCGGTCGCCCCGATGTTACCGACGAGGAGGAGATGCAGAGGGTAGTTGGAGCCATCTACAAAGCTGTAGGAGACACTATGTTGAATCACAACACGGCTTTTTCTCGGGCACCTTCCGCAAAATCATGGCTGAAACTTTTGGTCCGGCGGTTGACAAACGATTTGAAGCAAGATTTGGAGAGCTTTTGGGCGTTGTACTTCAACACTCAAGAATCTTCGGGGAAGTTAACCGGAGGAGAGGAGATAATCGGTACAAGCAAAGATGGAGCTATTCATGATGGAAAAGAGAAGCCTCCTGTGACCGAGCGGCAAACTCATGGTCGTAGCTTTTGGTGCGACAATGATATACCGCATCTCGCTTATAAGATTTCTCCAAAGTAGCAAACAGATTGCGTAAGAGTGTCTATGGAGATGGGTATAGTGAATTCACTCGATTACGGTGCTCGGATGCTTTGCCGAATCCGGGATACAGGAGTGCATCAGAGTGCCTTCTAGGAGACGGGGAGCAAAAGATACAAATGATGAGCTCCTGCAGAATGGCCGATATGATGCAGAATCAATTCGGCCCGAAACCAAAGCATCGACATATGCATACAAATCTCCTTTCCTGAATGGTACAATAGGGTAGCTCTTCCACCAAGAGTTAAACCACCAACGGATTTGACCAAGTTCTCTCGGTCGGGACGATACCAAGCACCATTGAGCATGTCGGTAGATATCGATGCAACTTGGAGAAGCGTCGCCGATGAAGCTTGGAGGATCGATATTTTCCTATGTCTCCGACAGACCGGCTTTCACATGGTTTGCATCGCAGCCGGCCAATTCCATTGGTACATGGGCAGAATTGGAGCAAAAGTTCCATTCATACTTTTATACGGGAACCAATGAGAAGAAGATGGTTGATCCGTGGTCTATGAGGATGAAAACTACCGAGACACCAATGGAGTATCTCCGCAGATTCGAGAAGCAAAGAACATGTGCTATTCTCTCGACTATTCCCGATGATCGCCTTGCACAATTGGTCATTGCGGGCATGCCGCCACATATTAGAGACAAGCTATTCGGCATGGAGTTTGAAGATCTTGGACGGCTTGCACAAAAGCCGACAAAGAATGAGCAATCAAGCCCAAGGGTTCGAAGAGATGCTCGTTTTCGAAGAACAGTGCAACCGTTGATATGTATCAGGGATTTCCGGAGGAGGCATCGAATATGAAGATGAAGATGAAGTAGGCTGGCCGCAGAGTTGACCCTGGACAAAAGAACCTACTTTGGTCGGTCATCGATGGGTGAAGCAAACAGAAGGGATCTTATGATTTTGATGTCGTAGCGAGATAAGCTCTTTTTGTATCTCGGTCCAAGAAGGACGCGTTAAGCCGCGTAAGGACATCCTATGTCACTCGAAGGAGTAAAGGATAAGAAATACCGTGGATTTCATGATACAAACTCTCATCATATCAATGATTGCCGAGTGTTCGAGTAAAAATTCGAAGGCTATTCAAGATGGACACTTAAGATTTGATGGCAAGATGAAAGTAGACAAGAACCCATTCCCTCGTAACATGGTCTCTTTCTCCATAGGCATGGTTGATGCCGGTGAGTCCAAGGAAAAGGGAAAGATGAAGGTTCGACATCCGAAAGAGCCAAAGAGATTGGTTCTCGTTGACCCTAATCGGCAAGTTACCAAGGAGGAAGTGCAACAAGCGCAGTTTAAGAATAGCCGAACGAGAGAAGGGTCAAACTTCGATGCGGCTAAGGGAAATTGCCGAATACACGCGATCCGGCGCGGGGTTACAAAGACGACACTTATTGAATAAGTGGCAATGGGAAAAGAAGATGGAGTATGATGAGGAACAAAGAAGTACATTGAGGAAGAGCGCAGTTCATGGCGTAACGTCGGAGATATGAAGCGAGAAGTGCGCCAAAGGGAACAAGAAGAATACAGGAGAGAGCAAGAGCAATCTCATTGGAATTGTTCTTCTTCGCATTAATCGTTGGAATGAAGGCTTGAAATTGCTCGCGTAAACAATTGCCCCGAATGCGTGATCAATATTCGCAGTACAGTGCAATCTCGAGTCAACCGTCCCGTTCATGATAGACTTGGGATGAAAGTTCCGAGAACGATCGGCGCCTAAAAATAAACGGTTTTTGATGGATATCGAGGAAAAGATTTGCGAGACCAAACATGGGCTCACGGTAGTGTCCATACTACGGAAGAGAGCCCCTACAGATGGCAAAAAGGTCAATGGTGTCCTCCTGGTCTGCGGAAAAGCCAAAAGAGAAGAGTTCAGCGTTTGAGAAATCAAGAGATGAAGCAGGAAATAGCCGAAAAGAAGCCAGTATGGCGTCCTAAGAAAAAGGATGGTGGACAGGGCCCATCGGCTAATACTAACATGGTGTTCTTCATTCCATTAGAGTTTAAAGCTCCTGAAGACCAAGAAGTGCAAGATGAGGTATATTCGATTTTGATGAGACTGAATGCCGAGACCGATGGCTCAACTTGTGTTGACTCGGCAAGCAATCTTTGATAAGCCGGTTAAAAATCGTCATCCGAAACCATTGTACTTGAAGGGATATGTCAATGGCAAGCCTTTAACTAAGATGCTTGTTGATGGAGGGGCTGCTATCAATATTATGCCCTATGCTACTTTCGGAAACTTGGTATGACAAATGAAGATTTGCCGCATCGACATGATCCTTAGAGATTTTGCCGGCAATGCTTCGATACTCGTGGAGCAAGTACATGTGGAGCCGATGATTGGATCCAAGACCTTGATCACTACCTTCTTTGTCATTGATGGCAAGGGGGCATATAGCATGCTTCGGGAAGGGATTGGATCCATGCTAATTGCCGTATACCCTCAACTATGCATCAAATCCTTATTCAAAGTGGGTAGGAGATGATGTAGAAGTTGTTCAAGCCGATGATTCAGTGAGTGTTGCCACTTCGAGCCTCGCTTATTGGGAGTATGATGGACTAGATTGCCTTTGGGTAAGGTATGGAAAGAAGGTCCCGTCAATGTGTTCGACAGGATCAACACCGATCCAAGCGGTCGGCTCGACAAGAACTTTTAATGGGCAATCCAATCGATGGCAACAAAGGCAAATTGGGTCGTGGTTTCATGTCGGCCGACAAATTAGAAGAAATCAATGTTGGTGATAGCACAAAGTCAAGGCCGATGTATATCAAGTGCAAATTTAGACCCGTAATATAAATTGGAGTTAATAGAGTTGCTTGAATGAGTTCAAAGATTGTTTTGCTTGGGATTACACAGAGATGCCTGGGTTGGATCGATCAATTGTTGAGCATAAGCCGCCTATAAAACCCGGATTTCGTCCTTTCAAACAACCTCCACGGAAAATCTATAAAGAGGAGGTATTGGCCGATGTAAAGAAAGAGATTGAGAGATTAATTGAAGCAAACTTTATTCGGCCATGCGGGTATGCGTAATGGATTTCAAATATAGTACCTGTCTACAAGAAGAATGGAAAGATGAGGGTATGCATAGATTTCGAGATCTCAACAAAGCTACTCCAATGGATGGATACCCAATGCCATTCTTGCCGATTTATTAGTGGATGCAAAGCAGCAGGTTATGAAGTTATCAGCTTTATGGATGGCAATGCGGCTACAATCAGATTTTCATGGCGAGTTGAAGATATTGCGAAGATCGCATTCGATGTCCTGGTCACATTGGATTGTTTGAGTGGATAGTGATGACATTTGGATTGAAGAATCTTTGGGGCAACTTATCGAGAGCCATGAACTATATCTTTCATGAGTTAATCGGCAAGATTGTAGAAATTTATATTGATGATGTAGTAGTCAAATCCAGAGACCATAAAGGACATTTAGCCGATTTAAGAAAGACTTTGGAGTGCACAAGGAGACATGGCTTAAAGATGAATCCAAACAAGTGTGCTTTTGGAGTCTCGGGGTGAGTTTTTAGGGTTCTTGATTCACAAAGGAGGGATAGAAGTTGGAAAAAAGAGCATGGAAGCAATAGACAAAGTTGTGCCCCCAACTAACCTTACTAATTGCAATCATTGGGCAAGGTCAATTTCGTGAGAAGATTCATATCCAATTTATCGAAAGAGTGTTGCCTTTCTCTCCATTGTTGAAGCTCAAGAAAGATCGAAATTTGTATCTGGGGTGACATACAAAGAAAAGGCTTTTGATGAAATCAAGCAATATATGAAGGCACCGCCGTTGTTGGTACCTCCACAACTTGAGAAGCCTTTCAAGTCAGTATGTGGCGGCCGATAGCCTAACAATAGGATCGGCCCTTATGCAAGAGTTTGATGGAAAAGAGAGAGTAATAGCTTACCTTAGCCGAAAACTGTTAGATCCCGAAACAAGGTATTCGGCTATAGAAAAGCTCGTTTGTGTGTTTATTACTCATGCACCAAATTTCGGCACTATTTGTTAAATGCCGAATGTGTGGTTATATCTAGTTTTGATGTAATTAAACACATGTTGTCAATGCCGATTTTAAGTGGGAGAATCGGCAAATGGGTATTAGCACCGTCGAGTTTAATTTAAAGTATGAGTCGGCAAAAGCGGTGAAAGGACAGCAATTGCCGATTTTATTACTCAACATCGTGATTTATCGTTGATATGATTAACATTGCCCCATGGGCATTATTTTTTGATGGATCATCATGTGACAAAGGTGGTGGTGCTTTGGTATTCTTTTGATATCCCCACGTGGAAAGATATTTGAGTTTGCTTTTTCAATTGAATATCCTGTCACTAACAACCAAGCGAGTATGAGGCTTTGCTTAGAGGGCTTTACTGTTGGTAGAACTCGAAGGCCGTTTCTTTGTTGAGGTATTTGGTGATTTCGAATTGGTAATCAATCGGTTGACGGGACAATATGAATGCAAAAATGATGTACCGCAAGGTTACCATGAACAATGTAGGGAACTTAGAAAAGTTTTTCGTAGTTACTTTGCATCATATACCCGAGAGCGCAATGGAGAAGCAAATAAATTAGCTCAAGCCGCTTTCGGATATCGGGAAAATCATGAAGTCTATACGAGAAGAAGATGTTTTCAATTCGATCGATAAGTAATGACTGGAGAAGTGACATTATCAATTATCCGAAAGATCCATCTCAAAGAGTTTCCGGAGGCTCGGTATAAGGCATTTAAATTTGTGCTTCTTGATGATCGGTTGTACCACAAGTCTATAGATGGAGTGTTGCTCAAATGCTTGAGCCAAGAAGAAGCTAAGAAGATTATGTTTGAAGTCCATGAAGGAGCTTGTGGTGCACATCGATCACTTACCGAATGAAATGGATAATAAGGAGGACGGGGTACTTTTGGCCGACTATGTTGGAGGATTGCTTTGAATATTACAAAGGGTGTCGAGATTGTCGATATTTGGTAATGTTCGAGAGAGCACTGCATCTCGTTTCGAATCCGATAATTAAACCTTGGCCATTCGAGAGGATGGGGTATAGATTTAATTGGACAGATCAATCCTCCATCTAGCAAAGGACACAAGTTTGTGTTGCTAGCAACAGATTATTTCACCAAGTGGGTTGAAGCTATCCCTTTGAAAAAGGTCACATCGAAAATATGATCAGTTTTGTCAAGGAACATATAATTCATAGGTTTGGGATTCCACGAGACCATTACAACCGATCGGGGACTCGTTCACTTCTTCGAGTTTTGTGATTTTGCCGAAAACATGGGGATAAGGTGTATAATTCTTCTCCTTATTATGCACAAGCCAATGGCCAAGCAGAGGCGTCAAATAAGATCATGATCAAAATTATTCGAAGAAAATCGATGAGAAGCCAAGGAGATGGCACTTGGTCCTTAATGAAACATTGTGGGCTTACCGAATGGCTTGTCATGGGTCCACACAAGCATCTCCATATGAATTGGTTTATGGACATAATTTGTGATGCCTTGGGAGTTGCAATCGGGATCAAGGAGAGTTGAGTTACAAAAGGACTCGAGAAAAAAGATTATAAGGATCGATGATGGATGAGTTAGAAGATTTGCATTTGATTCGTCTTAAGGCCTTGGAGAATATTGAGAAGAATAAAATACGTGTTGCCAAGTACTACAACAAGAGAGTTAAAATTAAGCAATTTGCGAAGGAGAATTGGTTTGGAAAACAATATTGCCAATTGGTACCAAAGACGAATATTCGGCAAGTGGTCTCCGAATTGGGAAGGACCTTTTCGGGTTGTCGGTTGTGCACCCGGCAATGCGTATATATTAAAAACGCCGTTTGGAGAGGAACTTACTAGAGCCATCAATGGCGGATACCTTAAGAAGTTTTTTCCAAGTATCGAAGTTGGATCTTAATTGTGATTATGACGTAAGCGTGGTATAGCCGATTGAATAAAATCGCCTTCGTAGTAAAGGAAAGAGGTTGCAAAGAAATAACCGATAATATTATCGCCTCTAGTGGAAAGATAGCCGATATCGTGTGTATCGTCTTGAACAAAAATAGCCGATACGGTTGTATCGCCTTTAGTCGATTTTTTTAAAAAAAAGTATAAGTGAACAGTTTGATCTTATCTCTCACTCGATAGGTTTATCGGGAGAAGATAAAGGGAATTGAAGTACTACGCTACAAACCGTCAAGTCATGGAACAGGACCGAGATCTAATCGGCTAAAATGATGTCATGCGATTCGGGAGTTTTCGTTTGGGAAGAGCGTTGCGATCGAGTTCTAGCTAAAGGAAAATTTGCAAAGAAGCAAACACAACGAGACGAATGTCATCACGACAAGCAAGAACAAGAAGAGGACCAACATTCTTCATTAAAGTTTTATTTACAACCCGCGCCAATCCTAGTACAAGCTACTCCTCTTCTTCGTTGAAGAGCTTGTTGAGGACAGACTCAGGGTTGGTGGCGTTGGCCATGGCGTTGGCGTGGGCGTCGTAATCCGCCAGGAGACCCTCGATGTCGTCGACTTCGTGAGGGAGCCCGTCGCGGAAGCCGGTCGGCATCGGAGCGTAGTCGTCCCCGGTCCAGGACGACATCCCCGCCAAGCCGAGGAGGTGCCGAGGCGCACGCCATGAAGGGCAACCCGGTCGATCTCGACGTGCACCGCCTCGAGGCGCTCCACGGTGTCGCCCCTTGGGCGTTCACGTGATTGGCCGCCGCCATCGCCGCCACCTTCAAACGGTCCAGCTCCGCGGTGAGGTCTCGCAAAGAAAAAAATAAGATTAATCAATGAGCGAGATGAATCGGAAGGAACATGGGTTGAAGGCAATTGGCGAAAAGTGAAATGCGGTGATGGCCTCGCTCATCCGCGGCAGTTGTCCTCCAACTCCAGCTGAGCGATCCCGAATTTCTTGGTTTCTTCACCAAGAAGCTCCATCGCCTCATCCCGCTCGCGGCGATACGCGGCGGCGTCGTAACGGCTGTACGGCGGGATCTCCTCGTCGTTCCTCTCCCATATAGGAACGTACGAAGCCGACCCCGATGAAGCCGAAGCAGAAGCCGGTGCCGGAGAAGGAGCAGGAGCCGGGGCTGGAGCGGGAGCCGGCGCGGGGGCAGAGGCGTCGAACGCCGCAGCCGGCGCCAGGAAGCGCCATTGGCCGGTGCTGATCCTCGCCGTCCTACAAACGAGGTACCGTCAAGATCGGCTAATTTAGAAAAAACACAGACAAGATGGGGAGATCGTTTCTTACTGCAGACGGCGACCACCACGGCTGCTTCCCTCCGCCGCGTCCACCACAGGAGCAGGAGCGGAAGCGGAAGGGGGAGCGTGGGTGCCGGCCCGAGCGACCCGCCTCCGGACATTGGCGATGTAGTCACCGGTGTTCCCAGTAGCCCTGAAACGGATCAAGAAGATAAGCAACCGCAAAGGGGCGAAGTTCGATCGGGTAAAGACTATCGAATAGCACAACTCAAGGGATTGGAGATCTCACCGCCGGCGCCGGTTGCTGCTACCCTCCGCCTCGTCCTGGGCAGGACGCTTATTACGATCTCCGCCGCTCGCCATTGGTGATGGAGGGGGTTTTTTTTGGGCTTGAAGGCAAGGAGGAAGTGGAAGAGATTGAAGAGAATGGCAACTGCTTGTGCTTGATGTGATGATGGTGGGAGCCGACTGGTCCTATTTATGAACGTGGGAGCCGTGGCGAGAACTGCGGGAAAGCCAAGCGACAGGATAGGGTTTCCACACTTATGGGCCAAGATTGAGTTGGGCCAGGCCCATCACTACTGGCGGTTCAGTTACCATATGCTCGGTCGGCTAAATAGCTAATAAGGGTTATTCGGCTAAAGTGAACACTTGGGGCCGCAGCGGTTGCATTCGGCTAATACATACATTAAGTAAGTACAGTCATGACAAGGATAGCCGAATGATAACAGAAAGCAGAGAAGAAAGAGAAAAACAAATATTAAGTCGAAAGGGATAAAGTGTTGAAAAACAATGGTACACTCGGAGCATAGTATTTACATGTATCATCATACAAGCAAGAGGTTCATACATTCAAATAAGAGTTGATGACATTCAAGGCGTCTGTTTTGATTTTGTTGACCTCATCAAGGACTCTTTTATCTTCAACCTCGAGTTTTGGATCTCTCGCAGCTTGTTCTTGATTTGCTTGGTATCTCCGACAAGAGAACTTATCTTGGTCTTGGCCGAGTCAAGAGGTGGTGGTAGCGAGCTTGGCTTCATGAGATTGAATGTTGGCATCCAATTGAGCCAACTCGGGCTGCCAATCTAACCCTCTCATTTCTCATGCTATGCAACTCGGGCTCCAAGGTGTCCCAAGACTGTTTGACGATTTGAATTCGAGAATAGAGTTCCTTGACTGCTTGTTCTCTCGGTTGCCTTGTTGGTCTCCAAGATAGCCCCGTCGACATGTTCCTATGTGCTCTCTTGACGACGGCGAAATGGTCATCAAGATGAGACAAGGCATTGATGGCATCCTTGAGATCGAAGGGAGTTCTTGGATGAGTGGCTCGCTATTTCCCTTATTTTGTCGACTCCCGAGTCGTCAACGATATCCCTTTCCAAGAATGAGATTATGGCCTTTAGTTTAGCCCGACTCTCCGATGATAATTGCCGATTGGAGGAGACTTCATCATCATCAAGAAACTCTTCGGCAATAAGGGAGAAACCGGCCCGTTGAAGAGCAATATCCCGATAACGAAAGAAAATTTATTAGCCAAATGACTTGACTCGTAAATGAAATAACGGAGAAAGGCTAAAACAGATACCTCTTCGGCAAAAGTTTGATCAATGGCCTCTTGAGTAGCATCAAGGCTTTGAGTGATTGACACAGTTGCTGTCTCATGAATGGTAGTGTCATGACTCATTGATATATCTTGAATTGCCAAAGGAGTTGAGTCTCGGTACATTTTGAAGAAAAATTCTTTCGTTGCTTCTCCCGACCGATGAAGAGGGATGCCTCGTTGCTATGTCTCGTTTGTTCATCACCGATGAGAAGGAGTTTCTTCGTCGCTTCTTCTTGATCACCTGCTTGATCGTCTGTTTGGTGAGGAGAAGTTTCTTCTGATGTTCCTCCTTGATTATCTGGGCCGAATATAAGTGAGAATGGTATTAAGGCAAAAGATGAGGATAACAAATGCAGATACGTACCAAGATTAACAGGCTCATTGACATTTGCTTGGCCAGTGGAGGCTTCGGGAGAGTTATCCAAAATCACTACCCTGCTAGGACTTTGGGGGTTGGCCTGTGCCTGTTAAAGAAGTGATCAGTACAAACATATTTGCAGGTGAAAATAGAAGATCAAAGGTATTCATACCTGAGGGGGTAGCTTGGCCTTCTTTGATCTTGTTTTCTTGGGAACAACAGTGTCCTTGATGGGGGAAGGAGGGATTTTTCTTTTAAGGTCCTTCAAGAGCACTGTATCATCAGCGGGAATTTTGTTGAATACCGACAAACTTGGAGCATCATGCCCCAAAGCAGCACGAGGGCCAGGTTGCCAATATTGGACTTCTGGAGGACTTGGAGGAGCAATGTCCTGCTTAAAAGATGATTAGAAACAAAACAGAAACGTGAAGTAAAAGGTAGCCATAAGCATGTACCTCATCATCAGAAGAGAATGAGGGCATCAAGACTTGGCATAAAGGATGGACTTGTGCCCTGAAAATGTGAGAATGCCACTCCTGCCACCAGAGGTTGAATGAAGGATGAACAGCTTCAATTATCACCGAGGATTGGGTTCATATTTGGAAGCTTGCATCCAAGGTTGAAAACTTTATTGGCCTCGCATCGTTCAAAGCAATGACTCCCTAGGCCCGATGATGTTTGAGAAGTATGGCCTTGGGGGCAATTGGCCGAATCCAAACCGCCGGCAAACATGTTTGGGTTGTAAAATTCATAAGTTGAGCTTATCAATCGGCCATGATGAAACTTCTGGCGGCAAAGCACGGGGCTTGATAAAAGAATTGAAGATATCCCCGGAATCATCATGTCAGGCAGCCCACTCATAGCTAAATCTGCGAGGAAGGGTTAGGTCTTCATTCTCTCTATAAGGGAACCAAACTACATGGTTGAATCCCTTGTAGAAGATCTTGAAAAGGTGGCCCAGGTCCAAGTCGATGGTGATTGAAGATGCAGCCTCTCCATATGTCGGCAAGACTTGTATCTAAGATCCTCACCTTCAAGATAATTGATGGAAGGAAAATTCAGATTATGGAGGTCAACGAGACAATCCGGTGCATGTATAATTGCAACCACATCCGAAGAAGCCACCATGGTCCATTGACACGGGAAATTTCACCATGATTCCTCATCCGGGACAAGAATCCGATGCATCATATGGTAGAATGCTCCCAAAGCAGATATTTGCCCAAAGGAATTAGCTTGCTCTGACCAATTCTTCAGCCATCACTATGTGGTTAAGAGTGGGCTCATTGGACTTACCACAGAAGATAAATCTGCATAGCCACATGTTCATGAAAGCTCTATACTCTTTGTCAGACACAGGGCCAGTTGAAGCATAACTCTGAACGTACTTGACCCAACTTCCTCCTGATTTGACTGCCTTCTGTGAGCTAGTGCCTTTGTATTTGAAGGGGTAAGTTGGTTTGGTGATGTTCAAACCGGTCATCATAAAAATGTCTCGATAGGGTGATTGACATTGGGCCATGACCAAAGACAAAAACGTTGATGGCATCGGACCGGGAAATGGGAAGCGGCTATCAAGAGGGAGTCATTTCTTGGCATATCGGCTAGTGAAAGTTCCAAGCAATGTTGAATATCTTGGGATTCCCTGAGATCACTCGTTCTCGGATCGCATCTCGCGGAACCAATCACGCCATCCCGTGATTGAAGGAAGGGGCCAAGTTTTGAAAGTGTTCGGCCATCTATTTAAGGGGGCAATTCGGATTTGAATGGGATCCTCAAAGTTTCCTTTTCGATAAATTCCTTCGGATTAGGGTCTCCCATCGGACCAAGGAAAAATGACCCGGGATGAGCGAGATTAGAGATTAAAATCTCGTTCTTCATTTCCTTTATAGAAGTAAAGCGAATAAATCAAGGATACGTCCAGGGGAACCGATTCGGAAAAATTGCCGAATGAGTAAGGGCAAGTAGGGTTACCTCTAGATGCTCCTCTTGAGTTCCGTTGCCATGATGGAGCCGATTGAAGATTCCGCCGCCATTGACAACGAGCGCAGATCTCTGTGGCGGTGCGGGTGTTGGCGGTCGACCTAGACGAGAGGCTGATAGTCAATTTCGAAATAAAACCCTTTTATCTCGAAATTGAGGGGGCATGTGTTAACACCAGAATTTGGTCAGGAATATGACAGGTGGACCCGCAGGGAGCAGAGAGAGCGATTCGGCAAATGCGTGTGCGGTCGGCTAACTTCTGTGTGTTCGGCAAACGGTCAAAGCGGTCGACAATTGCTTCGTTTGAAGACGGAAAAAGGAAAGAGAAGCTGATCGAAGAAAAGGAAAGAGTCGTAATGATCAAGGACTCCGATTATGGATAGAGTTAGCGTGTTTTGTCTTTCCAATTTTGTTTAGGCAGTTCGTAAGTGCTTAGAACTCGTGTTTTGTCCAGGGTATAAATATAAACCCTCGACCATTGTAATAGAGGTTCACAACCAAATCAATACAACCGGCTACGCGCCACCCTTCGAGTCCTTTAGTCGTGTCGTCGAGTTCTTCGAGAGGGCCAATCGATCCGTCGACCTCCGTAAGTCCCGGCAACCTTGTTATCATGTCTAGTATCGTGCGGCGGATTTAGATGTGATGCAAGTAGTCTCATCTGTTTTGCTTAGTATCGTGCGGCGAATTTAAGCTTAATGATGGGAAGTTTTTGCTTGTGCCTTGTATCGTGCGGCTGATTAAGACATGAGTAAAGATAGTTATCGGCTCTTTTAGATTTGGCATGATCTAATAGATTCATTAAGTTACCATGTGTTGCTTGCTTTATTTAATGTTTAATTATTTGCAACACTCTTTTGCCCAATCTAGATTGATACTCTTTCGGCTTGTTGATCGTTCTTTCATGTTTATTCAATATCAAGTGGATCGAGTTTATATAGCCGAATTAGATCGATCTAGATTGTCACGTGTTGTGGGTTCATTCATGTTATGTGTAGATAAGCCTTGACAGACCGGGTACCGTGCGGATGCGAGTCTTTGGGTTACTCTAGAGCTAGTCATCCGGTGGACTAGAGATCGGTTTAATCGATAGGCTCCTTTACATGTTACTTGTTTGTTCCTTCTTCATGGACCCCGATTCGGCAATCTTGCCGATACGGTTATGCTTAAACATGTGACGAGTATTTATAGATCCGTTAGGCAATTGCATGCTTTTAGCTCTTTATTGTTAGATTGTATCATGCGGTGGATTGATCTAGCAAGAAGGAGTGGTGTAAATTCATAGTGAGTGGTATCATGCGGTGGATTAGCTTGCTTGGGTTTATGCTTGACGGGTTTATGAAGATTAGACGTGCGCAGACTAGTTGGAATAGCCTATGCATGTGTTATTTAGTAGATTTATATTTATAAGTTACTTATTCTTAATTATTAGTGCTTGATGATGCTTTAAACCCGAGACGTAGTTTGATACACTTTAATGATCTCGATCTTGTTCAAACATGTCTTCATTTACCGCATTCGGCAAATTCGTTCGTTTACGTCGTTATGTTACTTTAGCCGAATGAACGCAATGCTGGCGATAGCTTCTATAGCTATGTGTCGTCGTAAGTGGCTTCGTGGCCGTAAAGATGGAACTGCCTGGTCTCACCCAAAGACGTTCAGCTTATGATCTTATTGTTTTATCCCTTGTCGATTTTCAGGTCAAATCGATCGGCACGCCACCGGATTCGTACGCCCGGCATCCGATTGAAGCTAGGCTTTCCGGCTTGCTGTGTGTGAGACGCAGGGTGGTCACATTTTGCGTCAACAAGTTCCACGCATACTTTTATACAGGGACCAATGAGAAGAAGATGGTTGATTTGTGGGCTATGAGGATGAAGACTACCGAAACACCAATGGAGTATCTTCGCAGATTCAGAGAAGCCAAGAACATGTGCTATTCTCCGAACATACCCGATGATCAGCCCCACAGCCTAGTCATTGCGGGCATGTTGCCACACATCAAAGATAAGTTGTTCGGCATGGAGTTTGAAGACCGGGGGCAGCTTGCACAAAGATTGACAAGCGATGAGTAACCAAGCCTGGGGATTCGGGAGAGATGCTCGTTTTCGGAAGAACAAGTGCAACAATTGATATGTATCAAGGTTTTCTCGGAAGAAGCATCGAATATGAAGATGAGGATGAAGTAGTCGCTGCGGAGTTGAATTGGACGAAGGAGCCTACTTTAGTTAGTCGCGATGGGTGAAGCAAAGCAGAAAGGATCCTATGATTTTGATGTCGCAGCGTATAGGCTTTTCCCGTATCGATTAAGGAAGGACGTATTAAGCCGCGTAAGGACATCCCATGTTGCGCCAAGAAGGAGTAAAAGATAAGAAATATTGTGGGTTTCATGAAACAAGCTCTCATCATATTAATGACTCGCGAGTGTTCGAGTGAAGATTCGTAAAGCTATCCAAGATGGACACTTAAGGTTCGACGGCAAGATGAAAGTGGATGATCGGCCGTTTCCGTAAACATGATCTCTTTCTCTATAGGCATGGTTGATGCTGGTGAGTCCAAAGAGAAGGGAAAGGTGAAGGTTTTAACCTCTGAGAGAGCCAAAGAAAGTGGTGCTGTTGACCCTGATCGGCAAGTTACCAAGGAAGAGGTGCAGCAAGTTCAGTTCAAAAATAGCCGAACAGAAAAAGGCCAGACTTCAAAAGCAGCCCAGGAGAATTGCCGAATGCACACTGAACCGAAGCGCAGAGTTACAGCACAACACTTGTTGAATAAGTGGCAAAGAGAGAGGAGGATAAAGTATGATGAGGAGCAGCAGTTCATTGAAGAGGAGCGCAGGTTCATGGCAGAACGTCGGAGATATGAAGCAGAAGTGCACCAAAGAGAACAAGAAGAGTACGGGGAGAGAGCAAGAACAGTCTCATTGAACTGTTCCTTCTTCGACACTCGTTGGAATGAAGGCTTGAAGTTGCCTCGCTAGGAACAATTGCCCCGAATGCGTGATCAATATTCGGAGAGTACAGCAATCTCGAGTCAACCGTCCCGTTCATGATAGACTTGGAATGAGAGTTCCGGAGAACGATCCGCACCTAAAAATAAACAGCTTTTGATGGACATCGGAGGAAAAGATTTGCGCGAGACCAAGCTTGGGCTCACAAAGCTAAAGGCACATAATGCGGAAGAGAGCTCATACAGGTGGCAAAGAGGTCAATGGTGCCCTCCCGGTTTGAGGAAAAGCTTTAAAAGAAGGGTTCGGCGTTTGAGGAACCAGGAGATGAAACAAGAATTAGCCGAAAAGAAGCCGGTGTGGCGTCCTAAGAAAAAAAGACGATGGACAGGTCCTTCGGCCGATGCTAATATGGTGTTCTTTATCCCATTGGAGTTCGAGCTCCCGAAGATCAAGATGTTCAAGATGAAGTATATTCGACTTTGATGAAACCGAATGCCGAGACCTAATGGCTCAACTTGTGTTGACTCGCAAGCAAGGGCCTTTGACAAGCCAATTAAAAATCGCCATCCGAAGCCATTATATCTAAAAGGATATGTTAACGGCAAACCTTTGACTAAGATGCTTGTGGATGGAGGGGCTGCTATCAATATTATGCCCTATGCTACTTTCAGAAAGCTTGGAATGACAAGTGAAGATTTATTGCAGATCGACATGATCCTTAGAGATTTTGCGGTAACGCTTCGACACTCGTGGAGCCGTACATGTGGAACCGATGATTGGATCCAAGACTTTGATCACTACTTTCTTTGTCATTGATGGCAAGGGGGCATATAGCATGCTTCGGGGAAGAGATTGGATTCATGCCAATTCGTGTACCCTCGACTATGCATCGATTCTTATTCGTGGATTGGAGACGATGTAGAAGTTGTTCAAGCGATGATTCGTAAGTGTTGCCACTTCCGAGCCTCGCTTATTGGGAGTATGATGGACAAGATTGCCTTTCGGGTAAAAAATGGAAAGAAGGTCCCGTCAATGTGTTCGACAGAGATCAACACCGATCCAAGCAAATCGGCTCGACAAGAACTTTTAATGGACAATCCAATCGATGGCAACAAAGGCAACCGGGTCGTGGTTTCATGTCGGCCGACAAGTTAGAAGAGATCGATGTTGGCGATAGCACAAAGTCAAGGCCGATGTATATCGGTGCAAATTTAGACCTAGAATATAAGTTGTAATTAGTAGAGTTGCCGAAAGAGTTTAAAGATTGTTTTGCTTGGGATTACACGAGAGATGCCGGATTGCATCGATCAATTGTTGAGCATAAGTTGCCTATAAAACCTGGGTTTCGTCCTTTCAAACAACCTCCACGAAAAATTTATAAAGAAGAGGTATTGGCTGATGTAAAGAAAGAAGTTGAAAGACTGATTGAAGCAAACTTTATTCGGCCATGCAGGTATGCAGAGTGGATTTCAAATATAGTACCTGTCTACAAAAAGAATGGGAAGATGAGAGTATGCATAGATTTCAGAGATCTCAACAAAGCTACTCCTATGGATGGTTACCCAATGCCAGTTGCCGATTTGCTAGTGGATGCAGCAGCAGGTTATGAAGTCATCAGCTTTATGGATGGCAATGCTGGTTACAATCAGATTTTCATGGCAATTGAAGATATTGCGAAGACTGCATTCAGATGCCCTGGTCATATTGGATTATTTGAATGGATAGTGATGACATTTGGATTGAAAAATGCTGGTGCAACTTATCAGAGAGCCATGAACTATATCTTTCATGAATTGATCGGCAAGATTGTAGAAATTTACATTGATGATGTGGTGGTCAAATCCGTAAACCATGAAGGACATTTAGCCGATTTAAGAAAGACTTTGGAGTGCACAAGAAGACATGGGTTGAAGATGAATCCAAATAAATGTGCTTTTGGAGTCTCAGCTGGTGAGTTCTTGGGGTTCTTGATCCACAAAGGAGGAATAGAAGTTGGGAAAAAGAGCATGGAAGCAATAGACAAAATTGTGCCCCCAACTAACCTCACAGAGTTGCAATCATTGCTAGGCAAGATTAATTTCGTGAGAAGATTCATATCCAATTTATCAGAAAGAGTGTTACCTTTCTCTCCATTATTGAAGCTCAAAAAAGATCAGAAATTTGTTTGGAGTGACATACAGCAAAAGGCTTTTGATGAGATCAAGGAGTATATGAAGGCACCACCGTATTGGTACCTCCATAACTTGAGAAGCCTTTCAAGTCAGTATGTGGCGGCCGATAGCCTAACAATAGGATCGGCCCTTATGCAAGAGTTTGATGGGAAGGAGAGAGTGATAGCTTACCTTAGCCGAAAATTGTTAGATCCTGAAACAAGGTATTCGGCCATAGAAAGACTCTGTCTATGTGTTTATTACTCATATACCAAGTTTCGGCACTATTTGTTAAATGCCGAATGTGTGGTGGTGTCTAATTTTGATGTAATTAAGCACATGTTATCAATGCCGATTTTAAATGGAAGGATCGGCAAATGGGTATTAGCACTGTCAGAGTTTAATCTGAGATATGAGTCGGCAAAAGCAGTGAAGGGACAGATAATTGCCGATTTTATTACTCAGCATCGTGATTTATCTGTTGATATGGTTAACATTGCCCCATGGGCATTATTTTTTGATGGATCATCATGTGACAAAGGTGGTGGTGCTGGTATTCTTTTGATATCTCCACGTGGAAAGACATTTGAGTTTGCTTTTTCAATTGAATATCCTGTCACTAACAATCAAGCAGAGTATGAAGCTTTGCTTAGAGGGCTTCGGCTGTTAATAGAAATGAAAGCTGTTGCTATCGAGATATTTGGTGATTCTAAATTGGTGATCAATCAGTTGACGGGACAATATGAATGCAAAAATGATGTACTGCAAGGGTACCATGAACAATGTCGGGAACTTCTAAGAAGCTTTTCAGTGGTTACTTTGCATCATATACCCAGAGAGCACAATGGAGAAGCAAATAAATTAGCTCAAGCAGCCTCTGGATATCGAGAGAATCATGAAGTTTTTACAATAGAAGAGGGTGCTCTCAATACTAATCAAGTAGATAATGATTGGAGAAGTGATATTATCAGTTATCTGAAAGATCCATCTCAGAGCGCTTCCCGAAAGCTCAGGTATAAGGCCCTCAAGTTTGTGCTTCTTGATGATCAGTTGTACTACAAGTCTATAGATGGAGTATTGCTCAAATGTTTAAGTCAAGAAGAGGCAAAGAAGATTATGTTTGAGGTTCATAAAGGGGCTTGTGGTGCACATCAGTCAGCTTACCGAATGAAGTGGATAATCAGGAGAACAGGGTACTTTTGGCCGACTATGTTGGAGGATTGCTTTGAATATTACAAAGGGTGTCGAGATTGTCAGATATTTGGTAATGTTCAGAGAGCGCCTGCATCTGCTCTGAACCCGATAATTAAACCATGGCCGTTCAGAGGACGGGGCATAGATTTAATTGGACAGATTAATCCTCCATCTAGCAAAGGACACAAGTTTGTGTTATTAGCTACTGATTATTTTACCAAGTGGGTCGAAGCTATCCCTTTGAAAATAGTTACATCAGAGAATATGGTCAGCTTTGTCAAAGAGCATATAATTCACAGGTTTGGGATCCCACAGACCATAACAACTGATCAGGGGACTCAGTTCACCTCTTCAGAATTTTGTGACTTTGCTGAAAGCATGGGAATAAGGTTATATAACTCTTCCCCTTATTATGCACAAGCTAATGGCCAAGCAGAAGCATCAAATAAGATCATGATCAAGATCATTCAAAAGAAGATCGATGAGAAGCCAAGGAGATGGCACTTGGTCCTTAATGAAGCATTATGGGCTTACCGAATGGCTTGCCATGGGTCTACACAAGCATCTCCATATGAGTTGGTATATGGACATAATGCCGTAATGCCTTGGGAATTGCAGTCGGGATCAAGGAGAGTTGAGTTGCAAAGGGACTTGACAGAAAAAGATTATAAGAATTTGATGATGGATGAATTAGAAGATTTACATTTGATACGTCTCAAAGCCTTGGAAAATATTGAGAAGAATAAAATGCGTGTTGCCAAATATTACAACAAGAAGGTCAAAGTTAAGCAATTCGCGAAGGAGACTTGGTTTGGAAGACAATATTGCCGATTGGCACCAAAGACAAAACATTCGGCAAGTGGTCTCCAAATTGGGAAGGACCTTTTCGAGTGGTTAGTTGTGCACCGGCAACGCATACATATTAAAAACGTTATTTGGAGAAGAGCTTACAAGGGCTATCAATGGCGATACCTTAAAAGATTTTATCCAAGTGTTGAAGTTGGATCTTAATTGTGACCGTGACTTGAATGTGATATAGCCGATTGAGTAAAAATCGCCTTCAGGACAAGAGTTGGGAAAAATAGCCGATATTATTGTATCGCCTCTAGTGCAAAAATAGCCGATATCGTGTGTATCGTCTTCGAATGTAGTAGCCGATGCGGTTGTATCGCCTTTAGCCAATTTTTTAGAATATAAGTGAACAGTTTTATCTCTCAGCTGGTAGGTTTATCGGGAGAAGATAAAGGGAATTGAAGAGCTACGCTACAAAATGTCAAGTCATGGAGCAGTGCCAAGATCTAATCGGCTAAGATGACGTCATGCGCTCGGGAAAATTTTGTTCGGGAAGAATGTTGCAGTCGAGTTCTAACTAAGGAGTGAGGAAAATTCACAAGAACAAACACAATCGCTAAAACGCCATTGCAGCTAAGACAAGCGAAAGCAAGGAGGAGACCAACATTCTTCATTAAAAGTTTTTATTTTACAACCCGCGCTAGCCCTAATACAAGCTACTCCTCTTCCTCGGTGAAGAGCTTGTTGAGGACGGACTCCGGGTTGGTGGCGTTGGCCATGGTGTCGGCGTGGTCGTCGTACGCCGCCAGGAGACCCTCGATGCCGTCGACCTCGTGGGGAAGACCACCCCGGAAGCCGACCGGCATGGGAGCATAGTCATCCCCGGTCCAGGACGACATCCCCGCCAAGCCGAGGGAAGTGCCAAGGCGCACACCATGAAGGGCTGCCCGATCAATCTGATCAGGCACCGCCTCCGCACGATCCGCCACGATCGGTCCCCCGGCGTTCACCCGATCGGCCACCCTCGTCGCCGCCACCTTCAGCGGTTGAGCTCATTGGAGAGATCTCGCAAAACACAAGAGACCCATGAACAAACAGATCGGGAAGAACGGGAATCAAAGCAATGATTGTAGAGCAAATATCGGTAATGGCCTCGCTCACCGCCGCGCAGTTGTCCTCCCATTCCAGCTGGGCGATCCCGAACTTCTTGGTTTCTTCACCAAGAAGCTCCCGCGCCTCGTCCCTCTCGCGGCGGTAGGCGGCGGCATCGTAGCGGGTGTACGCCGGGATCTCCTCGTCGTTCCTATCCCATATAGGGCGGTACGAGCTGCCGGAGGAGGACCCCAACGAGGCCGAGGCAGAGGCCGGCGCCGGAGCAGGAGCAGGAGCCGGGGCCGGAGCAGGGGCCGGAGCAGGAGCAGGCACTGCGGCCGCCGCGGCTGGCGCCAGGAAGCGCCATTGGCCGGTGCTGATCCTCGCCGTCCTACAAGCAAGGTGCAATCAAGATCGGCTATATATATAAAAAACGGAGACGTAGAGAGGTTATTACTGCAAACGGCGTCCGCCACGGTTGCTTCCCTCCGCCACGTCCGCCGCAGGAGCGGGAGCTGTAGCAGGAGGAGGAGTGTGAGTGCCGGCCCGGGTGACCTACCTCCGGAAGTTGGCGGCGTAGTCGCCGGCGACCCCGGTACCCCTGAAACAAAATGAAGGAGGTGAATAACCGCAAGGGGGCAAGGCCCAGATCGGGTGAAAGGAAACAAGATCTGTGGCAACTCAACTCGAAGAGATGAAGATTTCCCACCTCCGGCGCCGGGCATTGCTTCCCTCCGCCTCGTCCTCGGCCAGGCGCTTGCCGCGATCGCCGCCGCTCGCCATTGGTGGTGGTGGGGTTTTTGGGCTTGAAGGTGTAGAGGAAGTGGAAGAGATTGGAGATGGCAACTGCTTGGTGTGGTGATGATGGGAGCCGAGTGGCTCTATTTATGAATGATGGGAGCCGTGGCGGAACCTGCGGGAAAACCAATCGACAGATTAGGGTTTTCACACTTCTATGGGCCGGTATTGAGTTGGGCCAAGCCCATTACTGCGGTCGATTCAGTTACCAGCACGCGGTCGGCTAAATAGCTGAATGAGAACCATTCGGCTAAAAGCGTGTACTTGAGTCTACAGCGGTTGTGTTCGGATGATTTACACAGGTGTGAGTACAGTCATACTCAGGAACAGCCGAATGATAACAGAAACAGAGAAGAAAGAGAAAAACAAAAATTTCCCATGATTTAGGAAAAGGGGATTGTTCTCAGGTATAACAGGGCCAGACCTAAATATTTACATCTTCAAAATACAAGCCAAATATCTATGCGTTCATAAAAGAGTTAATGACATCATGAGCATCAGCCTTGATTCGGTTAACTTCATCAAGAGCTTTTTGATCCTCTTCTTCAGAGTCTTGGATCTTTGATAATTTGCTCTTGATCTGCCGCGTCTCCTTGATGACTGACTGAATTTTGGACTTAGCCAAGTCAAGAGATGGCAGATTGGCAAGCTTGGCTTCATGAGACTGAATAGTGGCATTTAATTGAGCTAGCTGAGCTTCAAGCTTGGTTCTTTCATCTCTCATGACTTGCAGTTCTGGTTCCAAAGTGCTCAAGAGGTGCTCGGTTGACTTGATGTCAGAGTAAAGCTCCTTGACCTGCTGTTCTTTAGCCACTTTACCTCTCTCCAAGTCAGCCTTGGTGGATATGTTCTTATGTGCCCTCTTGATAGCAGCAAAGTGATCATCGAGGTGGGATAAGGCATCTATAGCAGCTTTAAGATTGGAAGCTCTTGATCAATGAGTTCGCTATTTCCCTTATCTTGTCCGAATCTTGGGTCAAAGCAACAACATCCTTTTAGAAATAAAATTATATCCTTCAAAGCTTGGCTTGATTCTCCGATGATAACCGCGATTAGAAGAAACTTCATCATCCCGAGCAAATTCTTCAAGAATAAGGGAAAACTCGGCTTGTGGGTGAGCAAAAGATCCCGTTGATGAAACAGAGAAAAAAGTAGTTTAGTCAAGTGATTCGGTCTAAGTGAAAAATAGCCGAATGGAGTATGAGTGATACCTCTTCGGCAAAAACTTGATCAATTGCATCCATAGTGGAATCAATATCCTGGGTAATTAACATAGTGGATGCCTCAGAATTAACATGGCTTGTTGAGGCAACCTGTATGTCCGGAATTGAGGAATCTGTCGCCTGATGAGGAGTGAGTGCTTCTGTTGCTTTTCCTTGCTCATCTAAACCATGAAACACATGATGAATACCAGTACATTATTTAGAAGAGAGAGAGGCATAAAATGCAAGTATATACCACGGTTGCCAACAGGCTCATCGGCATCTGCCTGACCAGTGGATACGTCAGGGGAATCCTCCAAAGTCACTGTTTTTTCAAAGCTCTGAAGATTGGCTTGTACCTGTAAGGGGAATGATAAATATGGGCATCTTAACAAGTAGAGACAGAAAGACTGGGGGCATTCATACCTGAGGAGTTGGTTTAGCTTTCTTTGACCTCATCTTCTTGGGAACAGTAGTGTCTTTGGGAGAAGAAGGAGTTTTCCTTTTTAGGTCCTTCAGGAGCACTATCTCATCGGCAGAGGTCCTGTTGAAGACTGCTAAAGTTGGTGCATCATGTCCTAATGCAGCAATCGGACCAGGTTGCCAGTATTGAACTTCTGGGGGGCTTGGAGGAGCATTGTCCTGTTCAAAGAAGCGATTAGGTAAAAGATCAAGAACAGGAGAAGTTCTGAGAAAGAGAAATACCTCATCATCAGAAGTGAATTGAGGCATGAGGACTTGGCATAGAAGGTGAGCTTGAGTGCTGAAAATGTGAGGGCACCATTCTTGCCACCAGGATTTAAATAAGGGATGGGCAACCTCGTTTGTTACCAAAGGATCAGGTCCATATAATGGAAATTTACATCCCAAGTTGAAAACTTTGTTGGTCTCAGTGATGTTTGACAGAACCTCCCTAGGTTTTATGATGCTTGAAAAATATAACCTTGGAGGCAATTGACCAAATCCTAGTTGCCTGGCAACCATGTTGGGGTTATAAAATTCATAAGTTGGGTTTACCACCGCCATGATGGAATTCTCGCGGCAAAGCACAAGGCCCGATGAAACAGTTGAAGATCTCCTTGGATTCATCATCTATGCAGCCCAATTGATAGCTGAATTTGCAAGGCGAGTCAGTTTTCATTTCCTCCGTAGGGGAACCAGATTATTTGGTCAAAACCCTTATAAAACAGCTTGAAGAGATGGCCAATATCTATATCAATAACAACGAGAAGATGCGGCTTCACCATATGTCCGATGTGCCTTTTGTCGTGGATTCTCACCTTCAAAGATAGTTGACAGATGGAAAGCCCAAGCTGTGGAGGTCGATTGATACAATCTGATGCATGTACAGTTGCAACCACATCTGAACCAGCCACCAAGGGCCATTGACACAAGAAATTTCACCTTGGTTCCTCATCTGAACGGTGATCTGATGCATCATATGGTAAACAGCGCCTAGGAGGTATTTGCCCAAGGGGATCAATTGACCGTAGCTAAGTCTTCACCATCACTATATGGTTCGAGTGGGCTCATTGGACTTGCGGCGAAGATGAATCTGCATAACCACATATTCATGAAAGCCCCGTATTCCTTGTCGATACAAAGACCAAGTTGATGCATAAGACTGAATATGCTTGACCCATCCACCTCCCGACTTACCGATTTCGAGTACTAGTGCCCTTGTACTTAGTCGGGTATGCCGCTTTGGTGATATTCAATCCAGTCATCATGAAGACATCTCGCAAGTGTGATTGACATTGGGCCATGGCCGAAGATAAATGCATTAACAAGATCGGACCAAAAGTGAGAAGCAAAGAATCGCAAGGAATCATTTCGGGCATTTCGGCTAATGACAGTTCCAAGCGGTGTTGGATGTCCCGTGCCTCCCAAAGATCACTGTTCTTGGCTTGCATCCTACGGTACCAATCACGCCAACCCGCAATTGAGGGAAGAGGCCATGTTTTGAAGGTGTTCGGCCACTGTTGGGGGGGCAATCCCGGATTTGAATGGGATCCTCAAAGTTTCCTTTTCAATAAAATCCCTCGGATTGGGGTCTCCCATCGGACCAATGAAGATCGGAAATCAAAATCTCGTTCTTCATTTCCTTTAAGAGGTGAGAGCGAATAAATCAAGAACACATCTGAGAACTAATTCAGGAGAATTGCCGAATTGGTAATACGAATAGGGTTACCTCTAGAAGCTCCTCTTGAGTTCTTGTTGCCATGATGGAGCTGGTTGAAGTCTCCGTCGCCATTGAAGACAATAGCAAGCACAGATCTCAAGTGGCGGCTGCGGACGTCGGCGGTGCTGACCTAGGCGAAGGGCGTTGATAGTCAATTTCAAAATAAAACCCTTTTATCTCGAAATTGAGGGGGCATGTGTTAACACCAGATTTTGGTCAGGGATATGACAGGTGGGCCCGTGAGTGGCAGAGAGAGCAATTCGGCAAGCACGTGTGCGGTCGGCTAACTTTCTATATATTCGGCAAGCACGTGTGCGGTCGGCTATCTTTCTATATGTTCGGCAAAATGGTCAAGCGGTCGGTTGAGCAATGGCTTCATGAAAAAGGGAAGAGGAAGCCGCGTTAAAGGGAAGGAATCATGAAAGTCAAGGACTCCGATTATAGTTAGAGTTAGCATATTTGTATTTTTCCAATTTTGTTCTACGGCTCGTAGGCGTTTAGGACTCGTGTTTGTCCAGGGTATAAATATAAGCCCTCGACCATTATAATAAGGGTTCACAACCAATTCAATACAATCGGCTACGTGCCACCCTTCAAGTCCTTTTAGTCATGTCGTCGAGTTCTTCGAGAGGGCCAATCGATCCGTCGACCTCCGTAAGTCCCGGCAACCTTGTTATCATGTCTAGTATCATGCGGTGGATTTAGATGTGATGCAAGTAGTCTTGTTCGTCTCGACGGGATGGCCGTGCGGCAGGCGTCTGCTTGACAACAGGAAGTCTTTGCTTGTGCTTTGCCTATCTCGACTAGATGGCCGTGCGGCAGGCGTCCGCTTGTTAGCTTAGTGTAAGCGAGATAGTTATCGGCTCTTTTAGATTTGGCAAGATCTAATAGATTCATTAAGTTACCACGTGTTGCACGTTTTATTTTAATGTTTAATTATTTTGCAACACTCTTTGCCCAATCTAGATTGATACTCTTTTCGGCTCTTGATCATCCCTTCTTGTTTATTCAATATAGAATAGATCGAATCCATACACCGAATTAGATCAATCAAGATTGTTACATGTTGCGGGTTCAAGTAAGTTAGAGCGTTTAGATCTTAGTTAAAGCTGGATATCGTGTGGCAGATGTAGGCTTTGCTTTGATCTAGGTCGTGATAGTTTGTTTGTTCCTTCTTCATGGACCCCGATTCGGCAATCTTGCCGATACGGTTATGCTTACACATGTAACGAGTATTTATGGATTTACTTAGGCAATTACGTGCTTTTAGCTCTTTATTGTTAGATTGTATCATGCGGTGGATTGATCTAATAGTAAGGAGTGGTGTAAATTCATAGTGAGTGGTATCATGCGGTGGATTAGCTTACTTGGGTTTATGCTCGACGGGTTTATGAAGGCTAGACGTGCGGCAGACTAGTTGGATTGGCCTATGCATGTGTTATCTTAGTAGGTTCATATTTATAAGTTACTTATTTTTTATTATTAAGTGCTTGATGATGCTTTAAACCTGAGATATAGTTTGATATGCTTTGATAACATAATCTTGTTCAAACATGTCTTCATATACATGCATTCGGCAATTCAGTTATATTTACATCATTCATGTTACATTAGCCGAATGACTTGCAAACATGTTGGCAGATAGCTTCTATAGCTATATATCGTCGTAAGTGGCTTCAGGGCCGTAAAGATGGAACTGTCTGGTCTCACCCGACACATTCCAGTTTTGATCTTACCGTTTTATCCCTTGTCGACTTTCAGGTCAAATCGACTGGCACGCTTCCGGATTCAACACCCGGGCACCCGATTGAAGCTAGGCTTTCCAGCTTGCTGTGTGTGAGACGCAGTGCGCTTTTTGTGTCAACAATGTCATATGTTACCACTAGATCACACGAAGCATAGAGGCAATAGTGGTAAACATATATACATCAAACACATTTGATTTATCATGAATGCTCCAAATGCACCTTGTATGTCTACATGTGCTACCACAAGTATAATCCTAAGAATGAATGACATGTCAACCAATGGTACCTTGCTTTGTCGAAGGAGAGGCATGTCAAGTAGTGGTGGGGTGCATTCAACACATGTTTGAGAAGTCAAGAATGTTCAACTCATTCCTTAGCTTGCAAAACCTTCTTTCATCAAGTGGCTTGGTGAGGATGTCGGCAAGTTGATCATCGGTGCCCACACTTTCAATGGAAATGTCACCCTTTTGTTGATGATCTCTTATGAAGTGATGCCTTATGTCAATGTGCTTTGTTCTTCCATGTTGAACCGGATTTTGTGTCATCTTGATTGCACTTTCATTATCACAAAACAATGGCACATTCTTGAAGTTGATGCTATAATCCTTCAAAGTTGACTTCATCCAAAGTAATTGTGCACAACAACTCCCCGCACTAACATATTCGGCTTCGGCGGTAGAGATTGCCACACTATTTTGTTTCTTTGAGGACCATGACACAAGTGATCTTCCAAGAAGTTGACATGTACCACTTGTGCTCTTTCTATTGATCTTGCAACCACTATAGTCGAGTCCGAATATCCAATCAATTCAAACTTTGACCCCTTGGGATACCACAATCCAACATCTCTTGTTTGCTTCAAGTACCTCAATATTCTTTTTGCGGCCGTGAGATGACTCTCTCTAGGCGAGGCTTGATATCTAGCACACATGCAAACACTGAACATGACATCCGGCCTTGATGCGGTGACATAGAGTAGGCTTCCAATCAATGACCGATAATCCTTTTGATTCACCATATTGCCATCAAAATCACTATCAAGATTCCCATTTGTGCCCATTGGAGTTGAGATTGGCTTTGCATCTTGCATCCCAAACTTCTTCAACATATCCCTTATATATTTCCCTTGACTCACAAATGTCCCATTCTTTAATTGCTTGACTTGAAGACCAAGGAAATAGCTAAGTTCACCAATCGTGGACATCTCAAACTCTTTTGCCATCATTTCACCAAATTCTTCACAATATGCTTGATTGGTTGATCCAAAGATGATATCATCAACATAGATTTGCACAATGAAGAGATCATTACCAATCTTCTTGGTGAATAGAGTAGTATCAACCTTGCCCATAATGAATCCCTTGGAGTGAAGAAAAGTCTTCAATCTCTCATACCATGCTCTAGGTGCTTGCTTCAAGCCATACAAAGCTTTCTTCAACTTGTACACATGGTTGGGCTTCTTCTCATCTTCAAAACCGGGAGGTTGCTCAACATATACTAGCTCATTGATGATCCCATTGAGAAATGCACTCTTGACATCCATTTGATATAACTTGATATTGTGGGCACATGCATAAGCCAATAGAATCCTTATTGCCTCCAATCTTGCCACCGGAGCATATGTTTCATCATAGTCAAGACCTTCAACTTGAGTGTAGCCTTGTGCAACTAGTCTTGCTTTGTTTCTAATCACAACACCATCTTGATCTTGCTTGTTCTTGAAAACCCATTTGGTTCCAATGACATTGTGATCCTCCGGCCTCTCAACTAACTCCCACACATCATTTCTTGTGAAGTTGTTGAGCTCTTCTTGCATTGCCATGATCCAATCGGCATCATCCAAAGCTTCCTCAATTTTCTTTGGCTCTTTGGTTGACACAAATGATGCATATTCACATATCATTGCCACTCTTGATCTTGTTTGCACACCACTACTAATATCACCAATAACACTATCAATTGGGTGATCTCTTGCAACATGTTGTGGTTGTAGCACTTGCACTTGATTACTTGAGCTTGGTTGATCACTTGACTTGTCTTCATTTGATAAACTAGCACCATGATCTTGCACTTGAGCATTGCTAGCTTGCCTCAATGGAGAATTGAGCACTTCATCTTTATCATCTTGCACATCAATCACTTGCTTTACTCTAATGTCCCCAATGTCCATGTTCTTCATAGCTTCAACCAATTGAGTTCCACCAACATCTTCTAGATTCTCATCTTCATCTTGTGACCCATTGGTTTCATCAAATTGCACATCATGGACTTCCTCTCTAATGCCACTTGAGTTGTTCCAAACTCTATAAGCCTTGCTTGTGGTTGAATAACCAAGTAGGAACCCTTCATCACATCTCTTTTCAAGTTCCCCAACCTAGCGCCCTTTCTCAAGATGTAGCATTTGCAACCAAACACTCTAAAATAGCCAATGTTGGGCTTTCTTCCATGAAGTAACTCATATGGGGTCTTCTCTAGCAAAGTATGACAATAGAGCCTATTGATGTAGTAGCATGCCGTGTTGATTGCTTCATCCCAAAATGATTGACTAACATTGTACTCATGAAGCATTGATCTAGCCATATCAAGCAATGTTCTATTCTTCCTCTCAACTAAGCCATTTGATTGTGGAGTGTACTTGGCCGAGAATTGATGACCAATGCCATAGTGATCACACAATTCTTCCATTCTTGTATTCTTGAACTCACTCCCATTGTCACTTCTCACTTTCTTGATTCTCATGTCAAACTCATTGTGAACTCTAGTGAGAAAGGTCTTGAAGGTGTCATACACTTCACTCTTGTCACTAAGAAAGAATACCCATGTGAATCTTGTGAAGTCATTGTTGATACTAGATACGCACACGAAAGAATCAAAGAGAAATAATCCGCAAGCGCACGGATATCGGTGAGCACTTCACCCGGGAGATATTCCGAGTATCGTTATTTATTTATCCGCTAGGAGAAAACGTGCATCCGACTAACCCAAGTCTATACTTAACCCCCGAGCTACGTACAAGGTAATGAGCGATATAGAGAGGATTACTACCACAGTCTCCTTCCAACCTATGGCAAGCTTTGCAACTACTACTCTATGGGAGCACCTAAGAAAAGACACCACGAGAGGATGCTTAACCTAGCACTTTTGGACCTACCTTACCTACCGACGGGAAGTGGATTACAAAGGTAACAAAGGGATCTGTCATCTCCCCGATACTACCACGGTTCCGCCGGATAGGGAGCATCTACGAGTGAACCTAGCCCAAGCACCACGCTTACGCTACGAACGATTACTCTATTCCCAACCGGAAGCGAATAAAGTAAACTCGTAAACCAAAGAGCAATAATAACAAGAACTTACTAGTATCAAAAGTTGAATTGCAGAATGATCCTAGAACCAAGCCTCGGGTTAGGAGACTTGATCCCGCAGATACAACCGGAGAGGAGACACTGACATGCCGGGCTTCCTCCAACTCTACCTCCACCCTATACTCTCTCTATCTATCTTGAATGCTAGGCTCTAGGGAGGAGATCCATTCAAGGGACCCCTCTCACCTGATCCTCTCTGGAAATAATGAATTAGGGTTTCATGGGGTGCCTCCTCCAGGGGCCAGGGGCCCTGTTTATATAGTCCCCTAGGATGCACCGCAGCCCTCGGATCAAACCGACCTAAATGGACGATTATTATTCATCCTCAAAGGCGGTGGAACAGGGATCCGCGAGGCTGACGCTGATTGGCTGAAGTGGGCAGTCGGCCGCCCAAGGTGGGGAGTCGGCCGACTCTCCACCGAGCCCGTTCGGGCTCCCGTTTGGTCTAGAGCCTTCTCGAACCTTCCAGATTACAGAATTTTCACCGGTTCCCGATTATCTCTATGTAAACCTGACATGTGGGCCTTCCTTGGGTATTTTCAGCTGACACCCTGCAGAAATAGACATTCACCAAAACTCATGGAATTCCGTTAGTATAACCCCTATATCTAGTTGGTGAACATATTTAGGTCCTTTTTCATGTCTAGTTGACGGTAAAAATTGGCACTTAACGACCGTCAACAGTCATCCACTATGACAAACCCATACTTGTTGCCACCAATACTTGTGTATGTAGTTGGGCCAAATAGATCCATGTGCAACAACTCAAATGCCTTGCATGTGCTCATTATGCTCTTCTTTGGATGTGAGCTTCCAACTTGCTTCCCGGCTTGACATGCACTACACAACTTGTCCTTCTCAAATACAACATCTTTCAATCCTTCAACAAGATTGTGTTGTGTGAGCTTCTTCAATTGTTTCATGCCAACATGCCCAAGCCTTCTATGCCAAAGCCAACCCAAACTTGATTTTGATATCAAACATGTTGTCAAAGAAGCTTCACTAGTGTTGAAATCAACAAGATAGAGATTCTCATATCTAAAGCCTTTGAACACCAAGTTGGAGCCATCAAGAGAAACCACCTCAACATCATTTGCTCCAAAGATGCACTTGTAGCCTAGATCACAAATTTGTGCCACCGAGAGAAGATTGAAATCCAAGCTTTCAACTTGCAACACATTGGAGACACTCATGTCATTTGATATTGCAATCTTGCCCAAGCTAACTACCTTGCCTTTCTTGTTATTACCAAAAGTGATTGCCTCAATGCCACTATCATTCTTCTCAAATGAATCAAACATTCTTGATGTGCCGGTCATGTGTTGAGAGCACCCACTATCAATGATCCAATGCCTTCCTCCGGCTTTATAGTTCACCTACAAGCAAATCAATGAAGCTTAGGTACCCATCTTTGCTTGGGTCCTTGTAGGTTAGTGACTAAGCTCTTTGGTACCCAAATTGCCTTCTTCTTTGGGCCAACTATGGGTGTACCAACAAACTTAGCTTGCACACCTTTCACACCCTTGGTAAGCACATAACAAGAATCAAAAGGTATAACATTGTCAAGTTTCTTGTTTTGTTGCTTCTTGTTGCAATTTTGCTCTAGGTGCCCAACTTGCTTGCATCTATAGCAAAACCGACCATTGCTCTTCACAAAGCTAGGCTTTGGAGTTGCAAAGGCCGACTTGCCCTTCTTGGGGGTATAGCTCAATCCCTCTTTGTTAAGAGAGAACCTTTGGCTACCCAAGCACTTTAGCAAGCGGGCCTCACCACCATAGGCTTTGCCTAAGGCATGAGTGAGCTCATCCACCTCCTTCTTGAGAGTCTCATTCTCAACCATAAGTGTAGCATCACAAGTGAAGCCATCACTAGTAGTAGAGATAGAGTCGGTGGTGGTGGTGGATGATGTGCTACAAGAAGGGTTAGCATTTGTCATGATGATAGGTTGATAAAATGACTCATCAATGATGTCACAAGTAAGGCTTATATCACATGATGCAACCACCACTTTCTTTGCTTGTTGCTGTTGGCGGTCCTTATCGACGATTTTATACCGCCAATTAGACTTAGAAAAGGGTGAATTATATATTCCTATATGCATATACATGTACAACTAACCCAAATCCACGTGCACTAGGATATAAACTGTCATTGCAGAAATCATATAAAAGTGCAGGGATTTAACGGCGAAAAGGCGCTTTCTGGGAAGCGCCAAACCACCCCAAAGGGAGATGGGCCACTTCGGGACCGGGCGAGCCGAAACACCAAACAAGCACGGCCCGAGGCCCACTCCACAACCGACCAACCGAAGGCGGTCGGGGGAGGCACCACTGGCGTGGCCGCGCCTGGGCGCGCTCGCGCCACCCCTCTCGCCATGTGGGGCCAGCCGGTGGAGGTCGGTACAATTAATGCTCAGGGAGGTCGGTGCGGGGTGTACCTTCCATTTTGGTGTCTGAACCGACCTGAGCAAGATATAAAAGGGGAGAAGAATTGATTTTACACACACACATTTCATTTGGTCTCTCTCTCCCTCACCTCCACTTGTTCTCTAGCCTAGAACTAGTAGTAGTTGGAGCTAGGAAAGCTACCAAGGAGAGCTTGTCTCCTAGGAAGAAGAAATACATCTTGGTAAATCTCTATGGAGTGTTCTTCCTCGTTCAAGATCTTATTCTTTATATGTTGCTTAGTGTATGAACTAGAGCATAGTCTTGATCATGTTCATGTTGATACATATGAACTAGAGCCTAGTACATATGATCAGTTCATAGCTTGTTCATCCCTGTTCTTCATCGTTCATATGTTCCATAGGATTAGAGTCTCGAAGGAGAGTGAGGTAACGGTTCGATGTTCTTTCGGGTTTGCCTGTGTTCTAGCTCGTCCATCCGCAGGGTGGGAGTCCTGGGGGAGCATAGGTAGTTCCTTAGTATGCGGGCGTGGTGTCTGGATACGAGGGGGCCTTCGAATATGACGGCATGCCACGGTTGAGGGGTAGGCGGCAGGAGGTGACAGCCCTGTCCGTCCCTTGTAATCCCCCACGTCCGTATGTCGTGTAGGAGTTCGTAAATGCCTCTATCGGCTGGCCTACCACCAAGCGGGGTCTCCCTATTACCTTAGGCTCGACTTGCCTCTAACCCTGTATAACATGTGAGTTAGCTAACTTACGCTTAGCAACATACGACCAACCAGCTCCAGTAGATTTATTCTTTTATTCTTTCCGTTACTTTTATTCCTTGTTTCTCTTTTATCATTGAGAGAAGACCAAGTGTGTGTCCACTATCCTCAAATTACCGTTTATCTTACCCCTGCATAGCACTAAGGCATATTTCGATGATGTGAAGTACCATATCCATGTGCTAGAGCTATTTTACACCATGCCTTCCTTTGGGAAAATATAAATAACGATACCCTGAAATACTTCCGGGTGAAATGCTACAATGATGGATCCGTGCGCTTGCGGATGATATCTTTAGAACACGACTATCAACCCTGACATTTCTTGGCGTGACCACTGGGATGTAACAATCCTAGTGATTGCGTTAAGAAATGCCAACAAGCATTTCTGGCGCCGTTGTCGGGGAAGGCATTGGTTAAAATAATCTAGCAATGACATGGATATAACTTCATTAGAAATAGTCCGAGGTCTATGCAGGCTAACTTTTATGTTTTCTCCTGTTGTGGGTGAAAACAGGATAGTGTATGACCGGTTTCTCCCTGCCGAATAATTTCCATCCAAATCCGGAGGCACTCCTAAGGAAGAAGAAGCCTAGAGCTACTCCTTCTTCTGCTACTCCATCGGCAGCCGAACCGATCATTTCTGCACCTTCAGCAACCATCCAAATGGCTCAGAAGACCCTCCGTGAATTCTCCGTCCCCGCTGTTGCCAACGTGCCCACTGGGCCCGTTGTCAACTTTGCGGACAAGAACTTTGAGCTAAGGACTGGCCTGATCACCATGGTGCAGGGGATTCCATTTTGCGGACTCCCCAATGAGGATGCCAATGCTCACTTGCAGCGTTTCTTGGAGCTCTGTGACACTGTCGTCATCAAGGACATCGAAGCTGACGTCATCAGGCTCCGGCTGTTTCCCTTCTCCCTTGTGGGGAAGGCAAAGCAGTGGTTTTATAAGGACAAAGAAGCTGTGAGCACATGGGGCAAATGCTCCATGGCATTCCTTGCAAAGTTCTTCCCCATGGGCAAAACTAATGCTCTGAGGGCAAGAATTGCCAATTTCCAGCAAACGCAGATGGAACCCATTCTTGAAGCTTGGGAAAGGCTCCAGGGCTTCATTCTTGACTGTCCTCATCATGGGATGGAGGAATGGTTGGTGCTCCAAAACTTTTACAATGGGCTTACGCCCATGTCAAAAGGGCACCTCGGCCAGCTGAGGTGGAGGCGCATTTCTATCACTCCTTTCGTTGATGACGCTACGGCGTTAATCAACAAAATGGTAGAAAATCAAGCTTGGGGGAAGAAAGAACCCCACCTAAGCAACAAAAAGGCTCGCACCCCGTGAAGGAGACGGAGGCGCGGCCGCAAAAATAGACTTGCTCCCGCAAAAGTTTGACGAAAGAGCGCCGGAGATACATCCGGCACCGTCAAAGCCATAGAATCTCGCATGAAAGCCGTGGCAATGATGGACATTCGGGGAATGATTGCCACGAGACCCGTGAGGAAGCATCTTACATTAATAACGGGTATCGTCAACAGCAAGGAGGCAATAATGGATGGAACAATCAGTCCCGTCCTCAGTATCAGGGTAATTCGAACTACTCCACAAATTACAATTCGAATCAGCCCACTCTCAAGGATTTAGTCCTTGGCCAAGCAAAGGTCAATGAATATCTCACCAAAAGATCTTTGGCCAATGACAAAGCCCTAGAGAGCATCGTACGAAGATAGAAGGTTTAACCTTGTCAAGAATCGAGTTGAGCTTTAACAAGATGATAGAAAGACGGCTAGCTCAGATTGCTTCGAGATGTTCTGTTGATCCCCTTTGGTAAATCATCGGATCAAGCTGCTAGTACCTTTGAGAATGTCAACTCTGTGACCACGAGAGGCGGTAAGGCCACTCGTGATCCACCATATCCTAAACAAGCAGCCAGGAAACAAGCAACACCGCAGCAAGAAGAACCTTCATCTTCTGAACCACAAGGCGAGGCAGAATCAGGGACAACCCTGGATTATCCAGATACAACACACCTGCCATTCGCCACAAGAACTAGAAAGCAGGCCGTGGATGATCAGTTCGCTCGATTCGTTGAGATGGTCGAGAAAGTACATGTGAGCGTCCCGCTCATGGACGTCTTACATATACCTTCTTACGCCAAGTATATTAAGGACATCATCAACAACAAGCGACCACTGCCATCCACAGCTGTGGTCAAACTAACAAGAGAATGCAGTGCGGCAATCCTCAATGACTTACCAGAAAAGAAGAAGGACCCAGGATGCCCCACTATCACTTGCTCCATTGGAGGGCAGCAGTTTGACCACGCACTCTGTGATCTTGGTGCCAGCGTCAGTGTCATGCCCAAGACGGTATTTGACAAACTAAATTATACAAGGCTGTCACCAACAACGATCACACTCCAATTAGCGGACTCCTCCTTACGCTACCCAGCGGGAATAGCTGAAGACATTCCCGTGAAGATCAGAGGATACTTCGTCCCAGTGGATTTTGTGGTTCTCGATATGGAGGCCACCAAAGAATCACCACTGATATTGGGACGACCATTCCTCAGCACCGCTGGAGCACAGATTGATGTTGGAGCTGGAGAGATCCGGTTCAACATCAATGGGAGTGAGGAGAAGTTCCATTTCCGACCACGGAAGACGGAGGAGTGCAATATGATTCGCATCAAGTATGAGCCAACCACAAGAGAGGTCACGGAAGTTGAAATCCGACCTCTTGATGTGAATCGGATTCCCAATATCATCTGGGAACAAAGGCCAGAGCCGCAGAAAACAAAGGGTGCCCGGGAGCCAAAACAGAAGAAGGAGCAAAGAGCTCCCAAGAAAGAAAGGAAGAAGGCTCCTGCAGCAGGAACAAAACCAAAAATCATCCCTGCACACCCCGATGAGAAGAAGAATAAGGGCAAGGCTCCGGCCCAAGAAGGAGTGGGACCCAAGGAAAAATCAAAACCACTCAGATCCTCTAGGAGACCAAAGCCGGTCCTTAAAGAGGAGACAAAGGTGTTGAAGGTGGAGAAAACACAAGCACCTCCAAAAGAGGTCGACCAACCACCATCCTCACCAGCTGTCACCACACCACCAAAAATGGTGTGGCGACCCAAGCAGGCAAACCCATCTACTTCTCATGAGACGATTGCCTCATCATCAGGCTCGAATTGAGCAGGAGAAAAGTCTTGCATCGCGGACTATAAAATGTGAGCCCTGACCGACAGGATAATCGGTAAATTATCTTTTTATATGTATTTCAATTTTAATTATGTTTAGCTAGTCTGTCAAAAATAAAGTTCTGTCTTGCTACCCCTGTTCTTGCTTAGTTTGATGTTTTGGGACATGCTTAAGCTTAGCATATTCCATAAACTCGTAGCTTGGGCGTGGTGCTTAGGTTGCTAGTTTACCTTGGTCGACTTGTCGACCATTGAGACAGATTGCTAGTAAGAACATTGGTAGTATACCATAAGCTAACACCTGCTGGATGGTCCTCAATCATAAGGAAGTCCTGACGATAGACTCACAATAAAATAAAATAACTTGTACCTCAAGAATAATTAAGGGCCCCGTTTCCAAGCAAGCTTGGGGGAGGACCCCCAATAAAAGAGGTATGTACCATACTAACACTTACGCATATAAAAAAAACTGCTCTGTCATTTCCTATACATATGCGTCATAGAAATATTTAATTCTACCCTTGTTGAAATGATGAGAAGTTGCTCTGTCTTATGACTCGCTTGTACCTTGTTTATAATCAGGCTTTCTCCTAAGTTTGAGTTTATTGGCTAAAAATGTTTTATCCTTGAAAACTTGAGCTTAGTGGGTTGCATAGGCTAGATCCTATCTAAGTTATTGCCGGGTATGATATAGTGCCACTAGCAACGCTATGACTCTTTCCTGAGTGAAAACCTGACTTCCGGAGTTTTTATTTTTTAAAACTATCAAAACAAAAGTTCCTCAATGATTTTGAAATACCCACCAAGGCCATATGACGTAGCTGTCAAACTCATTTTCAAAAACCAGTAGTCATATGATGCTTGATCACTAGAAGTCCGTAACCTCCGCAAGATTATGGTCTTACACTCACGATTGAGATTCACTTGCACCCACTAAATAAATTTGCCGACCCGTACACCGCGAGTCGCGCAAACTGCCTTTTCATCCAATCCACCAAAAACGCCAACTCTTGACCCTAGAGTTGCGCACTTTCTGCAAATAAAGCATGCCGACCCTTACATTGAGGATCGCGCATCCCTTTTTCATCATCCTTCAAAAACTACTCCTCGTCTTTCATCATGACTCCTCCCGCCAAAAATCTCCATCGTATCGAAAGAGAGTTTTGGGCTTTAGCATCTCTTGATTCAAAAAAAAAAAGAGAGAGAGAGAGATAAAATTTCACGAGTAAACAAACGGGAATCCCAACTAGTCTCCCGTTCAAAAAAAAAAGAGAGAGAAAGAAAAGAAAGACCTTAGTTTTTCAAATCAAAGCCCATACTCTCTCAAATTTTTCCCTTTCCACCAATAAAGAAGAGTCATGATGCCACGGAGTACCAAAACCATTTAGAGGTAGGAACCATTCACCCTCACACACTTGCACAAATCTCAATCAAAGTGTATGGTCTTAATCTTCGGACGGTTTGTTCTTTGACTTCACCATTTCTTTGTGATCCAAGCTTAGCCACCTTTCATACCTACCCAAAAAACTCCACTCTCAGCCATAGTGGTAGGCTAGATAGGAGGGAAAAACACAATGCCTTTGGTGAGGTATAAAAACTTTTGAGCGAATGAGAGAATCATTCGAGGAACTTAAGTTTCTTTTACAAAACTTGCAAAACCTCAGGAGACCTGGTTGATCTTGGGTAGATGATAAGCAATGCTTGTGAATCTGTTCTACCTTGCAATTTCCCAAGGCACGAGAAAGTTTGGAAAGCCCCATTTTTGTCTTGAGATAATAACGGGGTGGCGGTCATGCCGATTAATTCAAACTCGGTAGAAATCTTGCTTATACGCTTGGCACATTTGACTCATGATCGGCATAGTAGCAACTCCTGATCAACAACCTAAGGCTGAGCTTTGCTCGGGACGAGCAAAGGGTAAGCTTGGGGGATCTTGTTGGCGGTCCTTATCGACGATTTAATACCGCCAATTAGACTTAGAAAAGGGTGAATTATATGTTCCTATATGCATATACATGTACAACTAACCCAAATCCACGTGCACTAGGATATAAACTGTCATTGCAGGAATCATATAAAAGTGCAGGGATTTAACGGCGAAAAGGCGCTTTCTGGGAAGCGCCAAACCACCCAAAGGGAGATGGGCCACTTCGGGACCAGAACTGAGCTGAAACACCAAACAAGCACGGCCCAGGCCCACTCCACAACCGACCAACCGAAGGCGGTCAGGGGAGGCGGCACCCTGGCGCGGCCGCGCCAGGGGCGCGCTCGCGCCACCCCCTCTGCCATGTGGGGCCAGCCGGTGGAGGTCGGTACAATTAATGCTCAGGGAGGTTGGTGCGGGGTGTACCTTCCATTTTGGCGTCTGAACCGACCTGAGCAAGATATAAAAGGGGAGAAGAATTGATTTTACACACACACATTTCATTTGGTCTCTCTCTCCCTCACCTCCACTTGTTCTCTAGCCTAGAACTAGTAGTAGTTGGAGCTAGGAAAGCTACCAAGGAGAGCTTGTCTCCTAGGAAGAAGAGATACATCTTGGTAAATCTCTATGGAGTGTACTTGGCCGAGAATTGATGACCAATGCCATAGTGATCACACAATTCTTCCATTCTTGTATTCTTGAACTCACTCCCATTGTCACTTCTCACTTTCTTGATTCTCATGTCAAACTCATTGTGAACTCTAGTGAGAAAGGTCTTGAAGGTGTCATACACTTCACTCTTGTCACTAAGAAAGAATACCCATGTGAATCTTGTGAAGTCATCCACTATGACAAACCCGTACTTGTTGCCACCAATACTTGTGTATGTAGTTGGGCCAAATAGATCCATGTGCAACAACTCAAATGCCTTGCATGTGCTCATTATGCTCTTCTTTGGATGTGAGCTTCCAACTTGCTTCCCGGCTTGACATGCACTACACAACTTGTCCTTCTCAAATACAACATCTTTCAATCCTTCAACAAGATTGTGTTGTGTGAGCTTCTTCAATTGTTTCATGCCAACATGCCCAAGCCTTCTATGCCAAAGCCAACCCAAACTTGATTTTGATATCAAACATGTTGTCAAAGAAGCTTCACTAGTGTTGAAATCAACAAGATAGAGATTCTCATATCTATAGCCTTTGAACACCAAGTTGGAGCCATCAAGAGAAACCACCTCAACATCATTTGCTCCAAAGATGCACTTGTAGCCTAGATCACAAATTTGTGCCACCGAGAGAAGATTGAAATCCAAGCTTTCAACTTGCAACACATTGGAGACACTCATGTCATTTGATATTGCAATCTTGCCCAAGCCAACTACCTTGCCTTTCTTGTTATTACCAAAAGTGATTGCCTCAATGCCACTATCATTCTTCTCAAATGAATCAAACATTCTTGATGTGCCGGTCATGTGTTGAGAGCACCCACTATCAATGATCCAATGCCTTCCTCCGGCTTTATAGTTCACCTACAAGCAAATCAATGAAGCTTAGGTACCCATCTTTGCTTGGGTCCTTGTAGGTTAGTGACTAAGCTCTTTGGTACCCAAATTGCCTTCTTCTTTGGGCCAACTATGGGTGTACCAACAAACTTAGCTTGCACACCTTTCACACCCTTGGTAAGCACATAACAAGAATCAAAAGGTATAACATTGTCAAGTTTCTTGTTTTGTTGCTTCTTGTTGCAATTTTGCTCTAGGTGCCCAACTTGCTTGCATCTATAGCAAAACCGACCATTGCTCTTCACAAAGCTAGGCTTTGGAGTTGCAAAGGCCGACTTGCCCTTCTTGGGGGTATAGCCCAATCCCTCTTTGTTAAGAGAGAACCTTTGGCTACCCAAGCACTTTAGCAAGCGGGCCTCACCACCATAGGCTTTGCCTAAGGCATGAGTGAGCTCATCCACCTCCTTCTTGAGAGTCTCATTCTCAACCATAAGTGTAGCATCACAAGTGAAGCCATCACTAGTAGTAGAGATAGAGTCGGTGGTGGTGGTGGATGATGTGCTACAAGAAGGGTTAGCATTTGTCATGATGATAGGTTGATAAAATGACTCATCAATGATGTCACAAGTAAGGCCTATATCACATGATGCAACCACCACTTTCTTTGCTTGTTGCTGTTGGCGGTCCTTATCGACGATTTTATACCGCCAATTAGACTTAGAAAAGGGTGAATTATATGTTCCTATATGCATATACATGTACAACTAACCCAAATCCATGTGCACTAGGATATAAACTGTCATTGTAGAAATCATATAAAAGTGCAGGGATTTAACGGCGAAAAGGCGCTTTCTGGGAAGCGCCAAACCACCCCAAAGGGAGATGGGCCACTTCGGGACCAGAACTGAGCTGAAACACCAAACAAGCACGGCCCAGGCCCACTCCACAACCGACCAACCGAAGGCGGTCAGGGGGAGGCGGCACCCTGGCGCGGCCGCGCCAGGGGCGCGCTCGCGCCACCCCCTCTGCCATGTGGGGCCAGCCGGTGGAGGTCGGTACAATTAATGCTCACGAAGGTCGGTGCGGGGTGTACCTTCCATTTTGGTGTCTGAACCGACCTGAGCAAGATATAAAAGGGGAGAAGAATTGATTTTACACACACACATTTCATTTGGTCTCTCTCCCTCACCTCCACTTGTTCTCTAGCCTAGAACTAGAGGTAGTTGGAGCTAGGAAAGCTACCAAGGAGAGCTTGTCTCCTAGGAAGAAGAGATACATCTTGGTAAATCTCTATGGAGTGTTCTTCCTCGTTCAAGATCTTATTCTTTATATGTTGCTTAGTGTATGAACTAGAGCATAGTCTTGATCATGTTCATGTTGATACATATGAACTAGAGCCTAGTTCATATGATCAGTTCATAGCTTGTTCATCCCTGTTCTTCATCGTTCATATGTTCCATAGGATTAGAGTCTCGAAGGAGAGTGAGGTAACGGTTCGATGTTCTTTCGGGTTTGCCTGTGTTCTAGCTCGTCCATCCGCAGGGTGGGAGTCCTGGGGGAGCATAGGTAGTTCCTTAGTATGCGGGCGTGGTGTCTGGATACGAGGGGGCCTTCGAATATGACGGCATGCCACGGTTGAGGGGTAGGCGGCAGGAGGTGACAGCCCTGTCCGTACGTCCGTATGTCGTGTAGGAGTTCGTAAATGCCTCTATTGGCTGGCCTACCAGCTGCGGGGGTCTCCCTGTTACCTTAGGCTCTGACTTGCCTCTAACCCTGTATAACATGTGAGTTAGCTAACTTACGCTTAGCAACATACGACCAACCAGCTCCAGTAGATTTATTCTTTTATTCTTTCCGTTACTTTTATTCCTTGTTTCTCTTTTATCATTGAGAGAAGACCAAGTGTGTGTCCACTATCCTCAAATTACCGTTTATCTTACCCCTGCATAGCACTAAGGCATATTTCGATGATGTGAAGTACCATATCCATGTGCTAGAGCTATTTTACACCATGCCTTCCTTTGGGAAAATATAAATAATGATGCCCTGAAATACTTCCGGGTGAAATGCTACAATGATGGATCCGTGCGCTTGCGGATGATATCTTTAGAACACGACTATCAACCCTGACATTTCTTGGCGTGACCACTGGGATGTAACAATCCTAGTGATTGCGTTGAGAAATGCCAACAGTTGCTCAAGAAGAAGTGAGTGAGCCTTTTCAAGCTTAGAATGAGCATTACCAAGTTTCTCATGGTCTTCCACTAGACACTCATGAGTGGTCATAAGCTCACCTAGGGCTTTCTCAAGTATTGCTACTTTCATTGAAAGCTTCTTGCACTCCTTTTCCTTGGCAATTGCTATATCTCTAGTTTCTTGCATCAAGTCATACAATTGATCCTTAGAAGGTTCATCATCATCATCAACATTATCAACATCGTGAGCATATTCCATCTCACTATCATCATCACTATCATCATATTGTATCTTGGTTTCCTTGGCCATGAAGCATGATGGTGATGAAGAAAATAATGAAGGCTTCTTATTGATGGCGATGGAAGCCATAGCCTTGTTGCTTGTATCTTCATCTTCATCATCATTGTCACTCTCCCAAGTGACCATAAATGCACCGTTCTTGCCCTTCTTGAGTGTCATCTTGGCCTCATGCTTCTTCTTCTCAAACTTGCCCTTGTTGTAGTTCTTCTTCTTCTCATATGGGCATTCGGCTTGTAGATGCTCGGTGCTATCACAATTGAAGCACTTTCTTGGTTGCTCTTGCTTCTTGAAGTTGTTTTTCTTGAAGCCTCTTCTCTTGATGAACATGTGTCCCATCTTCTTCACCACAAGAGCAAGTGCCTCATCATCAATCTCAAAGTCACCATCTTCCTCATTGTTTTCTTCTTCTTCAAAGATTGGTGCTTTGCCCTTGGAGGATGTGGCTTGGAATGCCACGGTCTTCTTCTTCTTCTCTTCTTCCACCTTCTCATCATCTTGATCAAATTTGTCATATGTCAAGACTTCACCAAGCAAATCATTTGGTTTCTTATTTTCAAGCCCATCTCTTTGTAGCATTAGCTTCAACATCTTGAAGCTCTTCGGCAAGCAAATCAAGAACTTGTGACAAAAGTCTTCATCTTTTGTCTTGTGCCCCAAACTCTTGAGATCATTCACAATCACTTGTAGACGATGAAACATTTCAATGATTGTTTCATCCTCCTTCTTGAAGTTCTCGAACTCACTCTTGAGTCCATATAGCTTGGCACTCTTCACAACCTTGGTGCCCTCATATGTCTCACCCAACCTAGTCCACACTTCACTTGCAAGCTCCAAATCCTTGATTCCCTCAAACACCTTTGTATCAATGCCATTGTATAGGGTGTTGAGAGCCATTCTATTGCATGTGATGTTGGCTTTGTCCTCATCGGTGAGATGATCATTATCAAGAATAGCATAGTCATGCAATGTAACTTGCAAGACTCTCTCTTGTATTGAACCAAGATACATGATCATCTTTCTCTTCCAATGATCAAAGGAACTAACTCCATCAAACATAGGCGGTTTGCCCCCAACATGATTGAACACAATTTGAGCCATCTTAACACCGTAGGATGTTAAGCCTTGCACAAAAATGGTGACCTCGGCTCTGATACCACTTGTAAGGTCCTAGATGGCTAGAGGGGGGTGAATAGCCTATAAAAATTCTACAAACTCACTAAGCAAACTTCGTTAGATACACAAACGGCGGAAAGCAAGTTATGCTTAGCCTACTAGGTGTTGCAAGCCTCCTATCCAACAATTCTAGTAGGTGATCACTAGCACAAACAATAGCTACCACTAGTGATCAAGAGTTCTACCCACGGTATTTAATCTACACAAGGAGTGGTTCCCGACCGACCACACAAGCAATTCTACCCACGGGATTTAGTCTACACACGATGTGGTTCCCGACCGACCACGCAAGCAATTCTACTTTGCAAGAATGTAAACAAAGTAATTCAAGAGAGGATGAGGCTTATTATACCGACGTGTCGAGTCGAGGTTGCCAATCACCAAGAGAATGAGGAATCAAACACAATTGGCAACACACAATCGATGACAACCAATCACCGGGAGACAAGGATGAACACAATTGTTTTTGTTCACCCGGTGTTCACTTGGGCACCGCCAAGCTACGTCACCGGTTGTGTCGACCAACACCTAGATGGTTCTTCGGTGTGACCCTCAAGTCACTAGCCCCTCAAGGCTCGCCCCGCAAGGCACCGCAAGACCCACTCTCAAGCGAGGTACTCAACGACACGCGCAATCCACTAGGATGCTCTTCGTGATCCCCACGAGGTGAGCTCAAACCTCTCACAAGCAACCGGAGGTGGCCAAGAACAATCACCTTCTCTTGCCAACGCCTCCAACAATCTCCAAGCCGGCTAGGAGCGGTACTCTCCAAGAGTAACAAGAAATCCACCGCAAAACCACCCACAAGTGCCACTAGATGCCCTTAAGCAATGCAATGCACTAGGTGATTCACTCAATCTCTCTTAGGATGAACAACCAAGCAAGGGAGAAGAGTGGGAGAGAGTCTCTTAGCTCAAAGAATGCACAAGGGATGAGAAATTGCCAAGAGACCTCCCCAAGGGCCGGCCACCTTCTATTTATAACCCCTCAAACAAATGTGACCATTACCCTCTCGGGAGGCCGAGCAGCACGCGCTGGACACGTCTGCCGCAAACCGCCGGACGCGTCCGGCGCTTCTTCCTCGCGTGCGGCCCGAGCCGACCGTTGGACCTTCATTCAATCTCGTGCCGCCACGTGTGCGTCCGCCGCGGCGTCCGGCGCTCGCCATCGTGCGTCCGGCACCCGCGTCTGGTTCCAGAGCCGTGCTTTGGAACTTTCTGTTCCGAGTCCGGCGCTCGCCGGACGCGACACGCCCGCGTCTGCCGCCTTCTGCCCGACTTGCAGCACCACGCCGTCGTTCATCAAGCGCCGGACCCTGCACAGTGATCACGCCGCGTCCGGCGCACGCGTCCGGCCCGCGTCCGGCCCGACGTCCGGCCGAGCGGCCGAAAACCAGAAACTTTCTGGTCGGCGTCCGCCGCTCGCCGGATGCGCTAGCCCCGCGTCCGACGCCCCTGTCAAGTCCAGCCTTCGTTATTTCGTTGTCGATCCAAGATGCACAACTTCTCAGACATGCTATCCAACAAGTATACCAACTTGATCAACAGAGATAGCATGAATTCAACCAAATTTTGCATCCGGCGCAATAGAAAATATGCATCCATTTTTCTCGAAAGAGAGGGACCCATACCCATCTCTACCCTGCAAACCACAGTGCACCCAAACGCCACCTTTGTAAATGTGCCAACACCACCAAGTGTACAACTCCATGTGCTTGTGTGTTAGCTTTTCACAAACATTTCCCAAAGGTTAGGTTAGCTCACTAGGCCCTACATGCAATGCACTTCATGAAATCACCTAGTGGCACCCGTGCGTCGAATAGACGATAAGACTTCCCCTCTTAATAGTGCGGCTATCGATCCTAAACCACTCACACCCTCTATGGTGTCTTGAGTGCAAAACAAAATGGCCCTATCGGTTATACCTTTGCCTTGAGCCCATTTTGTTCCTCCAAATGATATGAACGCTTCACACCATCATGTGACATCTCGATCCATCGACCTCGACTTCACTTGCCCTTCACCGTGCATCAGTCCATCGGCACCTAGTCTTGTTCGAGCTTCACCATCGCATGGTCCTTCACTCCGAAGCCTCGACTAGCCCTTCACCTTCAACACCGGTCCATGGAGCCAAGCATCGTCTTGATCTTCATCTTTGATCACATGACACTTGTCATGCTTCATATTCAATATGCTCATCAAGTGGACAACCTTTCTCTAAATCAACCACTTAGATAAATAAGGTTAGTCCTAGGTTTCATCAATTAGCCAAAACCAAACTAGGGACTTTCAGGGTGCCGAGGGCCTCTATCTCGGGGTTGTGTCGTGGCTGGACGGGTGGTGGAACATCCTCGTATTGCTGCCTGTGGCGCTCCCACTCATCCATGCCTAACTCGGCCCACGCCTCTGTGGTCGGTGCAGGAGGCACAAACTGGTCCCAGCTCCCGCTGCCCTGTGGAGCATACCCCGTGTAATCCTGGTAGGGGGTCCATTGTTGCTCAGGCTGCGAGGAACTAGGGCCTGCTTCGTCCCCTGCCCTGCCTCGTCGTGTCCTGGTGGTAAGTTCTTCCCTACGAATATCTTTAGCAGTCTTGAGCACAAAGGTTAGTGACTGGCAATTACGCAAATAGTAATCTGGGTTAGGTAACCGGATCCTATTTTCGTAGCCAGGGAAAAAGAAATAGAGCTCATCCTTTGTGCCGTGGGTGGTCAACGTGTGCCCTTGGAGCAAGGTGGTCAAGTCGCAAATGGGTCGAGGAATAGGAATGTACTCAACAACCTCACCCTCCGAAATACCCATCGAATTGGCAACACGAGTGACAAGAGAGGTGCACAGGACCGGTACTTGTTGCGAACTATGTCTTGCCAATGGCGAACGATCTCCCTTACGGGTGATACCTTGATTTTCTTGACAATGGCATAGAGCAACTTAAGTTCGGCCATGCGCACCCATCTAACCACACCAGTGGGGAAGAAAACCATGGACATCCAGCGATGCATAAATCTCAGGGTAGGATGATGGATTTGGGTGTTCTGGGGTTTGAAAGATCGGAACTCAACCCTCCCAGAAATCTCCTCCCAAAACTTGTTTCGATCAAAACCGATGGTGGCGAAATCAAGATCGAGGAAGCATCTTCGGTTAAAACCCAAATGAACACTGAGTTCTTTCCAAGTAAGCTCATGCTCCTCGTTGAACAAGCGAAAAATACACCATCGTCGGTTTCTAGCAAAGTGCTTAGGAACCGTATGGTTAGGAGGCGTGAACCTTGTTCCTCGATGGGTTCAACATCCTCCCAACCAACGAGACCTCCACACAAGATCGAATTCATCATCCATACCTATGCGGTGGAGGAGGTTGGAGTCGTAGACTTGCGTGTGGAGGAAGAGACGATCCTTGAGGTGGAAGTAGGCTTGCATCTCCCGACCTTCTTCCAGGTCGAGGTACAGCTTGTCCTCCTCATTCATGACTTGCTCTTGTGGCGCTTCCGGCGCCACCTCTTCCTCCCTGGCTCCTTCAACCTCCTCGGGTTGCTGCTCTTCCACGGGGGCTTCGGGTGCTTGAGAGCTCGACTCGCCGAGGCGACGCTTGGAGCGCCTCCTAAGCAAGTTCCCGAATCCTGCCATGGCTCACAAGTAGAGAGAGCTTCTTGGGTGTGAAGGGTTAGTAGAGAATGAACTTCTACACCCAAGAGTGCTCTTGCTACTTGCTCTACACAAAATATGTTGGAAAAATTGCTTGAAAGATGAAGTGGGGAAGTGAGAGGAGTGAAAGTGTGAGAGTGTGAGAGGGGTGGAGCTCCACCGCCGGCTCCTCTGCTATTTATAGGCCAACCACCGGCCAAGGGGGGAGGGAGCAACGGCTCCTAGCCGTTGGCGCCCCGGCCGGGCGGCGAGCCGCCTCATTTGGCGCGGCCGCGCCCTCGCGCGCGCGCGCCGGCCGGGCCCGCCCGCCACCGCCCTTTGGCGGAGTTGCCCCCAACGGCCATTTCAAAAATGTGGCCGTTGGGGGTTGGTTTCGGCCCAAAATTTCCCCAAATTTCGAATTTTCCAACAAATTTTGATCAAAAACATTTTTTTCCAAAAATATTTTAAAAATAATTTTTAATAACGAGAAAAATTTATTCCTTCTAACTAACTAATTTTCAGAATTTTTGGGATAAAAAGTTTTAAAAAATAAAAATTATTTTATTTGCTCACAAAAAAGTGAGTGCAAAGAAAATACTTTTATAAAATAAATATTTTATAAATAAAAAAGATTTTTTCGAGATAACTACCGGTTTACTGTCGGCCGGGGCTCACCAATTTTAAGTCCGAGAGCGGGACTTTCTCCCTCATCAATTTCTGTTTGATGATTTACCGGCCCGGGAGAAGTGGGTCCAGATTTCTTCGCCTTGGGTTGCCGCTTCTTTGGCGGGTTCTTCTTTTGCTTTTGGTTTGGGATAGCCATTAAATCGAAGGTTGATCACCTTCGCGTTGAAGTGGAAACTGGCTATTCCCTTCCCAACGCATATGGCTGCCTTGGTAGTGTAGAGGAATGGTCGCCCAAGGATGAGTGGTCCCTCGTCTGTGTCTCCTGTGTTTAGGATGACGAAGTCCACGGGAACGTACTCATCCTGGATCCTGATCAGGATATCTTTGGCTATCCCCTCGGGCCGTGTGATAGTCCGATCGCCATTTGCATCATGAATCTTTGGAGGGACGAGAGGTCCTCCCAACAATTTTTCATATGTCGCTTTGGACATCATGTTCACACTAGCTCCGAGGTCGCAATAGGCATTATCAATGACATGTGGGCCTATTGCGATGGTGATAGTCGGGCGGCCAGGGTCTCCCTTCTTATCCAAGACAGAGCCCCAACTGGGACACGGCTTACCAGGCCATGTCGAGATCATGTTAACTGTTTCTAGTGAGATCTCGGGCTGCCGGGTATTCCTCCCGAGCCACTATTACTTGGGAGAGATGCGGCTATCTCGGGCTAGTTTGTGTTTCTATCATTTTGTTGAAGCCCACTGATCTCTAACAGCAGAAGATAAGCCTTCTATTTTATCATTGATGCTTCCAAGAACTTTGTCATTGTCGAGCATCTTTTTGGTCAGATTTTCATTGATCTTGGCTTGCCCAAGGACTAGATCTTTGAATGAAGGCTGATTCGAATTATAATTGGAGTTATAATTCGAATTACCTTGGAATGGTGGTCGTGAATAGCCACTGTTTCCTCCTTGTTCCGGCGGAACCCGTTGTTGATATATGCTGCTTCTTCACGGGTTTCAGGACAGTCACCTCCTGAATGGCCAACATTACCACAGACTTCGCAAGTCATGCGAGAGTCCATGGTTTTGACGGAGTCAGGCGTGCTTGCTGTAGCACGCTCCTCCATCTTCTTGAGGAGTAGCTCTATTTTAGCGGCAAGCATATCTGTCTCCTTGACTGTGTGCATGCCTTTTTGTTGCTTGGTTGGGGTCCTATCTTCCCCCAAGCTTGGTTTTCCACCATTTTGTTGATCAAAGCCGTAGCTTTGTCAACTGTAAGCGATAGGAATGCTCCTCAAGCAGCGGCATCAAGGTGCCCTTTTGACATGGGTGTTAACCCATTGTAGAAATCTGGAGCACCGGCCGGTTCTCCATCCCATGATGAGGACAATCTTGAATATAATCTTGAAGCCTCTCCCATGCTTCGGGGATGGGTTCGTCTTTGAGTTTTTGGAAGTTGGTAATTCTTCCTCTCGGGGCATTTGTTTTGCCCATGGGGAAGAATTTGGCGAGGAATGCCGTGGAACACTTGTTCCACGTGCTCATCGCTTCTCTGTCCTTGTAAAACCACATTGTTTCGCCTTCCCGAGAGGGAGAAGGGAAACAGACGGAGCCTGATCACATCAGCAGATACGTCCTTGATGATGACTGTGTCACAGAGCTCCATGAAGCGCTGTAAATGAGCATTTGCATCTTCATTGGGTAGTCCAGCGAATGGACTTGACTGCACCATCGTGATGAGCCCAGTCCTGAGCTCAAAGTTCTTCTCCGCTGCGTCGACAATGGGCCCTGTGGGCACATGAGCGACAGCGGGAGCTGAGAACTCGCGGATTGACTTCTGGGCCATCTCGATGGTGTGGGTGGTACTTGATTCAAGCGTCGGCGGAGCTTGCCTCCGGATTCGTATAACGATTCGGCAAATGAACCGAGCCCCTGCACTATCCTGTTTTCATCCACAATAGACGAAAACATGAAAGTTATCCTGCATAGACTAGGTCCATTTCTAATGAAGTCAACTCATATCCATGTTTATGCTAGATTTTTCAACCAATGCCTTCCCCGGCAACGGTGCCAGAAATGCTTGTTGGCATTTCTTAACGCAATCACTAGAATTGTTACATCCCACTGGTCATGCCAAGAAACGCCGGGGTTAATAGTCGTGTTCTAAAGATATAATTATCCGCAAGCGCACGGATCTATCATTGTAGCATTTCACCCGGGGAGTATTCTCAGGGTATCGTTATTTATATTTCCCGTAGGAAGGCATGGTGTAGATGTGTCTAAACATGGATATGGATGATTGACTTCATGTCATTGAAATGAGACTCTAAGTACTACACAGGGGTAAGTATAAATAGTTTTGCAAGATAGTGGACACACATTTGGCCAAACTCAAGGATAAAGTATAAAAGAAAGAATAAACGAATGAAGGAATAAAGAATAAACCTAAGCGGAGCAGGTAGGTCAGTTGTAGCTATGTCCTGAACAGCTAAGTCATGTAGTCTACAGGGTTAGAGAAAGATCGAGCCTAAGGTAACGGGGAGACCCCGCGGGCGCGACCGGCCGATAGAGGCATTTACGAACTCCTACACGACATACGGACGTGGGGGATTACAAAGGACGGACAGGGCTGTCACCACCTGCCGCCTACCCCTCAACCGTGGCATGCCATCATATCCGAAGGCTCTCTCGTATCCGAACACCACGCCAGCATATTTGAGAACCACCTACATCCCCCGCGGACTCCCACCCTGCGGATGGACGAGCTAGAACATAGGCAAACCCGAAGGAACAACGAACCGTTACCCCATTCTCATCAAGATCTCTACTCCTATAAATTATATGAACGATGAAGAACAACGAAGAACATGCTAAGAAATGATCATAAGAACTTTGGTCTAGTTCATATGAATCAGGTTTAGCGTCAACGCAACTATACTCTAGTTCAAGAACAAGGCTACATGATATGAATAAGAACTTGAAGTAGGAAGAACACTCCATAGTATATTACCAAGTGATGAACTTCTTCCCAGGAGACAAGCCCTCCTTGATAGCTCAACCTAGCTCCTAAGCTACTAGACTAGGCTAGAGAACAAGAGTAGAGGAGAATGGCTCAAATGAAATGTGTGTGGTGAAATGACTTGGATTTCCCCTTTTATATGTTGAGCAGGTCGGTTTGGAGCCATACATGGAAGGAACACCTGCGCACCACCCTCCTTTGCATTTAATGTACCGCCTCCAGGAAGCTGCCCCACCTGTCAGTATGGGGGGGCGCGAGCGCGCCCCTAGCGCGGCCGCGCCAGGGTGCAGCCTCCCCCCAACCGACTTCGGCTGGTGGGGCCTTCCTGTCAGGTGTGTCGAGGTGGTGTGGTGTTTTGGCCCATTTCGATCCTGGATGGGCTTGTCTCCTCCTTGTGCCTCTTTTACGCTTTGTCGGAAAGCGCCTTTTTTGTGTAAAATCCCCTGTACTTGGTGTATTTCCTGTAAACGTTGCTAAACTCCAGGTACAAGTAGAATTCGGTTAATAGCACAAGTATATGCATGTAAGAGCATGTAATTCTCCCTTTTCTATCTTAAGTTAGCGGTTAAAATGTGTCGATAAGGGCCGCCAACAGCAAGCGGGTACGCACCTACACAATTCTAATTAGCAAAAGCACAAAGCCAACCTAAGCTCACTAGATGCTCAAGGACAAGGATACACAAGCCGAACCCAAGGGCTCAATTTCACTTAATTACACGAGCTAAGAAAAGCAAAGTACTCTTCTTCTAGCTACACAAGCAAGAAGATGATTAGCAAGCTACACAAGCTAACTAATCATTTGAGCAACTACACAAGCTACGTATGAATGTAAAGAAGGTAAATACAAGCTTATGAAGAAGATTGCAAACCACCATAAAGAGTGGACAAAGATGACACCGCAATTTTTCTCGAGGATCACTTGGTTGTCACCAAGCTATGTCCTCTTGTGTCGACCAACACCTTGGGTGGTTCCTCCGGTATTTGGCCCTCAAGCCAATGCACCTCAAGGCATGCCCCGCACGGCACCACAAGCGAACCCACACGCACAAGTGTGGTAACTCAATGGCATGAGCAATCCAATAAGGCTACTCTTTGCGATTCCCGCGAGGTGAGCACTGAACCTCTCACAAATCGTCCTCCAGAGCACCGCACAATCTCCACGTGTGCTTTCACGGAGTCTCTTGCCACCAAGCCATCTAGGAGGTGGCAACCTCCTAGAGTAACAAGTGCACCAACTTGCAACATGAACATCTAGTGCCACTTGATGCAATCTCGCAGTGCAACGCACTAGAATCTCTCTCACACATATCGGATGATCACTATCAAGCATATGTGAGATGGAGGGCTCCCAAGCACTCTCAAGCATGGACACTAAGTCCCCAAGGTGCTTAGCCATGTCCCATGGCTAACCACCTTCGATTTATAGAGGGCACAAACTCAACTAGCCGTTATGCCCATCAGGACCGACGATCAGGACTAAGCCACTGGCGGCCAGGACCATCGCCAACCTCAGTCCTAGCCAACAAAGTAAGGTTCTAGCAGCCTTAAACTCGCTAGGTTCAAGTCTAGACCACTGATCAGGACCAACGCCCATAGTCCTGGCCATTCAACATCGCTTCTCGTTGCGCCATGTGTCCTCGTCGTCACCGTGCTTCAATAGGACCAGCGATCCGTGGTCCTGGCCAGTGAAAGAAGCTGGCCAGGACCATACTCCACCTCGATCCTGCCAGTCCAGAGAGGTTCATGAGTGGAGATAATGGACAGGACTCAGTCCTATCCAACGGCCAGGACCAACCACGGTCCTGATAAAGAAACGACCATAACTCTTTGCTCCGTACTCTGATTTCGATGATCTTAGACTCTATAGAAAGATTTGAAGGACCGAAAATGGCGACCAGAGGGGGGTGAATGGGAGCCTCAAAATTTCTTTTGAAACTTTCGGTTCCTCGACTCAACAATCACCCCAAGAAGCAATCACACAAGCCGATAGTGATCACGACCCTATTGAGAGGGTGGATGTTCCCTAGGAACACAGTGGATCACTACAAAACCAACACAACAAACCGGAAGCAAATCGGAGTCTAAACGGACACGCAACGAACGAAAAATAACAACTCGGGTGTACTGTCGGTAGTACCGGTACTACTGTTGGTAGTATCGATAGAGAGCCACCGGTAGTACCGGTGCTACTGTCGGTAGTACCGGTAGTACAAACGAAAAATAGCAACTCGGGTGTATTGTCGGTAGTACCGATAGAGAGCCACCGGTAGTACCGGTGCTACTGTTGGTAGTACCAGTAGTACAAAAATCAGCACGAATAGAATCGCTCAAAAATCGCCTCCACCAAGATTCATCCCAAACTTTTTCAAATTGAAACCTCTTGCAACCAAATTTAGGAATGTTGTTGCTTATGCAGAGGAGAGCCTATCTACCAAGAATCATCGGCCAATTTGAAGTAGAGAGGGAGAAATCAAGGAAGGGGCGGAAAAAGTCGTTCTTGAACAGCCGAAGAGGAAATCACGTGGATCTTTGATCTCAAGAGGAATCAACGGATTTCCTTGGGTGGAATCATCACTCTTGTGTCATAGATCAATCCAACGCAAAAAGAACGAATCAAAACTGCCTCAAAACGAAGAAATCACGCCGAGAACTGGAGGGGGAAAGGAACACGAAAATTCCATCTCAAGAACATAGGCAATCAATTTCTCCAGGAGGAAACAACGGATACTCGGCGATCCGCTTGCCACGCATACTGGTTCGAGTATAAATCCAAGATTTGCAGACCTCTCTCTCACACAGCAGCTAGAGGAAGGGAAATCCTAAAGGAAAAAATGAAAGTGGAAGAGGTAAAGAGGTGAAGGGGAAGGGAGACCCTCATCCTTTATTTATAGAGGCAAGTCTATTTTACATTGCTTCTTTGCCCTTGGATACGTGAAGAGCCACACCACTTAGCCAGGGGCATAAGGGTCCAACTCAGGCTTCTCTTGATCCGATGACCACCGCACCTTCTCACCGGTAGCCTTGCTCCCAAGCAATCTCGCCGATGCCGCCACGTGCCATCCGTCCGCGCGGGACCTCCACCTCGGTTTTTAGGCGCAAACCAGGGAAACCCGCTACCAATGGTTTTGAGACGAAACCACCAAACCGTCGCCGATGGTTTTGAGGACAAACCACCAAACCCTCCGCGAGTAGTGTAGCCCGTACGTGTCCCCCGCCGTGTGCACTTGCGATCGTCGATGTCCTAGCTGTCAGCCACCACGGCTGGCCGCCCGGTCCTCAGGTCCCTGTTGACGGTTGTTAATGATCAATTTTATATGTCAATCAGTGAGAGAAAGAGGGGTATAATCTGTTCACCACCATAGACTTAGGGTTTAAACTGACAGATTCCACAAGTTTTGGTGAATATGTGTTTTCGCAGGGGATTATCAGGAAAACATCCAAGAAGGCCCACATGTCATGATTACATAGAGAGAAAGACCGAACGGGTAAAATTGTATATTCTAGAAGACTCCAGAAGGCGAACCCGGAAGCGGAGACCCACTGGCATAGGGGTGAGTCGGCCGACTCCCCATGGGTCGGCCGACCGCCACCTCCACCAATCGGGTGGAGGCTCGCGGATCCCGCCTCCACCGACCTTGAGGAGCAATAATTATCGTCCGTTTAGGTCGGTTTGATCCGATTGTGGTGCATCCTAGGGGGCTATATATTGAGCCCCCGGCCCCCGGCAAAACCCTAATTCATTCGGAATTCATTATTCGAGAGGTAGCCATCAGCAAAGCCGGGGTTTAGAGAGATCTCCACGAGAGAATTAGAATAGCTACTCTAGATCTTCAAGTTCTACATAGGTTTAGACTAGATAGAGGAAGAATCGGGCGCTGTGCTCGGAATTCCGGATCTTCATCATCGAATTGGTATTATCTTGTATCTATTCTTGTGACTTTATTCTAAATATCATTATGTTTCTATTTATTATGTTCCTAGTTTATTCTAGTTCTACATTTGATATGGTTATGATTGGTAATAAGTTTATGTATATGTTTGCAAAGCGCTTAGCTCTCTTCCCGGGGGTTAGGTGGTAGATTTCATGTAAGCATGGTGCTTAGATGCCGTTTACCGCAAATGCACCCTATTGGCCGGGTCGTGTGGTAGATCGCGGAAGTGACAGTTCCGTTGAGTCCTCGTATTCCATCCCCGTTGGTAGGTCTAGCAGAACCAAAGTTGTGTAGTAAGTCCTGCTATGTCTTGGCTTGTTATAGCAATGATCCTTATACATAGATGAAGAGTCTTTTGTCTTGTATATGATAGTGTAGAGTTGGAGTAGATGAATGACTCGTAGATTAGAACCTACATAGGATTTATGTTTCTTGCACTAATCGGACGTCAACCTACTTTTTGTGAGTAGTCTATATCTAATCTCGTGTGATTTATACCCCGAGCTTATTACTTTATATTCCCTTATTTATCATGGTTTACCCCTCGCCAAAGTATGTGATTTGTGTAATCAATCACTCATAGGTAGTCGTGTTTAGCAAGTTCATCTCATTGTTTAAGTCCGTAGTTCTTTCCTTTGAGCTAAATACAAATAACGATACCTGGAATACTTCCTGGTAAAATGCTACGATGGTGTATTATTTGTTCGCTTGCGGATCCCATATTTTTCTTGATTAGAGGAGCAGTTTCTATGCCAACACTTCTGGCGCCATGCTAGGGATGACAACTTAGCGTGAGTGGTGTTAGAGGTGTCAACAGTCCCTCGATCCAAGCCTCATGTCCGCCCTTCACCGCACACAGTCCGTCAGCACGGCACGCCCTACTTGATCTTCACCGACCGTCGACCACCGTCTCCGAGCTCGACACCTGCAAACAACACAAGCCAAGAGGCACCATTGTTTGACACGAAACCGCGTGCCATCGGTTGGCAGATACACACACACACCTTGTGTTGCCATATTAACAATCACTCATCACACAAAGGTCCACACAATGGTCATGGTAAAAACCATGTGTCCTCAAGATTATTCAGAGAACTACACAAATAGCATGCCCTTTTGATCCAAGTCACAAAGGATCAAAGTACGTGGTTTTCCAATCCAAGAACCACCACCTCTCTTTTTCAACTCAAGAGTTCACCGAACCTTCTCCAAGTTCTTCTCTTTTCTCAACTCCTTTCCAAATGTTCCAACACCACCAAGTGTACATCACCATGTGCTTGTGTTGGTATTTTCATAACCATTTTCAAAGAATTTTCGCTTCAACTCAACACACCACTCGATCCTAGCGTGTCACAATGTTAGATCACTCCAAGTGGGCACTAGATGACCGATATGCTAACAAATTTGCCCCACTTGATAGTACAACCATCTATCCTAAACCCAGTCAAGCACTTCTCTACTCAACCTTAGACCAGTGAAATGAAATGTCCTAGGTTATACCTTTGCCTTGTGCATTTCCATTTCCTCCGTCTTCCTCCAATGTGCCAATGCAACACATGCACTAACACACTCACCAAATGATATGATCCACTTCATATCATCATGTGACGCTCTTAGTTCATCGATCTTGACCTCACTTGCTCTTCACCATTGCATCGGTTCATCGACGCCAAGTCTTGTCCAAGCTTCACCATCTCATGGTCCATCGCTTCAAAGCCTTAACTTGCCCTTCACGCTTGCAACCGGTCCATCGAGCCAAACCTCATCTTGATCTTCTCCATCTTGGTCCCATGACTCCATGTCATGTCTCATTTGCAATAAGCTCCTCCATAATCACATGTGTTGAGCCTTGCAACATCTCCAAGCCATCTCCACCATGGCATATGTTGCTCACACACATGTACCTATGAACTAACCCCTATGTATCTCAACCATCACACATGTTAGTCCACCTAAAGTTGTCACTCAATTATCAAAATCAAACAAGGGCCTTTCACAGACCCAACAACACATCAGGGATGAAAGCACGCATCAGTGTTGCCAATACTAGGCGTGCAAGGGAGAGGGCCCCAACCACGATGATGTTGATGACGTGGTTATGCTAGACGAAGAAGAATTAGTGCGGTAGTGTATGCATTGGTGAGCAGGGCTTAGCGACGACGTGGGGGGGTGGCCAACGAGCAAGGTTCAACGGCAGTGCGGATAGCAGCAGCTCGACGAAGACCCAATGAGTAGAATGAGGACCGTGTGCAGACACAGTCATCAAGGTTGTACAACACAGTCATCGACGCACAAGGGGCAGCGATTTTGATGCAACAGCAAAGGTTATCAGGTGATGGGAAATGTAATCCCGATCGGTGATTGGGCAAACCAAAAAGATACAATAGCAGAGGATCGGGTGTTCCCATGGCAGCAACGTCATGACCCGATTTAGAGCGGTGCCCCCGGCGACAATGTGCCTCGGCGTTTGCTGCCGGAGTCGGACGGGTTGGGGTGTCGCATGGTAGGTCGCGGTCATGTGGGATTGCGCGAGGATGGAGCAGATTAGTCGACTGCCACCATGGCGATTCAGTGTTGACACTTGGCCTTGGGCACCATCACGATAGTGTGGGATGGGGCAACACCCAACGTCTTATATGGTGGGCGCAGAGAGCGCCGAGGTAGCGCTACGTCACGAGAAGGCCATAATGCTTAACAACGATGAAGATGACAGTGGGATCAATAGGATCTGGTGCCTAAACGATGGCACTACCCCTGGTGGAGATCGGTTCTACCTAGGGATGCACAGTATGGAAGCAGCGGCGGGTACAATAAGGATGGAAACCTATGCCATGTAAGAGAACAGAGTTGGTAAAATGAATGGATGATATTGTATTGGAACCCTTGATCGGTATATATATACAGTGTGAAGGCCAAGAGCCTCTATCCCAACTGGCTAGAGCCCCTCAGTGGCACTCCACATGTCCTGGGTTCGACTCCTTATGGGAGCAAATTTTTAGGTTTCTATGTCGTGGTTAAAAGAATTCCCTCGTCTGTCCCACGGCCAAAGCATAGGTCGTTAGGCCTGGCCCAGTCTCATAGGGTGACGGTGCTCCTGTGTTAGGATGCGGCAGGGGTTCGGTTTCTCGATCTGCGTGAGGTCTTCTTCTTAAGCACAATGCCCGAGGGCTGTCTTACCCCATGGGTCATCTATCCACTACGACAGACAACCAATTTGCCGAGTTTATGGTCTCCTTTGATGCCAAAGTTTTTAGACTATATTATAGGATTTGGGACACTTTTATCACTCTTTTTTTTGAAAAATTTTATCACTCGTTTTTTTTTTTGAAAAATTTTATCACTCGTTTTAGCACTCCTGTTTGGATCCCCATTATCCTCATGGCAAAAAAGGCCTAAAATTAAAGTGCTAAAGTTTAGCATTGGGATCCAAACATACCTCTTTTGTTTGATTTAGTCTCGGTGGATTTGTGTACCCATAGCTTGTATTAGGGTCGATCAAATTTAATTCCGATATTAGGTAAACACTTTACATGTATCTAAAATCTTGCACAAAATAAATGTGAAATCCACTAACCAGTCTTAATTCTTTCTTTTCATATTCTACATCTGCTTTACAGACTATATATTATACAATGCTTCTATCCTAATCCTTTCCTTGATGCTTGCTTTTGGTACGTATCCTCATGATGTCGCCATTGTTTAGTGTCAAACCTGCTTTATTAGGTCAGGGGCCTGATCATGGTTAGGACAAATGAGGAGGAATATGTCCCCTCAACTTACATCGCATCAACCAAGCCAACCATGAAAATGTTTCCTTGCTTCATTACGCAAGTAATCCGTTGCTGCCACATGTTAATTCATACTTGAAGTGGAACTTTCAGATGTTTCACCCAAATCTCATCCTATCTTGCTGAAAACGACAGGCCTGATGATTCATCAAACAACATCGCTGTTACACCCCTGACCTCTGCAGCCAGGTTGGTCCGTAGGAGTACCATGTGTATATGCTAGTTATCAGTCCTTATCAGGGAGAGATGACAAACCAAGGAGAACAATGATTGATAGACCTTTATATATGTCAGTACACAATTGGTAAGAGTCACAAGAACATGTAGAACTAAATTTGATAGCTCGCAAATTGGCTCCATGCAGGTAAGGTATTCTACAAGGGTGACATGATCATGTTTGTGTGCAGTGGAGGTCATTCTGCCTGTCCTTGTCAGTGATCACTGCAAGTGCAAACTGAATATTATAGCCTCATCTTTCACCTTTTCCACGCTCTGAAATATGACGGACAACTACTTTGCCATGCCTTTGTGTCAACATAAAGCTAAGGTGATAAGAGAAATATGATAATAAGGTACATAATTTATTTCTTCTCTTATCTTTGCTTTGTGTTTTTTTTTTTTATTTTTTTTTTTTTTTTTTTTTTTTTTGAGCGAGCGTGGTTGATCAACATAGGAAATTACAGTATAGCTTCCTGCTACTTCTGTTGCCTTTTCTCCTAGACGCCAGTTTCTGATTCCCATCCCTCTTTCTGATGAGAACCGAGGATAGAAGAAGATCAGATAACTCTGATAGTTCCAAAAAGAGGAGTTTCCCGGGAGGCACCAGGCTGTTCGGATAACCGGGATGTCGACATCTTCAGCTCCAGATCAGGCATCTGGAGTTGCGCCTGCGGCTTTGCCATCAGGTAGAGGGAAGATGGGTTCTGTGACTGCGATGCATCACTACTACCACTACCAGCATATTGTAATGCGCTGCTCATCATCAGGTTCAGGCATGGAGGCAGCAACGCAGCAGCACCTTTCCTGCTTTCGTCGGTGGCAACCGGCAACAGGCTGGGGAATTGCAGCTCGGATACTGATGCTGTCCTGCGGATTTCCACCTTGTTGGCACCTTCAACCTGCAGAGCGTGTAGGTAACATGTAAAAATCACACGGTACACTGCCAAGGAACCAAGAGGTCAACTAATGGGACGGAGAATTCAGGTCAGTTACCGCATCAAAGAGGCTGGACCTCCTCTTCTTCTGTGTGAGGCTGTTCTGCCTCAGGAAGTACTTCTGGGCATGGCTGGCCACCTGCGTCGGTGTCCGTGTAGTGACAAAGTGTCGGGAAATGCCTCGCCAGTCGCCCTTCCCGAGCTTGTCTAGGCCGGCGAGGAACATCCGGTGCTCTTCCTCAGTCCATGGAACCCCTGAGACACTTGTTTTGATTAGAGTTATTCAGGAGTTACAAAAGAATACAAGGGCATCCTGAAATTTGATACATCTCCGAGGCATATATACTGATCATTCAGGAGATACTAGTCGTTGATTGATACAACTGACAGAGAAAATAATTTGTCATTAATCACTTGATAAGTTCACAATTCGACCAGGAGCTTATCGTTAGATATTTTTTAAAGGAGAAAAAGTTGTTCGACAGAAAACATACTGTCCCAAACATAGACTTATCAATCAATCCTTGCAAGAAACTATGACAAATAACTGAAGTTCGCCGTTTCGGAACAACATTCAGGGTCAAAACAAAAGAAAAATCTGAAACAGGACTAGAAATTAAAAATTCTAACCTTTCTTCCTGTCCTGAACCCTGACGACGAGTCCATCCGACATGTACCCTCCAGTGATCCTCTGGGAGCTCTCCTCTATTGAGGCAAGCGAAGACGAAGATGAAGACACGGAAGGCGACAAGCTTGACGTAGCAGCAGTAGCTCCATAGTAGGCAATTGGTGGCAGGCACTCCACGCTGAGGCACTTCTTAAGAGGAGAGGAGCCTACCTGCAGCTGCACCCCAAACAGCCTCAAGCTACTAGTACTAGGGCTGCTGATGCTAATGCTGGTCCCTTGGCATCTGTGACCACTGCAAGTTCTGGAGTTGTGGCCATTGTTTCCACAACTGGAGCACTTCCTAGCCATGCTCAATTGTGATGGTTGGATTGGAACAAGGGCCTAAGAAGTTGCGGTTTAGTAGTTGGAGTCTCCGAAGAAAGAGAGAACTTCTGTCCAACTAGACATGATGGAGTAAGATGTTGTAGCTAGAGGTTAAATAAAGGGTGCAGAATGTATCATGGGCTGTTGGGGAAATTACTAAACAGTCCTGTATCATAGAAGGGGACAAGTACAACATCATCCTGTTTTTTTTATGGTTGGGGTATTCAGAATCCGCAGGTATCTGTTGAGTCTCCGCCACTACTATATACTCATAATACTCGACGTCACTTTCAGTACACAGCTTATAAATCTACACTACCACATAGTATTTAGTTAGATATATATATATTTTTTAGTAACGTATGATTTTTTGGAAACCGTGTTTCAATCTGAGAATGTCAGATGATCGCAACAGTATAAGTTTCCTAGTCACGATCATCTTACAGAAATTGACTAAAGATTTTAGAAAGTACTCTAGTTGATGTCTTTATCATAATCGCAGGTTGAATACAGTATACTACTACTAGATAAATTATAGTACTAACGGCGATTGTCATATCCACTTTATAGGGTATTATTCTTGAGTTAAAATAGATCAAACTCTACATCAGAGGATTCAGGATCTCCTTAACAAACAGTTGCCGAATCATGTATTATATATAAGTGTTCAAACTGAGCAAAGGAGCTGAGTTTTTTTTTTTCCTTTTTTTTCCAAATAGCTCGCAATATTTGGTTGATAAAAAAACAACCATGAGGATATTTAACCACTAGCCACTCTGCGAGACAAACATGCCGGCCATCCTAGTTGTCTGCAGCTGCAGACGTTCCCAGTGAGCCGCAGAACCCCAGCAGGCTAGGCGGTGGCTCGAAGCCAATGGTGGGCAGAGGGTGGAGGGGGCTGCTTGGAGGGGTAAGTTTACCATATGCATGCTCATCTTTAGAAAGTTCAGATACAGAATTGGTGGTTCCTTTTTGTCAAAAAAGAATAGAGTTTTTTTACAACAAAAAAAGGATAGAGTTGTATAAAAAAAAAGAATAGAGTTTTTTCAATAAGCTCTCAGGGATACTCTAATAGAAGTAGATATACGAGAAAAAAAAACAGATGCCTCCGCTCAAATTGTCAATCAGAGAATATAAGTGTATATAGGGTGAGTAGAGAGTGGGCGTCTTACTAATTAAATTGAGACTCTTTTGAAGTCTTCACACTAATGTTCAGATATTTTTTTCGCAAAAAAATGCTAAGATAAGTTTTAGAACAAAAATCTTATAAATTTTTAAAATTGTGCTACCAGAGGTATGTTTTGGAGCCTCTATGTTAATAGTAACTAGAAGCACCAAAAAAGAAAAATCTAAGAAATTCTTAAAATCAACGGAAACGCTGTCAATTAACTAGACTCTAATCATGATTCATGGTCAACAATAATAGGCATCAGACCAATTCAATTTCTTTAAACTAACGCAAAGCGAACGGATGTTAGGATAGCTGGTTTTGGCACTCTCAATAGCACCCTTGCGGCGCGGGTTCAAAACCCATATGTGGCGCACCCACGCATTGTTTCACATATTTTCCCCAAGCAAGGTAAAAAAAAACCTCCCTTGTCTGCCCCACGTCCAAAGTCTGTGGCTAATTCATCACACGGAGTTGCGGTGTCATTATGTTATGGATCAGGCAGGGGTTCTGAGGTTTTTCAATCTGCGTGAGAGGATCTTCTTCTTCTTGAGTCGGAATAGCAGAGGTTGTCTAGCCCGGTGGAGTTTTTTTAACTAACACAAATATATGAAAATAGTGTAAGGTAACCCTTAAAGGAATGCCTAATTATCCACCCTCTCCATTATAAAAAAAAATAGCACAAAGTAAACGCCTAAACTTACATCTAAAGTAATCCTTTAAATCTACGTATAAATTACTTGCATTTACTACTATGGAAAATAATATTTAATGATGATCTAAATTAGTGACCTATGTCGTTATGAAAATGACCTAAATCAAATTTATATATAAATTGCATGTCTTCACGAGTATTAGAATAACAAAGAATCACCAATTAATCAAAGTATCTCTCTAAACTTGCATACATATTCCCTATTGGGTCACATGAACCTTGCAAGGATCCCTTTTTCTGACAAGAAACGATTATATTAATTAACAGCAAACAACTGTTAGGAGCCTTACAAAGTTTAAGGCTACAGATTGTAGTGCCTCCTCAAGAGTGCACTGATCATGAACTGAATTAGAGCAAGTACATTGGACTCCTGATGAAACAGAGTTTTGTGACTCCACTGAAGCTTGCCTAGCAAGGACATCTGCAGTCTAGTTGAGTCCTTTGGATCCTGCAAATTTTTATATCTCTTTGGCCTGCAGAGTTGGAGAATATTTGAGTGAAGCATTTGATTCTCCATTCCGGTGGATTAGTTTGGTCCTGAGCATTGAGGGAGTTCACCATCTGTTGATTGTCCGAGAGAAAAGTAACCTGCTGGAAATCAAGACAATCACTGATAAGTGCTGCACGGGCGAGTGCCGCTGCTTCAGCCACTAGTACAGAAGCTGTGTTATTCATCCTCGCCTTGATGTAGATCCACCGTGCAAGGATCCTTTGGTGGCAAGGATGTTAACATGAAGCCTACCAGGATCCTTTATTTTGGCAAGGTTGCTACAACCTTTCTACCCTTGCAAACTGAAGTGTATACAGAAGGGTGGGGATATGATAAAGGATCCATTACTAGTGACCCTAAATTTATAGGGATGGTCAGTCTTATAATTACATGATCTCATGGATCTACAACTGGTTTCATAAAATATTTAGGGTTACAATATAGGATTTTTTTAATCACATGGGCATTACAGTGACTCTTACGAGCTAAAAAACCCCTAGGAATCTTGCACTTCATTAGATACACCACCCAAAAACACGTGCGAGCTTGAGCCAAAGTGGCCTTCGGCCCTTCGGAGGCTTTCACTTCATAGTTGTCATGGAAGAGCTTGATGTCTCTTCCCACATCGAGTAAAAGTACCGTTCTGACCTATATATGGGCCTAGCATTCTTTGGGCATGCTCACCAATGAGTCCCACATCTCTTCCTCTTTAGCATTTTACTCTAAGACCACTCTTCAAGCCTTTATGAATTGTTAATAGAAGGGGATAACTTGTCTCTAGTCTAACCCTCAATAGTAGCCCTTGGGGGTTGGGGTCAACTTTGATGGCACAACTAAAAAATATTGTGTTTGCTGACCAAGAACACCATCTCCTTAGGCCACAAGAGTTAGATTTTGTAACACCCAAAATTTTACAATATTTTAAAATAGCTAAAATAATTTAATTATGCTATTTTGGGAACATTTAACATAGGCAAATAATAATTTTTATTGAAGTAAAATCAAATATAAGGTATATAAACATGTCTATGCATTCATGCTGGTGCATTTGGATTTTTGTATTGCTTGGATTTGACAAACTTTAAAATGGCATTCAAAATTTATTGGGAAAATAGTTTAAGAAAAAAAGGAAAAGCATTTCTCCTCTCCCTCTCTCTCATTTCGGCCTTATGGCCTAAAGGCCCATGGCCTTTCCCCCCCAGCCGGCCCAACCTTTCCCGGCCTCCTCTCCCGAACTGGGCCGAAGCCCATGAGCACAGAAGGCAGTGGCCAGCCCGCCAGCTCCTCCCCTCCCAGTCACCGCCAGGCGGGACCCAACTGTCATCTCCCTCCTCTACCCCCGCTTCCTCCCCTCTCTGCTCTCTCTCTCTCTCTCGACCCGACAAGGCCGGCAGCATAAAGACCAAGCCGCCGCGTCCGCGTAGCGCGCTGCCCGCGCGGACCCCGTCGCCCCTCGCCCCGCGACCCCCGCTCCGCCCTTGCCCGGTCCTCGTTCAAGCCCGACTCCGCCATACACGGCATGAAGCCGAGCTCGCGACCCAGTTGCTCCACTCCTTTCTCGGCCTTTCTAAGTGAACCCGAGGCCGCGCAGACTCCCTCCACAGACCACCACACGGCCCCAAATCTCCTCACACTGCTTCGCGGGGATATTCCGAACCCGCCCCGTCGCTCGGCGTCGTCGATTCGTGTCCGCAGCACCCTCCCGTGTCCTCGCCGGAGCCGCCGTCCGCCGCCCTTCGTCGCGTGCCGTCTCGGTGCCGCGCCCGGCCCCGTGAACCTCTCCATCGAGTGCGCGGTGAGCTCCTCCTCCGATCGCACCCCTCCCCGCCGTCTCCCGTGCATCGCAGCGCCGCGCCGCCCGTCGCCGGCGAAGTCCCGGCGAGCCGCCGCCGCCAGGGCCACTGCGCCGGCGAGCTCTTCTCCCCAGTCGCCGCAGCCGTCCGTTCCTTGATCTAGGGTCAGGATTAGAAATTCCCTCCAACCGGTATGCACCGGGTCCATAGAACTATGGACTTGGTCCACCGGCGCCACGTCACCGGTCCACGCCCGCGTGGCGCACCGCGCCAACCGGGGAGCGCCACGTGGCCTCAGTGCCACGCCAGCCGGCGCCAGCGAAATTACGTTTTCTCCGCAGCAAAACGTATTTTCTGTTAAGCAGTTCCAAAATACGTTTTCAGTTATTTACAGTTTTGCCATTCTTTTCAAATGCTTATAAAATGCTCATTTTAACTCCGATTTGAACCGTTCAAATTGCGTTGGATTCGTAATCTCATAAACTTCATGATAATATCACTGTTAGTACTGTTTACCACATTTAAATTTTGAGCTTACAATTAATTAATTTATTTACAATAGGAAATCTTAATAAATCCAAACTTCTACGTTTTAAGCCCGATTTCAGTGATCTTCACGTCTATGTGCTCGTAGCGATGTGTAGAATAATTTTATAAACTTTTATATTTATTTTATCACTGTTGGTGTACTGTTCTAATTAGAGAATTGTTTTCTTCGTGCATGTTTGCCTTTGGATGATTGTATGTTGATGTGTTATCGAGTATAGACGGTGAGCTTTATCACGTTGATCAGGAGCAATATTTTGAGGATCAGCAGGACCAGCAGGGAAACTTTGATAATCAAGGCAAGTGTAGTTTAAGTTTTCTTCTATGACTATGATCCCTGTAGCTTAATTAATGTTTAAGCAAAGAACGATAAAAATAACTTTTTAGCAACTTGAGAATTTATCCGTAAGAGAACCTCCGGGGTTTACAGTACAACTGTGAGAGCTATATGGCTCTGGCTTTAGCTCAGTATGAGTAATTTTTCTAACTTGTTAGAGGTTCCCCGAAAGGGCACATGGGGGGTGTGACTCGGGTTGGGTGTAGTGCGGCTTCTGTCCTAATGTGTATAGGCTGCGGGTCGTTGTGCCATTGGAAGGAGGGCCCTACACTTGCAGATCACAGAAACCTTAGCGGCCCTAACTTGTTAGGCGAATCTTTGAAAGGCTTCATAGTGATCCCTGTCGGCTTTCCTTGGTAGAGAGCTAAGGGGCTGATCACCCCGGGCGAAAGGGTAAATCACGACTCACAGGAAAAGTGTACACCTCTGCGCAGAGTTTATTAAACTGGTATACTAGCCTTGCTCAAGGACACGAGTGGCCTTGAATCCTTACATTAAGATAAAGACTTATCGTTAACTTGTTTATCGTTTACCGTTTTATGTTTTATTCATTATTTATGTTACATTGCTCATAAGTTCATGGGATCAAACTACTTGCTATACTTGTTGAGTACTTTTGTACTCACCCTTGTTTTTCCCACCCACACCAGATCAAGACTACAATGATGATTACCGCCAGGAGTACTAGACTTGTGATCAACCAGTCGACGTACCCGTTCTTGGAGCTTCCGCGTTGAGAGATTATCATAGATTCCGCTGTAATAAGTTTTATAGTTTGTATTCGATACTATTTGATTATGTATAAGCATTGTGATGATACATTCCCACAATTTGTCACTTATGTGAGTCTCCGATCCGAGGCGCACATAAGGTTTAATATATCCATTTTGTTCCTTCAAAATTTGGGTATGACAGATTTGAAGACTATATTGTCAATTTACTTGTTTGCTGGTAGGAGTGGGACAAACACGGTTTGTGAGGAAGGTGGAGTTGCTCTCACCATCGCTCACCGGGAGGGAGGTCTCCAAGCTCGCTGCTCGCCGACCAAAGGGTTGGGGCTGCTTGTGTCACCACCGATCGGGAGTTGGGGCTACTTGCTCTGTCGTTGCCACCTAGGGGAGGTTTAGGGGCCACCACTAGGAGAGAACCCATGTGCGTGCCTGAGGTGGATGGCGCACAAGGAAATGTTTAGGGAAGAGATCGAGATGCAAGGGGACGAGATTTCAAGGGAAAGAGAGAGAAAGGAGGAGAAGAATGAGGAAGGATGGTGCAGGGCGGCGGAGCTGCCGACGCCCTGCAGGATTCACGGCGAAAGATGGGTCGATGAAAGTGGTTCATGACATATATTGTTAAGGCTTTAAGAGTTTGTGGTCAATGAGAGATGTATTGTGGTCTGTATGCGAATTTCGTTGATCTGCATATTTTGGTAGAATCCATATTTATTCAATAGCATTATGAATCCATCAACTATTTGGATGTGCAGCTAAATAATATTGAACTTTCTGTATTTGTCTTTTTTGGGCTAACATTCCTTTTAGGCAATGAACTCGGCCCATAGATAGCTAAGCCAGAAATATTTTCCTTGTCCAAGTAGTCCACGTGAAACTTGAAAGCACAGGGCCACACCTTATATTTGGCCCGCTAAACTGGGCTTTGAAATTAGTTTGGTCTGCACTAATCCGGGCTTCCAAGTGGATGCGGCCTAACGTCAAGTGGGACAATGGGCCTCAAATGGCTAAGCTTAATTTGCCTCTTGTCCCTGCTAAAAAAAATCAGAAATATATAAGCTTCCCCTTTAAAAAAAAAGGAAAAAAATCACAAAGATAAGCCTACGAGTGCGAACTACATAATGAGCCAAGCATAAGCATAAGTTAGAGATAGAAAAAATTGGTGACGACTATTGCCACCACAGATTTTTGAAATGTCACAAATGCTAATCTATATATAATATATAGTTTACGCATGGATTAATTTAAAATAGTTTTTTAATAAAGGATAGTAATTCATATCCGGCTTCATCTACCAACAGGTAGAATCAGGCCAATTATTACAAAAGAAGAACTAAAATAAAAGAAAAATTGGCGGAAGGAATTGAAAACTCCACAAGGAACTCTAGTAGTCCTACGCGACAACTAACTTGCTCCGTGATGTCGACTCCACAAGAGTATGACCACCAACGTAAGACAATGCCGCCACACACGCCTGTAAGACCAAATAAGGGTATGTAAAGGTCGTTAGACACCGACCACCTTGAAGATATCTGATATTGTAATCTGGCAACAGCACGGAGCACCTGGTGTATATGCAAAGGAGTCACCAACTCGTTGCCGGCTCCAAAGCCGACAACCCAAGGAATCTTCTGAGAGAGACGTCTCCAACGAGAAAAATGACATCCGCAAACGCCATCATCGCCCCACCAGAGAACTGGTCATAGGTTTTTCACCCAGAGAGATCCTCATGAAGAACAAGACGACGCCTCCAGCAAGAAAAGTGGCGCCCACAAGCGTCACCGCCGTCGAAACTTCACGGTACTACCAATGCCCACCAAGTGCCGAACTATTACCCCAATGATTGCCGCCTCCGTCATTGATCTGGCCCAGGCCGGCAGCCACCGTTACGCGGTAAAGTTGCCGGAGCCCAAAACTCGGTGCCCAAGGTCTACACAGCCCCCTCCACCATGGTCGACACCACCGGCGTGTCCCCGGGACCTGGGACTTCTTGATCCGGCCGCGGGGTGCCGGATCCCCCCCCCCCCCCCTGCCCAAGGCCTAGAAGAGGCCGGCCAGCCCGGCCATGAGATGAGAGGCGGCAGAGGGGGCGAAGAAGATCGTCGTCGCCGCCACGCTGTGCTTGCCCGATCCCTTGGCCGGCGCCGACGCCGTCCCGGTGAGGCATCCCGGCCAAGCCCCACACGACTCGAACGGGCGGCGCTCACCGGCCATGGATCACCTGTGCCGCTACAGCACCATCTTGCGGGGCGCGCCGCCGCACCACCATCTTGCGAGGGGCCCCGCCGCCGCCATCCTGGCCGGCCACGCTGGCCTTGCCGGCTGCCTGCTCCGGCGACGGCGCGGCGGAAAGGGAGGGAGGACGGCGGCGCGGCTAGGGTTTCCACCCGAGCCGCCCGCGTGAGGCGGCGCGGGGGATGGCCTCTCGGCCTGCTGCTCTCCAAATTTAAAATAGTTTAACCGGAAGCAACAGGAAGCTTTCCATAGTTGCATTCTTTTGTGGATGAGGGAGTAGCTCATATGATGAGATGAGCAAAGTCCATTTTCCGTACGATCGAGATCATCGAGTTGCATTGTTGTTTGCACACGCAATTTTGTAATGCCGTGATTTCCGGATGAGTCTTCCTTCAAAAAAAGCAGTTCACAATAAGATTTAGCAGTAGAAGTCCAGGCTAGAAATAAATATTTTTCTATTTCACAAAAAAAGAAATAATGTTTTTCTAACCGGCCCAAACCAATTATGAGGAAATAAACACATGTACTATAACAAAATAAATTACAGATTTCGTCTATAAACTTCGAGATGAATTTATTAACCTAATTATTCTGTTATTAGCACATTTGTTACTATATCACTTTATTGTCTAATTACGGACTAATTAGGTTTAAAAGATTCATCTTGTAAAATACTCGTAAATCTATAATTAGTTTTTTATTTTGTCTATATTTAATACTTCATGTATGTGTTTAAATATTCAAAGTGATAGATATAAAGTTTTGAAATAAAGAACTAAACACAAGGTCCTAGGTCATGCACATCAAAACAGTAGTGTAGCTCATGTTCCAGTAAAAGGGAACAGAGATGTACAAAGGGACATAGATGCCAGACGATACAGAGGAGCCTGTAGCAAGTCAATGCAGCGATTATGGCGATGAGAAGAATTTCACGTTAAATAAAAGCCGTTGCATTGAATATATTTTGTTGGCAGTGTGCGGACCGGCAGTGCAACAAGAAGAATTCTTTATGCAATCAACCTCAAATTCCAGAAAGATTTTTGTACAATTGCAGTACTAGTACTGCAACCTATCTTTCGCTTAAAAAAAAGTATTGCAACCTATCGTGCACTCTTACTTCAGTTCTACGTTTTCATTTATTAGCCTTTTATAATCAATCGAGATCGATAGGTGCTATTGACGTAAACATGTTATACATACTGTACCTAAACCAGCTAACAGTACTGAGCTGCTGGAGTACAAGCATATATTGACTGAACGATGTAACAATAATAGTGTTTATACAGATGCTAGGGCTACGAGAGAGTATTTAATCTGTGGACGCTTTAGGTGCGTGCCATATAACCAATGGGGGCTTCTGAGTTCTGACCAAATGTCGGATCTGCTTGGAGTTTTGCTACTTTTTAGCTTGGCAATTGTGATGGGTGATCGATATGTGCGTTGAATATACTTATGCATATAATAATTATTTTTGTTACATTACTTTATGGCTTACCGGAGAAGCGCGCGGCGGAGAATTATTATTTTTTCATCACTTTATGGCTTACCGAAGGCGTGGACAGAGGTCTCCAACAGTATAGGCATACCAGTACGGCAGTACCCAAACCCAAAATGTATTGTGCATATGGGCTGGCGGCTATTTTCGGCATAAGGTGTTCTAAGTGGCAGCGGTAAGACATGTGTGACACTTTTATCTTTTGATGAGGCAGTTAGGTTTGAAAACTTTGATGGGCGTGTCCTATGTTTGAATTTGCGTGAGTCTGAAGTGTTATATTGTAATAAGGAATAGTTATACCCATCGGCCGGGATATTAATATATCCCCTTTTCTAAAATAACATGAAAAAATGTCGCCCAATAGATTAGGCAAAACGAGTACTTATTTTGCGCACAAGAAGAGAGGGAATCCAAATTAGCGTCTTCTCTTCGTCGTGAGCAAAATCTCTAACGTGGCAAGGTTGAAGGAGGACAAGTGGCACTGGATATGGAGGCTCTCATCGTCGCTTGGAGAGGAGGTGTAGCCATGGCATCCCTGGTCCCCACCGGTGGCCGTGCTGCCACCGTCATCGGTGACGAAGGGGACATGCCTTCTAGTGGATTGTGAGGGTAGGTGGAGGTGGAGGACGTTGCGGGACTTGGACCTGCTCTTCAGGGGCGGAGCTTGGTAGGGACGGCTAGCCGCTCGACCACTATTGTTGTGTGCGAGAAGGGGAAGGGAAGAGGAGACAGCGACACTACTGAAGTCGAGGCTTACGAGGGGAGGAAGGTAAGATGAGGCCACTCTATTGCATCAGCTGTTGGAGAAGGGAGGTTATGGGTCACTCATCCTTTTGCATTACCCAAACCGTCCAATGCGTCTTGTATTTGGGTTCGGTCTATTGGAGACCCAATGGCCAAATGAAGGTTATAGAGCTCAAGGAAGACTTGTTTGAGTTGAGACTCATTTTTAGTTGCTCTCGCCACCAAAATGCTTAGTGATATACTCAATGATTATCCTAGGTGGTTTGCAAAGTGCTTAGTTAGTTAGACTACCGTTGTAGCGCTTGCTCTAGGTTGTAGTGTTTATTTAGTGAGGTTGCATATCTTTTACTACTCGATGCTTTGCATGTACCGTTGTTGTATATCAAAAGTGGCTTGTAGTCCTGTGAGACCACACCAATCGTAGCATTATACCGTGTGCCGAAGGGAACAAGGCCCACGATGATTTGGCTGGAAGCTCAATGCTAGATACATCAGGGAACGATCCGGGAGAAATCCATCTTGAAGACCCACTTGCGCATGGGTAAAGACCCAAGGGGTTACACGACTCGAGCTTGTCGTCCTTCGCGAGAAGCTCCAACAAGGGGGGGGGGGCTTGTGTGCTTCTTGATTAAGCTTTTGCATTGACATTGACATTGTGTACCTTAGTTGTGTACTTTACCTAGCTTATGTTAGTTGATAGAATTAGAACCTAATTTACATAACTCTTTTACAATAGAGATAGCAATACATCTAGCAAAACTTTAGTTGCACATCAAAATTGATTATTTTTCTTGCAAAAGATTTTTTTTTAAACGAACCTGGAGGGACCAAGGTCCCTGCCTGCAAAAGGTTTTAACTAGGTGAAAATTAGAGGCAATAGTTTTACACAATACTCCTTCCGTCCTGTAATATAGGGTATTCTGGTTTTTGAATTTGTTCTGAATTATAATACATCCGGGGAACAAAAAGATAATATTTACATAAATAAAAGTACATAATTATTTTCTGTATAGAAAGTAATTCATTTTCTTGCCTATTTTGTATAAGAAGGTTGAGACTTTATCCTTTAATTATGGGAATCGAATCAAATTTCAATATATAAAGAAGGTAAATGAGGGGTACGTACGTCTATTGTTCTTTCCATTATTTTATCTCAAAATAGCAAGAATATGCTATATATCAGGACGGAGGGAGTAGTTCTTTAAGTTGCCTAATTAACTACTACTATAGTCACAGTTTCAACAAAACGACCAAAGTTAAAACGATTCTTTAAGGTGGACAACCAGTTCACATCTGCTTCGTTCCCGTGTTAATCAAGATTTATTGACTACAAAGACGGGTATATGTCTATCCATCATAAATGAAAAAACACAACAAAAAAAATATAGTGAACCTATCCATGGGCCCGCTAAACCCAAGACTATTTATTATCCTCCTATTTATTGTATTTTGCTGATGTGATGGTATATTTACCTCGAAGATTGTGGACTTGGAGTCTAAATAAGACTTGGAGTCTTGGTTTTTCTACATCTCTCTTCAATAAATATACCGCCATATCAGCAAACCATAATAAATAGAAGGGTAATAAATATTGACCCTGTAGCAGAGTCTGTGAATGCCCTTAGCGGACCTGCCCGTGCACCGACACTACTCGCCAGATCCGTTCGCGTGTCACAGGTAGTCATTACCCCCCACCATTAAACAAGATGTTACCCAGTTTGTGCAATGTGAAAGATTTTTCATCTGTCTCTTTTTCCTTGGAGGCCATCCCATACAAGTAATCCCGAGTATCCTTGCTACCTTATTTTGTCAGCCTGCTCTATCGGCGCTCCTTTCCAGATCGAGCCATGCGCCGCCGCCGGCGCTCAGATACGGACCACCGGTGCCAAGCGCCCAAGCCTATTGTGGCCATGACCACAGAATCTGTCTGCAAGGTAGAGGGTGAGCCCCACGAATATATTATTTGTGATTATTTTATTACCTGGAATATTGCTACAAAGTCCTTTTCATACTCTCTGATCACATTTGGTTGTCAACTATAAAATTCATCCTTTTGTCAATACAATGTATTTGTTGTGGATCTCATTTTAACCAAGCTAAACTAGAAAGCATGATGACTAGGAGTCAAGACCCAGTAGTCATTGCTATGCATGTCCTTTGGCATGCCAACTTTTTTTTTTTTTTTTTTTTTTTTTTTTTTTGACAAAAGGCATGCCAACTTTGAGCTTGCCGAGACTTAGCTCTTGAGTCACACCAAGCAACTTGATTTGATCAAGGAGTGCACTGTCAAGAGAATGTTAATATTTATAGTGCATGATTAATATTGTTAGAATAATTATTGGACATATAGTTTTACAAAAAACTTATTTAAAGATACAAATGCTGCTAACGTTTTCAAATAAACCAAACTTAAAATAATTTGACCATGAAACCGTACGCCATCTTTTTCAACCCAAATCAGCGCGGGCTTAGCATAAGGAAATGGTTAACACAAGGTAATTGGGGTGTTTGGTTCAGCTAGGAGCTCATAAATTTAGTCTCATTTAGTTTATTTTAATATTTTTTTATAAAACACCCTTACTAAATGGTATTAAAAGGCCTTAAGTCCTCTATAAGGGGGGTGTTTAATTTGGGCTACTAAATTTTAGAAGCTCCCAAATGGTTTTAGTCCCTTTTAGCAACTTTAGGGCTGCTAAAAGCTGCTAGAGAGGACTAAAACACTTTTAATTTCATTTAATAGAGATGTTTGGTTAAAAGCTACTAAAATCTACTAAGAGCATCCCCAACAACTCCTTAAAATAGGTTGCTATTCTTATACTTTGGCAAAACCACAAAAATCTCTCTCCAACAACTCCTTAAAATAGGTTGCTATTTATTCTAACTTTGTATCCGAGGGTGTCGCGCGCGGATATATCCGCGCGCGGAGTGAGTTGCTATCCACACATGCGAAGCACTCCCAGTCGCGAAATTCCTCTCTTCCACATGAAAGACCATCAGCTGGAGATGGAATCGGTCCTAGGTGGGGCCTACTTTTTTTATTTTACCAAGTTGGAATAGCAAAATTGTTGGAGAGAGATCTTTTTTCACTTGCCAAATAAATTAGCAATTTGCTAAAACTCAAGATTTGGCAAGTAAATTTTACCAAGTTCTTGGAGATGCTCTAATAGGACTAGATTTAGAAGCTACCAGATGAACTAAATAGGGCCTAATAGCTTGGGAGTTGCTAAAAGTGACTAAATTTTAGGAGAGGTGACTAAATGAACCCAAGGCACTAAGCTCTCAACCAACCGCGCATTGCAGCGAAGAAAAGCACGTGTTTGCTCACATGTTTGTCATAACCTCATGCATCTCCCTCGGCAATAAAGATGAGAAAAGTGATAGTTGGTGTGAGCTATCAAGGCTATTGGCGTTTGCGCTTGGAAGATTGACAGTACTGTATACTGTATCTTGGTTTCTGAGACCAATGATCGATGATAGCTGCCCAGTGGACCTGTGTACTTGTGGCCAGGCTTACATATTCATCATTTCTTCCTGTCCTAGTAGCTTTCTAGCAGCCCGCCAGTGGACAGTGGAGAAATCAAAGAAGGAATGCAATGGCTCCTCGTCCGTTGATCTCACATGGTAGGTAGTATCCAAAGCTATCCTTCCTCCACCAACTCTTCACGGAACTGATCTTCCTCTTCTGCAGCAGATGCAAAGGAGCAATAAAGTCATTATATCCCTACTGAAACCATTGCATTCCCAGATTTCTTTTCATGGAAAGTGCGTGATTGTTCTTTCTAAATTCAAATCGTGTGTTTGTCAATGTCATGTTGTCAGATCGTGATTGTTCTTTTGTGCGCAGCAAGTATTTGCAGAAATCGCAGCCATGGTGGAGAGGAGGAGACCCAGCCGTTGCTGACGGCGGGAGGCGGGGAGCAGCAGAGAAAAGCGGCGTTCGGGGATGCCGGGTTCTTGAGCCGCCTGACCTTCACGTGGGTGGACCCGTTGCTCCGCCTCGGGTACTCTAAGCCGCTCGACCTCGGCGACATCCCGCCGCTGGACGCCGACGACGCAGCGGCGGAGGCGCGCCGGACGTTTCTTGAGGAATGGCTCCGGCGGAGGCAGACGCAGGCGGCCGCCGGGAGGACAAGCACAAGCAACCTGGTGTTCTGGGTGCTCGCCAAGTGCTACAGGAAAGAGCTCCTCCTGACGGCGCTGTACACGCTGCTCCGGACACTGTCCTTCGGCGCGGCGCCGGTGATCCTCTACTGCTTCGTGGCCTACTCGTACCAGCGGAAGCGGGAGCTCGCCACGGGAATCGCCCTCGTCTCCGGCCTGCTCCTGACCAAGGTCGTCGAGTCGCTGTCGCAGAGGCACTGGTTCTTCGGGTCCAGGCGGCTCGGTATGCGCATGCGCTCGGCGCTCATGGCCGCCATCTTCGACAAGCAGCTGAGGCTGTCCACCGAGGCGCGGACGCGGCACTCCGCCGGCGAGGTCGCGAACTACATCGCCGTCGACGCGTACCGGATCGGTGAGTTCCCGTTCTGGCTGCACATGGTGTGGTGCATGCCGCTGCAGCTCGCCCTCGCCATCGCGATGCTCTTCTGGACCGTGGGCGCCGGAACGCTGCCGGGCCTGGTCCCCGTCGCGGCCTGCGGCGTGCTCAACGTCCCTCTCGCCAGGATGCTGCAGCGGTACCAGTCACGGTTCATGCAGGCACAGGACGAGCGGCAGCGCGCCACGGCGGAGGTGCTCAACGCCATGAAGATCGTCAAGCTGCAGTCGTGGGAGGACAGGTTCAGGGAGGCGGTGCAGCGGCTGCGCGACGTCGAGGTCCGGTGGCTTGCTGAGACGCAGGTCAAGAAGGCATACGGCAGCGCCCTGTTCTGGATGTCTCCGACGATCATCTCCGCCGTCATCTTCGCGGGGACGGCCGCGCTCCGGAGCGCGCCGCTGGATGCCAGCGTCGTGTTCACCATCCTCGCCACGTTGCGTGTCATGTCGGAGCCTATGAGGGTGCTGCCAGAGGTGATGTCCATCATGATCCAAGCCAAGATATCGCTGGATCGCATTGGCGAGTTCCTCGCCGAGGATGAGTTCCAGGACGACGCGGTGGACAGGACAAACATGCCATGGCCAGCCTCCGACATGAGCCTCATCGTGCAAGATGGTTTCTTCAGCTGGGAGCCGAGCAAGGCCATTGCAACTCTGAAAGACATCAATGCCAGGGCAGTTCAGGGTGAGAAGATTGCTGTCTGTGGGCCTGTCGGTGCAGGGAAATCGTCATTGCTGTGCGCAATGCTTGGCGAGATACCAAGAATGTCCGGATCGGTATGTCAAGTAGTGCACATTTTTTTCGACGAATCAAGTAGTGCACATTTGTTCAAACTTAATGCTCTTTAAGTATCAAATCAAGCATATGACATTCCCCATTTCTGTTCTTCAGGTATCAGTGTCTGGCTCAGTTGCCTATGTTTCACAGACGTCCTGGATCCAGAGCGGCACTGTACGCGATAATGTACTCTTTGGAAAGCCCATGGACACTGAGGATTACGAGAAGGCGATAAGGTGTTGTGCATTGGACAAGGACATTGAGAACTTTCCGCATGGGGACCTGACAGAGATCGGTCAGAGAGGCTTGAACATGAGTGGAGGGCAGAAGCAGAGGATTCAGCTCGCAAGAGCGGTCTATAACGACGCCGACATTTACCTTCTCGATGATCCTTTCAGTGCCGTTGATGCACATACAGCTGCTACCCTTTTCAATGTAAGAAAGAATGCCTCTAAAGGATTACTGTCATAGATACTGATCATTTCAATGATATTTCTGAAGCTCCTAAATGTATGTAGGATTGTGTGATGGAAGCACTTAAGAACAAGACTGTAATTCTTGTGACACATCAAGTGGAGTTCCTTTCCAAGGTTGACAAGATTCTGGTGAGTGAGTTTGGCACTGCTATAAATTAACTATCTTGAAACAATTACCTATCATTGGTTAAGTGTATCCTGCCACCCAGGTCATGGAAAATGGGGAGATAACTCAGGAAGGAACCTATGAGGTGCTTCTGCAGTCTGGCACAGCATTTGAACAGCTTGTCAATGCTCATAGGGACTCCAAAACAATACTAGACTCCCAGGATCGTGGCAAAGGAGGAGCAGAAGAACCCAGCACATTTCTTCAGAACCAAATAGGGATGCCGCAGAAGAGCGAAGCAGAAATATCTGATGCTAATCTCCTGTTGGTCCAACTTACAGAAGAGGAGAAGAGGGAACTAGGAGAAGCTGGACTGAAACCATATAAGGACTATGTTTCAGTGTCCAAGGGCTGTTTTCTCCTCGTCCTGCTAATCATCGCACAGTGTGCATTCGTCATCCTGCAATGCCTGGCAACTTATTGGCTGGCAATTGCAATTCAAAGCAACCAGTTTAGTGTCGTACTTGTGGTCGGAGTCTATGCAGTGATGGCAGCTGCAAGCTGCCTCTTCGCCTATATTAGGAGCCTGATTGCTGCTCACTTTGGCCTGAAAGCATCGAGGGAGTTCTTTTCAGGGTTCATGGATTCATTGTTCAGGGCCCCAATGCTGTTCTTCGATTCCACTCCAACTGGAAGGATCATGACCCGGGTAGGTACTATTCCGAATATATCATACCTGTTGACGATTTAGGAAATGTAATTGCTGACTATGATCTTAACTACGCAGGCTTCATCTGATCTTAGCATATTAGACTTTGACATCCCCTATACAATGAGCTTTGTCATCTCGGGCACAATTGAAGTGGCAGGAACCATAATTATCATGACCATGGTTACCTGGCAAGTAGTACTAGTGGTCATTCCTGTTGTGATTGTTCTGTTATACATTCAGGTGAACACCATTTCTGAACTCCATTCCTTGTTCTGGCATGGTGAGGCAAATGAAAATTATGGTAATGTTGCAGAGATACTACATTGCATCGGCGAGAGAGCTAGTAAGGATCAATGGAACTACAAAGGCGCCCGTCATGAACTTCGCAGCTGAGTCGATGCTGGGAGTGACTACCATAAGGGCCTTTGCAGCTACAAAGAGGTTTATTCAGAGAAATCTTCAGCTCATAGACACAGATGCGACACTGTTCTTCTACACCAATGCAGCACTGGAATGGGTGCTGCTGCGTGTCGAAGCTCTGCAAATCTTGGTCATCATCACATCATCCATCCTTCTTGTCTCACTACCGGAGGGAGCTGTTGCTCCAGGTACAGAATTCATAGTGATTTTTGTAAGAATATAGTTGAGAAGTATTCATGATGTGAATCTTCTAAACATTTAATTATGCTTTTGCTATAAATCATAGGGTTCCTTGGTCTCTGCCTCTCATACGCATTGACGCTTTCTTCTGCTCAAGTGTTCTTAACAAGATTTTACTCAAACCTGGAAAATTACATAATATCTGTGGAGAGGATCATGCAGTTCATGCATTTACCAGAAGAGCCTCCGGCTATCATCCCTGATAGAAGGCCTCCTCCTTCATGGCCATCTGAAGGAAGAATCGATTTGGATAATTTGAGAGTAAGTGGCTCAAAGCTCTAGACTTTTTCTTTCTTTCAAATGATTCATCAATTTCCCAGATGTTCAAACTGGATCATGTTTTTCAGGTCAAATACAGGCCAAATGCACCTACGGTTCTGCGCGGAATCAGCTGCACATTTGCAGCAGGAAACAAGATTGGAATTGTTGGCAGAACTGGGAGTGGGAAGACGACTCTTTTGAGTGCACTGTTCCGCCTTATCGACCCATACAGCGGGCGAATACTCATTGATGATCTTGACATTTGCACCATTGGACTGAAGGATCTGAGAATGAAGCTCAGCATCATTCCCCAAGAGCCAACACTTTTCAGAGGCAGTGTAAGGAGTAATGTGGACCCTCTGGGTCTGCATTCTGATGAGGATATCTGGGAGGTCAGCAAAACTAAATCTGAGCCGCAGATTAGTATATATACATTCTGAAATGTTTACCGCACCAAGTATTTCAGTATATACCAATATAGTAACATTGCACTTCTTGTATTGCACACGGTGATTAATCCTGATCCTAATGCAGTAGTCTTCTTCAGGTTTTAGATAAGTGCCAACTGAAGAAAACAATCAGTGCCCTTCCTGGACTACTTGAGTCACCAGGTGAGTATTACACTGCCCTCTGAACCATCTGATGCAAAAATTTTTTTTTCGAGAGCAGGCTGTGTGCCTGTATTTCATTAAGAAGAGGAGAATGGTCATAAGACCTACACACACAGGTAAGCCAATGCTTACCCACCCAACACACACACACACACAACGCGCACGAGGTTGTGATTACATAAAACAAACAACGAAAGCCGCGACTAGCTTGCTACAGAACCGCTATCCCCGCAATAGCTACAGGGACGACTCGTCCTCCCTGATGCTAAAATTTTGTCAGAACTGATTGTATAGCACTGAAGGCTCTCTGATTGCTAATCATCCTGATGTGTTTCAGTGAGTGATGATGGCGAGAACTGGAGCGCCGGTCAACGGCAGCTATTCTGCCTTGCTCGTGTTCTCCTCCGAAGGAACAAGATACTGGTCCTTGATGAGGCGACAGCATCCATCGACTCGGCTACCGACGCCATCCTCCAGAGGGTGATCAAGAAAGAATTTTCAGGGTGCACAGTCATCACCATAGCACACAGGGTTCCAACTGTCACAGACAGTGATATGGTCATGGTCCTTTCCTACGGTAAGCATTCCTAACCATTCTGGCTGAGATACTAATTCACTGACAAAGTAGAGCCTTTCTGGAGTACGGCCAAGTTGATGTAATAAATTTCTGTCATATCTGCAGGCAAGATGATCGAGTACAACAGGCCATCAATTCTGATGGAAAACAAGAACTCTGCATTTTGTAAGCTTGTTGATGAGTACTGGTCCAACTATAACTGAAGTTGCATAGAAGCTGGATGAATTGTAGTATAAAGACATTGCCACTTCGTAGAAGATTTCCTATCTATATACATTGTTCATCTGTTCACTCAAGGAGAATAATGACCTGAATTGTGTGTAGTTAGTAAATCAAAATAAGTATGTATACCAACTCCTTTGTAATCAAGAAACAGCAGGTGCAGTAGGGCAACACATGACAAAATTTTGTCGTTATGAAATTTGAACATCTGAAACCCTGGAGATGGATTCTTATTGTTTCTGTCAAACTACTTTGAGATTTACATTTGTGCTGAAAGCTGACTACACAAACTAATTGAACAAAGACACATCCTGGTTATCTCCACTACAGGGTCCCCTTATGCCCTGGATTTTTGTGATGTACATTATATAGGTTATCTCCAACAGAAATGGCCACTTGCCATGTTATACAACTAAGTTGTGACCACCACTTTTGTTCCTAGAGCGATCAGATTGTGGCTGTCTTCAGGTTTCAAAGACAGGTAGTCCGTTTTCATTCTGATGCAAAAGGCTTGCTTGCCAGTGTTAGAAATTGATAGCGACCCGAGTCTTTATCGGCTTCAGCTTCACACCCATACTCTCAGGAGATAGCAGCTCAGGTGATATACAGCATGGGCTTAGTGGACTGCGAGGGCTGCTGCTTAGCTGATACGGTCTGTAAAGTCCATATCCCATAAGGAAGTACTCCATGGGCATCAGCATCGCATAAGGCTGCTCCTCGGTCACAAGGGAACCACAATCCTGCACCTGCAGTTAACTTGTAATCTGAGTAACCATTTTTTTTTCCAGATATGCTTTTATCTGGAGATGGCATCACGTAAATCCAAATATTACCTCAACTAGTGTGCAGTATCTGCGGTCTAGTTTTGTTGTCATATGGATAGCATCCTCATGGAACTCTGAGTTCTCACCAACAAAAATTAGCGTGCGGCATTGCAGCTTCTTCAATGAATTCGTTAAGTCATGCCTTCTGGTGGAGGGGAAACCCATATGAGCATCAAGATTCCAGAGATGAATTCTCTAGTGAACTCATGAAAAAGGTAAACTAATAGCAACATACTCATTTATTGAGTGAAGAAATCGCCAAATATTTTCACTCTGCTTCTCATCAAGTAACTGCATATAAAATTAACAGTAAGCATCCACTAGTTGACGATTGATAACTAAAGGAATGTGCAAAACCTATAGGTATTTATGACGTCTGATACAACTAATAGACTATCCAAATTGAAAAATATGAGACTAACACTTTTACAGGCTTGCACTATGTCGGATTCAGGATACTGTGCATCCCCACGCAGTTTCTGCAGACTTATATCAGTACGTCAGTTAATGAAACCTCTAAACTATTAGTCCCAAGAAAACAAGATGAGAATATTGAGATCTGAACCTACCTTGCTAAAGTACCGTTGAAGCAAGCACTCCTTGACCAGGCCTTGAGTCCCGTAATAATAAATCAAATTTAACAATACCTGGTGTATGAGTTGTCATTATCAATAATTAGAATTACTTGGCACGAGAGAAACCAAACGGTAAATCGTTACTAATATATGAAGTTACTTTATTATACAGCCATTCGCTCCATGATGGGGCTTTGCACAGAGGGGAAACCAGCATCAGTCCTATTACCCTCTCGCGATATTTCGTCTGATAAAGAGTATAAAATCCTTGTTAGCAAAACATAGGATAGTGATTTCCTATTAACTACAAGTCTAGAGTCTGACTTTTAAAAGTACATACCGCAAAAAGAGTGAGAACATATGCACCAGCCGTGACACCAAGGCACATCACAGATCCTAAACTGAATTAAGTGAAGCTAAAATCAGACAGCTGTGGTTACCAAATGAATATTTCTTGGGCAAAAATTGTAGAATAAAGAAGTCATGCATTAGGACTAATGTAATGTTACAATACAATACCTGAAGAAATCAAGCACATCTGCGACTTGATCAGCGAGATCATCAACAGATGGCACCGGCACATCTGATGATATCGGAGCTGCTCCTAACTGTAGGACTCTTAACAACCACCATCGCAAAGATCATGTAAGCAACTCAAAATACAAACCCAGCACACCGCATCACAAAGATTGAACCAGCATTACTGACCTCGTGCCCCTGAGGATTGATGTGGTAGATGCAGAAATTGTGCAGCAGCAAAGATGCAGCTTCCGGGCAGAAGAACAATCCTTGGAAGCAGGACATGTCTGTCCAAGCAAAATAAGAAACAGAGAGATATAAACAATGTTCGCATGCCAATTGTGGAATTCAGTCATAACAGTTATCAGTAAATTAGAAAAATCTTTGAAAACACTTACAATTCAGACCTACGTCTGGGTATGTTATAAGCGCAGGCTTGTCCTCATCTCCATACACGGTAACGGTTACAGAACCACATCTCGTCCTCACAAGATGCTCCTGGGGAAGAAAAAAACACTCACTTTTTAGTAGATATTTCAGCGGCACTCACCACAAAGGCCAAAAAAGAAAAGAAAAGAAAAGAAAAGAAAAAGAACAACTTGGAAGTAGAACAAACAAAGTTTGGCAAATATCGGATGATTCTCATAACTGATGAACACATGGACCAAACATAGGCAGCGATTTCGAGAAGAAACATTAGAATTCCAACAGGGTTGTTGTATAGCACAAGTACATCACTACGAAAATGAAATTAACAGTGCAGAGTTTATTGTGCACCCGTGGTTGATTGAGATGACAAAAACAGCAAAACAGCTTTGGAAAAGTGAAAACATTTGACGACGTGACAGACAAAAACCCATTACTAGTATAAACTAAGTTTCACCCAGCCAATCATTTCTAAGCTGAAAGAGCAAGGACTAAACAACGCATCAGAAACCAATCACAGTTCGATTATGCCCTGCCCGTAACAGCCAACTAATAAACGAACTAAAATCAGAAGAAGGAAGGAAAACAACCTAATTACCCAAATAAAAATTCCGAAAACAGAGCGGCGCCCACACTTCACAACCTAAGTGCGAAAAGTCCAGTTGCAATGCAAGAAAGCAGGAAAAAGCTACAAGTCGTCGGACCTGGCCGCCGAAGGAGATCCGCTCGACGTCCACCGACACGGAGCCCGACCCGCTAGACTCCGCCATTGCTCCCTCCGCGACCTCCTCCCACTCCCAGGCCCCCTTCCCCGGCTCGGCTGATGCCGCCTCCGCCACCGCGCGTGGGCGGCTATATATACGGCGCCGCAGGCCGCTGCTGCTCGGTTGGTCATCATCTCTTCACCGACGAACGGGCGAGGGGTCAAACTCACCGGGTGGGTCGTCGTACCCTTGCTGCCGGCCGATTGCCGAACACAGGACTGTTACGGATTGGATTAGTTGCGGCCGCACTCGCTCGCCGGTCCTCTGACCTCTGGGCCCATGCTGTCACTCACCGTCAGTCCGGCAAAATTGTGGTGGCCTAGTGCTTGGTTTACTATGTACTCCTTTCATTCTATAAATTATGAGATATAAGATGTTTGAGATTTTATTTAGATATATATATATCTTTAGTTATGTATTTAGATATAATTTTATTTTTTGAATGCAGATATAATTTTATTTAGGGTACATTAGTAAAAATAAATATATATCTATATATCTAGAAAAGAAAAAGACATCTTGTAACTTGAAACGTAGAAGATACATGGCAATTGTTTGGTTTACTCCTAGCAAGTTTTGGCATATATCTTTTCGTCCGTTGCCCCATCTGTTCAACACAACTCTCTCATTTAAAAGATCTATTTATTTTACACCTTTTTAGGAGTCGAACGATTTATAATATTGACAAAGTTATTATATATAAAAAAAGATACTAACATTTATGATTTCAAACGCATTTTTTTGGATACATAATTTCAAATGTGAGAAATTCGGACATAAGTTTTCTAGATGATTTCAAATGAAAAAGTTATCAATTATAAAGTTTTAAAATTCTTTGGGATATACAATTTTAGTTTTGGTCGTTTCTCCATCCAAGCCTGTTTTTAAAAAAAAAACAAAAATTAATTTGTTGTTTGTATCTTTTTAGAGACGGTTCTAGATGCAACACCTTCGATAAATCGATTTTTAGAGGCAACACTGGAAGCAACCTCCTTTAAAAATCCATTTGAAGAGACGGCTATATCTACAACATTCTCTAAAGGTAGGGGCATTTGTAGATCTCTACAAAATGAATTTCTATAGATGGCTCATTTTAGGTATGACTTTTTTTAGAGGCAGCTATTGATTGGGCCGACAACAAGCCTTCTCTAGACATTGTATCTATACTAGTGTCTCAAATTGAATATTTGGGTCCCGGAACTTTACAAGGTTCATATTACTCAGAAGTGAGAACATGGATCCTGACCTCCAGTAAATAACTTGGAAAGCTGAAGGAATAAAATGCCCAATTAACAATTAATAAACACAGGCAAAGGTATGTGAAAAGTGCAAGGACCCGGGTGCATTTCACTAACGAGGAAATATGCTAAATTTTGGAAGCAAACAAATAAATGTGCTATCTACTTACAGGACCACTACTGGAAAAGTACATGAATGTCTTGGTCATTTCATTTAATTTCTCTTATGGCCATATACGATGATGGACTTTATAAAAAAAAAAGATGATGGAGAAATAAACTTATGACACTTTCGTTGCTTTTGGATATATACACGCCCAAGCCCTCAAAAAGGGCCAAAGGTATACTACGAATGTGGAGAAGCAGCGAGTCTACTCCGTGGTGCTGTTTTGTGATGGTGTTGTGTTGGTCTTGACCTAACATGCATGTCATGGATAGCAGAAAGCTAGCCAAGCTGTTAGAGCATCACATTCCCGAGTGGTGCTGGCAAAATTGCGACACTTTTGCACTATCTGAGAAAGGTCACTGTTAAGGCATCTTTTTTTCTCTCTCTCTCCGTCTTGAGTGGTGCTACATCGACCAGATTATTGGGTTGGGTTGGTGTGCAGTTGGGGTACAAGATTGGTTCGGTTGGATGGTGTCAAATTCAACACTGTCTTTGCCTAATTACGATTTTTTGTGACATTCCCTAAGGTAGATTATGTCAACATCAAGGGTGCATGAGCTAGTCTTTTTTAAAAGGAGGATTACATCTTCTTTTAGAAGGAGAGAGTAAAATTCCAAATGAGAAACGTGCGTAGCTTCTTGTTGACTTGTATGCAGCTTCATCAGATGAATAAATGATGGAAACAAGGAAATTTGCAACGATGCGTGCCCATATTCAGAAACTAATTTATGAGGCCAATTACTCCCTGTCCATGTAGAACATTAGCTAGCTATGGTTCCTGTTGAGATGCGCGCGCGTGAGAATGAGGGCCTGTCAACGACTTGATGGTGTTGTCATATCCTGCCATCTTTAGAGACCACTTTTCGATGACATGAATGCACTGAAGGTCGAACATGGAAGCTCCAAACCGCCGAGCAGTTACACTTGTTTTAATTTGGGGAAAATTGGCTCCATAGCATCGAAAGATTACATGTTTGGCAATATACCATTAAAAGATCTGGTCTTAGCTATTTAGCATTGAAAGACTACAACGTTATAGGTTTCTACCATTCTGTGAACTTCTCCGTGAACCCACGTTGCCTGTCCGTCTGTCCGTCTTATCTTCCAGCTTCTCCGCCGGCAGGCGGCCAAATCACCAACCCGGCTTGTTGCTTGCGTCCGCCGTCGCCAACCCGGCCTGTCGCTTGCGTCCGCCGCCTGCCATGCTTGTTCGTGCGCGCGACGCCGTGGATGTCTGTTGCGTCCGCGGCTGCTGCTATGTCCCGCATGGATGCATTCAACCGGGGAGCCGTGCAGAATCAATCCGTCCGTCCAGCGATTGATGCATTGCGATCTCTCTGCTCTGCAGTCGATTGCCATTGTCTCCTCGTTGCCGTCCCACCCGGTCCGACGACGACGACCCCCTGCATGCTTCTTGGGGGCAAAAAAAAAAAAAAAAAAAAACCCTGCTTGTTCTTGCTTTATGTCTGATGACTCTCCTGCTGCTGATCAGCTGATGACTCTCCTGCTGCTGAAATTCCCTCAAGTCTTTCATCTCGTTGAAACGGATTATTCACTGGGATTTGATTCAAATTCAAAGCGAGGTGAGGGCGAGACGAGATGCCTCGCACGAACGTTTGTTGCATTGCATCCTCCGCGGACGCCACGCGCGACGTTCTCTAGCGCCACGACGTCGCCTTCTCCACGCGCTCCGTCCCCGGACGCCGCCAGGGCGTTCGCGGCTTCGCGCAATGAGCCGTCTATGGCTGGTTTCCAGCCAAGGAGACCTGTGACGCGCCCTGCGCAAGGTGTGCTCCGCGGAGCTCTTCGCACCGCAACGCCTCGACGCACACCAGGCCCTCCGTCTCCGCGCCGCAACGCCTCGACGCGCACGAGGCCCCTCCGTCGTGACAAGGTGCAGCGCTCGACGCGCACGAGGCCCCTCCGTCGCACATGACCAGGCTGGCGCGTGAAGGCACGGTCGTCGACGTCCGCCGCGAGGCCTTCACAACAGCCCTACGTCTGCTCTCCTTCACCTTGGAAGAAGACGACTGCGAACGAGACACGGAACGTTAGCAAAGCTAACGGGAGCTAACGGAAGTGGTAAAAACCAATAACCTGTGAACTTTCGGTGCTATACAGCAAACAAGTGATCTTTTAATGCTACATTGCTAAAGTTGTGATCTTTTGATGGTACACAGCCAATTTTCCCTTTAATTTGTCCCTCGTACAACACGCGTCATTACACTTCTTATGATCATTTATTAGCATCTTAGTATAGCCAGCATGAGTAGGAAATGGATTGTCAACCTTTCATTGTTCTTTACCTCAGGCAATGTACATGCTGAAGCAGAAGGTTTGCTGAAGATTGAGATCGCTCGTCTTATTTGTTGTCTTCAGACATTTTCTTTAGTAGATCAGATCGCTTTGGTCCCAACCAAATAATAAAAGTGATCCGGATACACATCAACAAGTCACAAGAAATCAACAAGAACTAGATTGCATGGAGCGTGGCTCACAACCGAGAGGACAAATAAAAACAGAGAGACCCACTAGCAAGCCGACCATGTAGATCTGATATGCTCGTTTTTCACATGAAAGTCCATGAACACCTTCGTGGAAGACCTGTCGGGGAGCTGAGGAGCATAATATGGTAATGGTTGCCCTATTATCAGCAAAGCCATCTAAAACACTAACAAATCTGTCGAAGAGAGACTCTAGACAGCAAGGGTTGATGAAAAAGGAAAAGGCTCAAAGAAAACATTTTAGTAGATTGATTTTGATGAAGGATGTGTGGATTACCTCAATTGTCTTGTGATCCTTTACATATTGAAAGGGTAGCCTTATCCTAATAGAAAATCTTTTCAAACACAGTATGCAAGCTTCCCACACGATTACAACAATTCCCATTGAAGACAACTTGGAATACTAAAACCGGTGTTTCTACAGGGTCTCGTGTCCACCGGAAAGAGGACGAGAGGAGGCATCCCCTAAAGCTACTGGTAGCTTTGGCCGCTTTGACATGCTTGGAAAAAAAGAAAGATGATTGTATATATCAAATACTAGCCGGAAACCCCGCGCGGGGAACAAAAGAAATGTGTTACGGAGCATGGGAAAGTAGGGGGAAAAGGGGTAAAAATGGTGTGCTACATTGGCGAGGCTAATGGGTTGGACGGCTGGATTCGTCTGTAAACGGTGACGGGTATTCGGAATAGTAGTGAACCTGTTTAGGATGGCGTTGATGGGCATGCGAAACAATAGCAGGCCCGTTAGTGAGCAGTAACGGGTTTGTGGAATAGTAATGAACTAACCCGCTACGGAACAGTGAACCCGTTACTGTGGATGAGCAGTAACACGTGTCTTTGCCGTGCCCATTACTGTTCACCAATAGTGATCTCCACCGAAATTAGTGAAAACTAGATGGAAACCTCGCGCTGCATGTGGAAGAGGAATGAAAATATAATGTGGTACACATCATGGGAAAAGGAGGGGAAAAGGGGGGGCACGGTGTGTGCCAAGGGCAGATAGATCGATACCCTGCGCTTCAAGCGGGGAAGGGGAATAAAAATATAATGTGATACGCATCATGGGAAAACAAGGGGTGAAAAAATGGTGTATGCCAAGGGCAACGGGTTGGTTGATGGGACCCATTTGTGAACAGTAACAGGTATTTGAAAGAGTATTGGATCTGTTAGGATGGCATTAACGGGCGCAAAAAAAATGATGACCCGGTAGATAAGAGTGAACCTGTTACTATTGATGAACAGTGGCATGAGTGTAGGCTTGGCCCTTTACTATTGATGAACAGTGCCATTCACCAAGACTAGAGATGTAGATAGATTAGAGATCTAATATAGAGGTTGACAAAGGTGTAACCAGGTGCAATCTTCAACTCGGTAACAAGAAGAAATACTATATAGGGTGTGGTTCCGCTGGGTGCAACTCGATCGTGCATGTACGTGAAGAGGCACTCGCTGGGTGATCGAACTACGCCATCATCCCTGAAGCGTCGCAGCCAGCTCCGTTCAATGCAAGGAACATGGCTAGCTGCTGGTAGGGGTTACACGTCGTACGTACGTACCACTCGTGTGTAAAAGTCGTAACAAATTGCTAGTTGGCTTTGTACTGGGCTGCTGGCGCCACCAAATTGAAGTTGTTTGGTCCACGTCCATGTTGGATGACGGTGACTTGGTTCCAGCCCCAATGCATGCCTCTGATCATCCAATACTATCTGAACAGAACCTGTTTTTGTCGGCAACGGCGACTGGCTGTGGCTGCGTAGTACTGTACATCAGGGAGGCGCGTCACGAGTCAGATTAATTGACCTGCTGTCAGGCTACCTGTCAAGAAGCCATGCAGGATCGTCAACGTTGTTTGGTACATGGGCAACATGCCACGAATTGATCGATACCGACCTGCCACAAGCCTCTGCTCTGCCCCAGATCCAGCTCCTCCTCGTCGTGTCGATTGTTCAGACGGAAACAGGCCGGCTTTTTATTTTATTTGTGCATGGACTAGCTTAGTACTACGCGGCGGATCGGTGTTTTTGCATGTAGTACTAATACATCGATTTTCATTGTTAATTTGGTCGCCGTGATTGGCGTCGATTAAACTACTTGCGTTGACTAGCTTGTTTATATATTTCACAAAGTCAATCAATTCTGGTACGTGCTTTTGGTACTATACTGCCCGCCTGCTATACCATGACGAGTCCATGACCAGGTGTATATACCTACGTACGCCAAAAAGAAACGTCGTCTGTGTCGAGAGCTGAAGAAAAAGCATGCCTATATCTTATATACGAATAAATATATAAGAAGAAACGCGAAAAGAACAAAATTGTCTAGCGATCGAGTATCACGTTCTCCAATATTAATGTAGGAGGCCTCTCTCTGCACCAAAACTGGACGTTATGGCTCTGGATCCAGGTGATGTACATGCATTTGTCATTATAGCGTGCCCCAAAATATACGCTGTGTCATGCTTTAGTGTCGGTGTGCGTGATGATGAAATTGGCACATGCATGATGGAACCATGCATGGGCGCAGATCACAGATTCACATATATATGATGACTGATGCACCCGAACGTCGAAGACAGGGACCGATGGATCGTCCAGGACTCATTACTCTCCTTTTTCTTCTCCCCTTCAATTTTTCAAATCAATTCATACAAGAAAATTGGTGTTGACACTCAAAATTGGCTGAGGATCAATACATCGACGGACGGAAAACGGGCGAAGTCCGGCTCGAACCAAGCGCCGGACGCGGCCTGGAGACGCGTCGGACGCGTCCGGCGTGCGCCGGACGCGGTCCAGAGAGCGCCGCACGGCCTCCGAGCGCCGGACGCGGGCGTAGCGCGCGCGGTCGCGACCACGCGCCGGACGCAAGCGTCGGACGCGTCCGACGCCTGTCGGACGCGGCACAGAAAGGCTCGCGCGCGGCCCGAGCTCCGGACGCGCGCGCCAGACGCGCCCCTGGAGGCGTCGGACGCGTCCGACGTGTGTCGGGCGCGACCGACCCCGACCCGGGTCGCATTTTTGGTAATATTTGACGTGGGAAACTTGGAGAACGCGAGTTGGAGTTGTTTTCCACCGGGATAAGACCACCCCCCTCTATATATATGAGAGGATTATGGCCGATTGAACCCATCCACCTCAATCGACAAAACACAACACGATCAAACATGATCTAATCTATCTTCTCCTACCTCTCTCCTCTCCCTCCTCCTTCTCCGTCGCCGCTGCCATGAACAGGTGATCGACGACGACAAAAAGCCCTAGAGCGGTCGGGCCGGCTAGGGCGCCCCATTGCCACCGTGCGCCCACAAGGGTCTGTCCCGGGCGTGTGGGGTTTCGGGTTTCAAGAGACTTCGCCGGCGTGTCTTGCGTATCGCGCTCCCGGCGAGGCTCCTCCGGCGACGTGTCTTGCGTATCGCACTCATCGCTGGAGGCACAAGGTCCAGGTGTGGACATCCGCTAGGCGCCGGCCGATCTCCGTATTCGGCTTGTCCTACATCGAGCGATCTAGCTCCTTATCCGGTGTGCTGATCTAAATTAGCGTCAACACACTTTTTGGCGACTCCGCTGGGGAACGATTGCTTCGGCTCTACTTTGTAGCCGAATCTATTTTCTCTAGCCATATCCTTGATTGATCTGCTATCTATTTCGATCGACGTACAGCAGTACAACTTACCGTCAAAATTAGGTGCTGAATTTTCTCTTAGCGTTAAAACAAATCGGACATTAGGCCGATTGGTTTTGACGAGACCGCTACGGATCTGTTGGCTTGCATCAGCGGCTACCTATTGTGTTTGTTGGGGCACGACAAATCAGGCCAACAAGGCCGATTCTGTTTGTGCTCATCACGATCGATACGGAGTCGGAGTTCCAAGTGCACAACGTACGACCTTGCCGTTGTTTGACTGCTCTACGTGTATTGGTTTGCTTGGCTAAGGCAAGCAAATTGGATTAAATATATATATACAGAAATTCTTCCAGGAGCCATCACGTGGAGACCTACTGCTGCGTGTGCTTGCATCTACGGGATTTCTTGTATTATTCTCTGCCCCAAACTTTTGCTGGATATATACGGAGGCGTATCAATATTACTACACCGCGCCCGAGGTACGACTTGCAGATTCAGATAATGAGTTTTATAATTATTTTGCAAGTGGTACAAATTGCAATGTTGATGTTGCTAGCTGTGATGATAATAGATATTTTGCATCGGTTAATGCTTTAGATGAATATCATGATCAAGAACTGATGTTTGATGATTTTGATTCCTTTAGTAACATGCAACATGTAGATTCATGTTCATCGGCTAATAGCTCACATTATTTGTTTTCACCACAAGAGGAGCCGATGAATGAGACAATTGGCTATGATGATAATTTAGCCAATTACTCTCAAGACTTAGCACCTTATTCTAATAAAATTTATGATTCGGTTTCATATGATTTTAGCTTAATGAAAATTCAGCAAGGTGCACTAGTAACAATTCTAATAATTCGGCTTCATGTGTTGCTACTAACTCTAGCCGAATCAATAAGGATTCAACAAAGTGCAAGAAGGTCATTACTTGTGATTCGGCTTCATATGCTACTTGTAGCTTTAGCCGAATCGAAGAGGATTTAGCCCACGCTAGAAATCCATATGGCTCCTCTCAATGGAAAGTACCCGCTTATCATAGGCCATACACTTTACATTATGATTACTTAAAGTCACCTAGTGGTTGGACTGTACCGAAGTTTGAAAAATTTAGCGGTGAAGATGATGATCATACTGCTTCGGAACACGTTCGCTGGTATCTTGAGTATTTGCAGTTATGTAGTGCAGGTAAAGAAGACTATATGAAAGTGCGGAATTTTCCTTTATCTCTTACTGGTACCGCTTTTGTATGGTTTACATCTTTACCAGAATGTTCTGTTGGATCATGGTCTTGTTTGGTGAAATTGTTCCATAAACATTTTGGCAAGACCAATGAGAAAAGGCCGATTACAATTAAGTCATCGGCCAAAGGTCGATCCAAATTGGTCCCTTCGGCGTCTGAAACCGATAAGACCAGTTTAGGAAAGACTAACGTTATACCTCCCGGTATGAGTTTGTCCTATTGTTTCATTGATCAACAGGGCAAGCTTGTTTTTAGGAAGCAACCTAAATTGGTCCCTTCGGCGCCTGAAACCGATAAGACCAATTTAGAAAAGGCTAGCACTATACTTCCTGGAGATGCAAATCCATCACCCTGCAATAAAGTGCTTTCCATGGCTGAAACTGCAATAAAGTGCTTTCCATGGCTGAAACTTTGAAGATAAATAATCCGACCATCTTGATTCGACCGGAGCAAGCCGATTCTACTATTGGAAAGAATGTGATAATCGGCGAGCCAAGAGAGCCTAAGAAGGGAAAGCAGATTTTAGATCGTGAAGTGGTGCTAGAGAAGACCGATGGCAACCGGGAGAGTCTCAAGATTACTATCAAGTCTTCTAGGCTCGGGGGGCAAGCCCAAACTCCCAGGGATAAGCAAAAATCGGTTAGTAATACTATTATGTAGAAGATAGTGAGTAAGTCGACTTTAAAAGTCGGCCAAACCGATTCTAATATTGCTATGCAGAAAAAATCAACAAGACCGATTTCTCAAATCGGTCAAGCTAGTTGTAAGCGAAAAACGCAGCACTGCGTTTCCCATGGCCGATTGAGCTCTAGACAATCGAGCCTCAACAAAATAAGACCGATTAAGCCAGTTATATGCAAACTTGCTAATCAGGTCCAGCAGAAGATCAATGAGCAAGTTGTTGCTAAAACTGTTTCTACAAGTGCTTCAGCCAAAGAAAATGATGGACCGATTATTGTTGATAATCCGGACCAATCAAACATTGAGAAGATGTCAAGAGGCACTAGTGCTAGTAATTGTGAAGCTCAGAGCAAAGCATCAACTCCTAAGAATTTCAAGCCACCATGGTGCCCTGTGGGTGCGTCAAGAACACAAAAGCGTAAACTTCAGCGTACTCGGTGCATGAGAGATACACTTATTGTAGTGCCTACCGATGAGACTTTGGATGATTCGGTTTCCACTGTTGATGATCTTACTTTTGTGCATGTCAGAGAATCTTCTAAAGGTCATGATGATTGCATATCTCAGGACGCTATCTTCAAGAAGCCATCAGATCCGGTGAAACACCTTAGAGCATTGCATGTGACAGGGTATATTAATGACAATTTGGTCAATCACATGTTAGTGGACACCGGGGCCAGTGTGAATTTGATGTCTTATTCGCTTTATAAGAAGCTTGGTGGATCTGACGAGGAACTAGTTAAAACCAAGAGAAAGATCAATGGAATTGGAGGAAGAAAACCTACTTTGGTCAAGGGACTTGTCTCAATGATGCTTACCATTGGGAGCAAGACATTAGCCACCAAATTCTCCATTGTAGAGGTGCAAGGGAACTACAGCTTGATCCTTGGGCGAGATTGGATTCATGATAATCAATGTGTGCCTTCTAGTTTGCACCAGTTCCTCATTCAGTGGGTGAATAACAAGGTTGAAATTGTTCATGCAGATTTATTCACCTATGCTATGCTTGATGCCCCTATGCATGGGGGGCATGGTGATATGACATGCTTGTCAGGGAGAGATCTTACTAATGTTGAATTAATAGAGGAAGTCATGTTCCAGTCTCTCTAGAGCCGATCGACGATCGGTTCCATATCATCATGTTATATGAATTTTACTTGAATAGGAATATCATCGGCCAATCTATATGAGCAAGTTAATATTGGAATTATTCCATGGCCGATGCATGCTGAAGAAAATATAGAAGCCGATTATAATTTAGTTAATCGAGCTTCTCATGAATTCTTTGTCAACACTACTTGTTCTTCGTGCATCTAGAAGATTTTCATCCATAGCATTGCCGAAGTAACTGCAAATGTGTTGTCTTGATTCAAGAAGACAGGAGAAAAGAGATGTGCTATCATTGATTAATGTCTTATTGATCTCAAGATGAGGTATGCCCATATTTTAATATATATGCATGTCACTATATTATGTACTTGGTTTATTCCTTGCCAAATATATGTGTCATTGCATGCCAAGCCGATGTATGCATTTTATATCGGCTGATCCTCATTGTTAGGATGGGCAAGCGGGCATACGCTTTTGCTAAAATATGATTTGACTCTTGAGCCACTAGAAATAATTAAAAGTCAAGTCATTGCTGATTTTATTGTTGAGCATGTTTTGTTACCCATTGGAGACTTTAATCTTGATTAATCGGCTTGCAAATAAGGCCAAGGTGTTGGCATGATTGTTATTTCTTACAGTATGCATTATTTGAAACATCAAGCCGATTAAAATCATATTTGCATCAAACATTAAGAGCCGAACATATTCTTTCATTCGGCTTGGGGTTGTTGCACTCCAAGCAGGTAAAACATGTTGAGGCCAAAGACATGAGAATTTAAAGGCCAACATGATAAGCTCAACGAGCATCTGGCTATTGCATCGGTGATAACTTTCACATATAAGAATAGCCGATGCATATTTTTCTATGCGGATGCAAGTAAATTGGTTCAGCCGACTGTAGCAGTCGGATTAACCAATTCTTTTGAGACATACCGCTGATTTCTCAAATCGGTCTAGTTCAATTTAGTAACTCTAGTGCCGATTTAGGAAATTGGAGGACTCCCTTAATGAAATATTTGCAGGATCCTATCATCAAGTTGATAAGAGCATCCGGAGAGTTGCATTTGAATATACTTTGCAACATGATGAACTCTATCGGAAAGTTTATGATGATTCGCTGCTCTAAGATCTAGGATCTAGCCAAGCAAAAGTGGCTGCAGGAGAAATCCATGAAGTGATTGGTGACGTCATATAAGCTGGAGATGATGCAAAGTTGATGAATTTCCCAAGAGCAATCAACAGAAAATACCTAAGAAGTATTTTCCAAGTGTTTGGCAAGAAGCCTAGTGCTCTTCCAAATAATGGCCGATACATGTATCGCCCTTAGAATGAAAATGGCCGATGTATACATCGCCCTTAGTCGCTGGCTAGCCGATGTGATGGGTATCGTTGCTAGTTGGTTACAGGTGAAAGGGTATTTTCAAGTTCATCGACTAATTCACTTGAAAACAGGGGGGCATGTGTTGACACTCAAAATTGGCTAAGGAGGATCAACACATCGACGGACGGAAAACGGGCGAAGTCCGGTTCGAACCAAGCGCCGGACGCGGCCTGGAGACGCGTCGGACGCGTCCGGCGTGCGCCGGACGCGGTCCAGAGAGCGCCGCACGGCCTCCGAGCGCCGGACGCGGGCGTAGCGCGCGCGGTCGCGACCACGCACCGGATGCAACGCGCGGGCCCGGCGCGGCTGGACGCGGGAGAGGCTCGCGCGGCCCGAGCGCCGGACGCGCCCCTGTAGGCGTCGGACGCGTCCGACGCGTGTCGGGCGCGACCGACCCCGACCCGGGTCGCGTTTTTGGTAATATTTGACGTGGGAAACTTGGAGAACGCGAGTTGGAGTTGTTTTCCACCGGGATAAGACCACCCCCCTCTATATATATGAGAGGATTATGGCCGATTGAACCCATCCACCTCAATCGACAAAACACAACACGATCAAACATGATCTAATCTATCTTCTCCTACCTCTCTCCTCTCCCTCCTCCTTCTCCGTCGCCGCTGCCATGAACAGGTGATCGACGACGACAACAAGCCCTAGAGCGGTCGGGCCGGCTAGGGCGCCCCATTGCCGCCGTGCGCCCACAAGGGTCCATCCCGGGCGTGTGGGGTTTCGGGTTTCAAGAGACTTCGCCGGCATGTCTTGCGTATCGCGCTCCCGACGAGGCTCCTCCGGCGACGTGTCTTGCGTATCGCGCTCATCGCTAGAGGCACAAGGTCCAGGTGTGGACATCCGCTAGGCGCCGGCCGATCTCCGTATTCGGCTTGCCCTACAGCTACCAGGCGCCGGCCGATCCCCGTATTCGGCTTGTCCTACATCGAGCGATCTAGCTCCTCATCCGGTGTGCTGACCTAAATTAGCGTCAACAATTGGGATTCTTGGGCTATGCTCTCCTCGTCTCTATTGTGAACTGTCGGCGAGGCAACTAAGAGCAAGGAACAAAATGGGCCTCACGAACAGTTTAGTACGATGGCCGCACAAGTATTTCCTAGAATTTTCTTAAAAAAAAATGTTGCCTAGATGGGCCCAAGTGAGTGTGGGCCGGCTGTTTAGGCTATTTACTTGAAGAACGTAGCTTTGCCTTGCCCTTCGTTGGAAAAAAAACCCTTGCCACTTTAATCTTAGTGGAAGTGTCCTTTGAGTTTCATTTGCATTAAGTAAGTTGTCATGTAGACATTTTTTATGAAATACTTCCTCCTTTCCAAATTGTAAGTTATTCCAAAAATATTGGAGAGTCAAACTTTTTCAAATTTGACCAAATATATATATTAAAATAATAACATTTGTGACACCAATTAAGTACCATTAGATTCTTCTTTACTTATATTTTTATTGTACATCTACTCAATGTCACAAATTATTATAGTTTTCTCTATAATTTTAGTCAAACTTAAAAAATGTTGACTCTCCAAGGTTCTTGTAATGACTTACAATTTGGAATGGAGAGAGTAGCAGTATATTGTAAAGAAATAAGCACTCTTGGCACGATTACCAACTATCTTTGACTCATACAATTAAATGCCTATGAATTTCTATAATGAGACCTTACATTGAGGGAGGATGTGTCGGTGTCACGAACAACGGTCGTGTGCTTAGGCAATCAGATGGTGAATCGAGGGGGACTTGAGAAGAGTTTATACTGGTTCGGACAGAACGATCCCTACGTCCAGTCCGAGCGAGTGCTCGTGTTCTTGATCTTTGAAATTAGATGGGCTGTACAAATGTCGAGGGAAAGAGAAGGATGTGTTGCTGTCTAGCTTTCGTGAGCTTGTTCTCCCCTCCCTCCGTGTGGCTCGGCCCTCTCCTTTTATAGTCCAAGGGAGGGCTTGGCTCTACATTATTCGGTGAACTAGGTTGGATGTCGTATTGGTCTTTAGATAGTCTTCAGAGGGTGGCCCAGCACGTCGTACGCTCCCGTGCCCGTGGAACCCGGGTCGGAGTAGGAGCCGGATCTTTTCCGACTTGCTGTTAGGACGGGGTGGTATGCGATCCGTTCCTTATCTCCGGCCAGTCATCAGGTATCTCTCTTCTGCGTTCATCATCTCGGCGTGCCTAGCCCTAATTCATACGGACGCTGCGGTCGGTGTTTTCCTTGGGATGAGCTTCGGTAGGGGCTAGGTTCCTTTTAGACGGAATTCGAGGGTCCTCCGTACCGCCGCTCGGCCTCAGAGCGAACCAGCTCTGAGATTCCCCTGGCGTCTCACGCCAGATGCATCGAGGTCAACTTCCGTGCGTCGCAATGACTACCCCGGACCTCGGGCGCCTCTGCGTCAGGTGGCGCAGAGCCGACGTCATCCGGTCCCCCATGTTGGGTGAGGCGGGGTGATGTCGGTTTCCCTTCACGTCGGGCGGGATGGACAGTCGTCGGCCGAGTGGTCCGCCTGGGCCGCGGCCCGTGAACCTTAGCGTCGTCGAAGCGGCGCTCGGCCCGATCGCGAATGGGCCGATCTCGACTGGCAGGGACGTCTCGCCTTAATTTTGGACCACCGACAGGGTGTTTCATTTTAAGATTAATTTTATTCAACTTTAATTTCATTCAATATGACATGACATTCTTGGAATCAACAAAATAAAAACTCTCCACTAAGACTGGCCTTACCGGGCTTCGTGATTATTTTTCTTTGTACGGTCTATAGAACTATAAAGACAAACATCATATATGAATTCAGGGTTGTAGCATGCTCATGCTAACGCTACGATAAAATAAAAACAAGATAAAATTTGTAAGCAATAAAATGAACAATTAGATTGATTAAGATTCATGTCTCATATTGTATAACAAAATATTTTTGTTACATATAACTATCACATAACGACGGATCGTTTGAGGAGACGACTCAGCAACCAAAGACATTGTTGTGGTAGCATAAACCGATTGTTGGAACTGACGTCTGCTCCTCTTCTACGGCCACGGCCATGGCCACCGATGACCGACCAGGAGTCTTATTTTGGGTTGACTGCTCGGTATAGGATGGCTCCCATTCCGCGTGGTTTCGGTTGGTCGGTTAATTTCGTCCCCTGCCAGCGTCGCTCCAGCCCACCGCCGGCACGCGCAGGATATGCAAAGGCACAGCGAAGTGTGCCTGGGCTTTCCCGTGTTTCATGCCGAAATGCCTCCGCCAGCTCCTTTCTCCGCTTTCATTCTCGCGTATAAAACCGAGCACATCGCCCTCTATTCCCCTTGTCGGAGCTCTGATCCTCGAATGCTTCGTGCATCTTTGCCGAGCTCCGGCCATTATTCCCTTCGCTCCATGTCCAAGCCCGCCCTGTTCTTCGCCGGTATGCTGTTTCTTGTTTGCAATCTGCCATGCATCTCTCAGCGCGTGACATTACATTCCCCGTTCAAGATTGACATCTTGGACATTTTCTGACACCAAATTCCTCGGCCCCTCGAGCCGCGCGCAGCAGATCCGTGGCGCCGTCCGCGGCTTTGACCCGAAGCGGGCGTGGCGGCGAGCCGCGAGTGGTGTCGCCATAACCACTCGTCGCTGGCACCAATGGCGCCCCCGGATCAGGGCTCCGGCGCCACGCCCACGCCCGAGACGTCGACGGAGATGCCCTACACCTGCGGCCACGAGGAGCCCATGCCCCAGCAGCACCACCACGAGCGCACGCTCTCGAGCAATACCTCCTTCTCGTCGCCGACAGCGTCGTACGCGTCGTCGTCGACCAACTACCTGCCGGCGTCCAACAAGCTGTCGTGCGAGAGCATCCCCTACAGCGGGTCCGTCGCCGACGACGACCTCGTCAAGCTCTCGTCCTTCTCCTCAACATCGTCCTACGAGAGCTTCTTCCACATCGAGGCGGAGGCGCTCGACGACTCCGACTTCGGGGACGGCATCGGCGGCGACGCGGCCGTGGCGGCGGACAACAACGAGTTCCTGAGCTTTGAGCCCTGCACGACGCGGCCTCCCGCGGTCCAGACGATGAAGCCGCAGAAGAGCAGGCAGAGAGACGAGGGCGGCGCCGAGTACGACCCGAAGAGGCTCCCGTCGTCCATGTTCCGGACGCGGTCGACGAACCCCGGCGAATGGAGCGCCACCTCCAACGAGTCGCTCTTCAGCATCCAGCACAGCAGCTCCGCCTCCGCCGGCGACCTCAACGAGCGATACGCGGACTTCTACTACGACGCCGCCGGGTTCCCCCGGTTCCCATCCATGGGACGCGAGCGCGACGCGGCTCTGAAGCAGCTGCCGTCCTTGTCGGAATCGTCGGGGCGCTCAGGGGGCCTGTGCGTTAGGCACGACTGCGTCAGGTGCGGCAGCGGCAGCAAGACCAGGAAGTCCGTCAGGTTCGCCGCCACCGAGAGCGTCGTCTCCGGAGACGGCAAGCACGCTGTCGTCGTCTCCACGTACGTGAACGTGACCCAGCAGCCCAATAGAACGTTTCCGTGAATGCGTGTATGGTTTGTTATTAACGCGCGCGTTTCGTCACCGGTTCTGACGAGCGAAGGTATGATATGATCATGCAGGCTTGCGGTTGAGATGGAGGAGACGGAGGCTCCAGCGGCGTCCGCAACCAAGGAGGCACCGGAAGCAGGGTGGTGCGAGTGGGGATGCTGTGTGGGATCGTCTTCGCCGACGGTGTGGTGGCCTCGCTGCTGCGGATGCCACGGATGCGGCTGCCATTGCAAATGGTGGTTTTGAATTTGGCGGGAAGGGGTTGTACATTTTGTGCTGATGTGGGGACAGGGTGTGCTGTGTAAATATATGATGAGTAGGCATAGTGGCGGATTGGCAAGAGTTCATAAAATAGCTGTCCATGCAACAACTTTTTTTGCGAAGACGCCCATAAATACCCATACATTCGCCAATCCTTACTAATTTACTAGGTAGTATCTCTATAAGATTGCCCGCTAGATCTTAAAATTGATAAAATCAAATCAATCCAAATTCAAGTTTCTCCCACATCTAATCTTATCCAATTCAAGTATCCATCGCAGCCGTGCAGTTGAAGAGCAAGAGCTCACGCAATACCAACGCGCTTTTTTTTTTTTTCCAAAACGTGAATGCCAATGCTAAAAGTCTGTTTGGATCACTTGACCTAAGAACAAGTAACTATACTTTAGCCCTTAAGGATTCACATAGCAAGACTAATGGATACGTCAAAGTTTAGCCAAAAGCTATACCTTGTTGTTAGCTAACTACTCAACAAAAACCAAAGCACCTGGCTAAGAAGGCTAACAGAAACTAATAGACGCAGAAATAACAAAAATATCGATCCACCTACCCTTCTCACCTTTTCTCTGTCTTCTCTCAACTCGAGCACACATGTCCTGTATGATGCTGTCCATTCGGATCCAGCCGTCAACGTGCATGTGTTGTGGCAGAGGAGGCAGAGCCAAGGGCAGCAGTCGCGACAATCCTGCCGCGGTGGCCCCTCGAAGAGCATCCATGTACCGTGCAGGCTCGACCCCATCTTCGAGGAATAGCGCCACGCCGCCAACCTGCATGACCACCCCTCAGGAGCTGCATTGGTCCCATTGACTTGCCCACATGGGGCCTTCCCTTCCTGGCCCCACTAAGGAGTTGCGCTGCCTGCGCAAGCATGCCCCTATCGTTGATGGAGCCGTTACTACCGAGCACATTGAGCTCATTGTCGCCATGGGTAGGACGAAGGGCGGGCAGACAAGTGCTATCAAGGTTCTTGTGGACTATATATACAAGGTGTGCTACCGAACTATCCATGCATGAGGGTGCACATTGGGTAGACTTTGGAAATTAAACTTTTACCGGGCTGTCTGTGGGACATGTGTTGTGTGAGCTAAGTCCTCTTTTTTCTTCATCTCTTCCTCTCCCTCATCGCCGCCTCCATGTTTGTCCACCCTTGATGGCGTCATGTGGTGCTATCAACTTGCACATGTGCCGCCTGGCGACCCGGATTCATCGTGCCTCTACGTAGACATGTGGCCTGATGACTCACTGGAGGCACGCCTGGTCACGAAAAAGGAGAGGAACAGCGCCACGCCAGCGACTCGTGCCTCGTCGTCCATGATCACCTCCTGGCGTGGGAAGGAGAGGACGGGAGGATGACAGACAAATTGGACGGTCCCGACGTGTCTCCAGGGATGGCGGTGGCGACCGGCGACGAGATCTTGGCCACGTGGGAGGAGCTCCTCCTAGCGTATGGCATGCGGAAGCACGATGGCACCAGCTAGGACTCTGTCGCCATGGAGATGTTGCCACATTGCACCCCCCCCTCCCCCCCCGACGGCGTCACGCCCGCCATGTGCCCCCCCCCCCCCCCACACACACACACCGACGGCGTCACGCCCGCCATGTGCTCGACGGCGACTGTGATGACGAGTAGTCGAACGTGGCCTCCCTCGACGAGTGCATGGAGGAGCTCTACAAGCTGCGCGTCGCCGAGCTCCACCGCGAGGTCGATCGAGTGGTACAAACTCTCGTCTAGCATGAGGAGGAGAAGAAGAGCCGCCATGGCCTAGAGGAAGCGACGAGCGCGGCAGTACCACGGGAGAAAGTTGCGAGAAGAGAGGGAGGGTCAATTATATTTTTCTATTCATGCGGGGTTCTCGTAATACTCGTCTGTGATTCGATACATTGCTAACTTTAGAACATGTGAAGTCTAATCGGTGGTGGGCTTCAGCCAAGACCAAGGACGGTTCGGCACATGCTCTAAGACGAATCGATCCCATCGGCCATTCCCACGTCCTATCAACCAATGAACATTTTATTAAAAATGAAAACTTCTGATGAACCTTCCGGTGATCCGGCCAGTCACATAAACACGTGGGTCCTGGCCCACCCTCCTCACGGTTCGACGCGTAAAAAGCAATTAATAAATTATATATTAATTAATAAAAAACAATTTTTTGGTCCGGTACGTCGCAATAGTCAGCCCGCCAGCATCGCCTCGCCGTCGCCTCCTCGTCCTCCTCGTCCACACCACACCGAATCGAGAGCCCAACACGGCAAAAGCTCGCAGGGAGAAGACGCAAAGCAACCAAGCGTCGTCGCCCTACAGCTCCAATGGCGGACTCCGACGACGCGGCGCCTCCGGCCGCGCCCCGCCGCCCGCCGCGCCCCGCGCGTGGCGCCGCCGCCGCCCAGGGCTTCGCGGCCGCGCTGCGCCGCCGGCTGAGCAAAGGCGCCGCGGCGGCGGCGCGCGCCAGCTTCGCGGCGGACTCCGGGGATGAGTCCGGCCCCGGGGAGCCCTCCTCGTCCCGCCGCCGCGGCGACGGCGGGGACGCCGCCTCGTCCGCCGCCGGCGGCGCCGGCGGCGGGCGCGGCGGGGCGGCGGACTTCTCCGCCTTCACGTTCCGCGCCGCGGCGCCCGTCCACCGGAGAGCCAAGGAGAGCCCCCTCAGCTCCGACGCTATCTTCAAGCAGGTGAGAGCAGAGGCCCATTTGATTTGATTGCCGCGCGCACGCGTCAGCTGTTCGTCGAATTGTCAGATACTCTGCGTCGGATTTAATTTTCTTCACCATGCTTATTTGATTTCACCAGTTACGATTTTTCAACTGATGTGTAACCAGTTAATCATAGCGGGGGAGTTTTCCAGGTGCATCTACGCATGTGGGATAAAGGCATCGCTCTTTTTTTCAGAGAATCTGGGAGGGGAAATTAACACTTTTTGCTGCATATGCGTGTGAGAAGCTCGAACCTAATAGCATACAGCGTGCTGCTGCCGCCCCCAGTTCATTCTGTTTTTTTTAGTACGCCAACCTTTTGATGACATAGTTAATTAGCAGCGTGATATGTGGATTAGTGTGGATACAGAACTTTTTTGGGACTGTGGGTACAAATCACGTGACCCCTTTTATTGACATCATATGTGACCTGCCATTTTACAAATGGATCCAGTACATATTTTGTGTGCTTCAGCTCATATAGTAAGGTTAAGGTCATAGTGAGGTCCTTTGGAATGGCGGAATTTTTTCTGTTTCCTCTGTTTTTTCTTTTGGTGAAAATGAACTGATTCTTCATTCCTATGGAATTCCTGCCTGAAGGGGTCGTATGTGGCTGTGTTTTTATTTTTTCTTCAAATTTTCGCTTCATCCTTTTGTGCTTTTTGGTGTGTCTTATCGGAATATATTGTTTTACCATCTAGCTGATTGAGCGCCTAGCTAATACTTCTCTTTTGTTTTTTGACAGAGTCATGCAGGCCTTTTCAACCTATGTATTGTTGTTCTGATTGCAGTGAATAGCAGGCTCATTATTGAGAACCTGATGAAGGTTCTTGTCATACTTTTTCGATTGACCAAATTGATGCCATTGGTCTTTTGCCTCTCACTCAACGTATTTGAGCTGTCCTTTTCTGATGCCTTTTGCAGTATGGCTTATTAATAAGGTCTGGATTTTGGTTTAATGCTACATCATTGCGAGACTGGCCACTGTTTATGTGTTGGTAATAGTCAACACTGCTCTATTCTCCACTTCTTCAATGGATTCTTATCTCCAAAACTTATCAGCTAATTATATTTCAGCCTTAGTCTACCTGTGTTTCCCCTTGGTGCATTCGCAGTCGAAAAGTTGGCATTCAACAATCTCATTACTGATGCTGTAAGCACAAACCACCTTGCTATAAAGCTTTCTTTTTCGGTGTCCATTTTCGCATTAACAGTTTATACATTTGTCCATATTGTATGTGGACAACAGACTATTAGTTTCATTTATAGAAACAGTTGTGAGACACCTTTTGTTTGTATTGTCTCTCCAAATTTTTCTTATAAACCGTCGTTTATGGTTCTTTTCTTTTTCAGGCTGCTACCTGTTTTCACATCCTTCTTACAATGCTTGAAATTATATATCCAGTGCTCGTGATTCTTAAGTAAGTATGTGTAATAACCTTTGAAATATATGCATATGCACTTTGCTCTACATCAATATATTGTCATCTTATTTATGAAGAAAAGACATAGAAGCAGAATAAAATGCAGTATGCTGTCTATTTCATATGAATCTACCATGACTCCATGAGTTTACTTCAAATGTCAAATCGCATTTGTAACTTTTGGAAAACAATGCTTTTGTACAAATACCATGCCATTTTGCATTGTGTTAATACCAAATTCTGTAACTGGGTTCAGGTGTGATTCTGCAGTTTTATCAGGCTTTGTGTTGATGTTTATTGCCTGCATTGTTTGGCTGAAGCTTGTATCTTTTGCACATACAAACCATGATATAAGAAAACTGATCACAAGTGGCAAGAAGGTACACTGTGTGCTATATTGTTTCCTCCTCCGTTTGTTTTATATTTGCTTTAAAGTCCCTACTTGAATTATGTAATTACTTAGTCAGAATGAAGCAAATACTCAGTCATTTTTCTATGTGTTTTATAAATAATCTGAAATACCATCCAAGGGGATTACAATCCTTTTGACTTGATTGAAGTAGGTCTCAGATTTTCTTTTGTAAGAGTTCTTGTGGAAGAAGATATTGGCATTTATCCTTTTTGGGTGCTCCTTTTGTTTTCAAAACACATCTCCACGAGAGTTTGATTTAAAGATCAAGTACTTATCAAATATTTTAACCTGCTCTAGTGTTCTGCTACTCTGTCAGAATTCTTTAGGGGTTGTGATACTGAATGCACCAAAGGGATTTAAAAATTTAAAACATTTAGAATCAACCTTGATATGTTGCTGGACTTGCGCTTCTCATCACTGGGTTTTCCTCCCTCTCCTGACTTCCTTGTACTTTGTTACTTCTGTTCATAATAGTCCAGCCTTCTGTGGTCCAAGGTGCTGGGCTTAGCTTGGTCGTGGGTTCGTAAATGAAATGCAAAAAATATGCAGGTATCTGGACATGTTATGGTTAAAACTATTGTTACTAAAAATATAATCATCCTATTTGTGTTAATATGTTGTTAAGAAAATATAAAAAATTTAATACTTTAGGCTTCAGGTAAGGAGTTGAGAGTTTCCAGGTCCAGCTTGGTCGGATGCATGATCACCTCAATTACTACTGCTTATGTTCTTTTTATATGTATTTAACTGTTGTTACATAAGTTAATACACCCCTTTTTTATTATAGGTTGATAATGAACTGACCGCGGCTGACATTGATAATTTACAAGCTCCAACTCTTGGGAGTCTAACATACTTCATGATGGCTCCGACACTCTGTTATCAGGTAATTTTCTAATCATGCTTGTTGATCTAAAGCAGATATATGATTCTCTTATTGCCTTTTGACTGCCCATTTCTGGTTACCAGCAGAAAGGGTGCTGGCAAGGTGTAACATTTTAGAAATGTACTACTTTCGTTTTGCATGCAGCCAAGTTATCCTCGAACACCTTGTGTTAGAAAAGGTTGGCTGGTTCGTCAAGTTATTCTACATTTGATATTTACTGGTCTCCAGGGATTCATTATTGAGCAAGTAAGCTGTTTATATATCCCCATTATATTTTCTGAAATATGCTCATACATTTCTTAACCTTTTATTGATTTTACAATCTTGCAGTACATAAATCCTATTGTTGTGAACTCTCAACATCCATTGAAGGGAGGATTACTGAATGCTGTTGAGACTGTTTTGAAGCTCTCATTACCAAATGTCTACCTGTGGCTTTGCATGTTCTATTGCCTTTTCCATCTTTGGTAAATTATACTTTCTATCTATTCATTCAAATTCATGATCAATCCTGATATTATTCTAACATCAGTCATCTATGTGTATTCTCAGAACTTTCATGCTCTGGGAGAAAATTGTTTTCTTTTCAGCTCTTTCAAATATCCATGTTTGCAGTTTTGAACTTATTCATCTATACAGGTTAAACATACTTGCTGAGATTCTTCGATTTGGTGACCGTGAATTCTATAAAGACTGGTGGAATGCAAAAACAATTGATGAGGTGAAATGCTATTGTGTTTGTTGCAACCTAGTATTACTTCATTTTCCAAGTATAAAAAGTAATCTAGGTAAAAATAGCTGATGTTGTGTGTGTTGTTTACTGTTGTTGCTTGTGCTGCTGTACTTGGGATGGGATCAGTACTGGAGAAAATGGAACATGGTAAGCCTTTTCTTTCTTTGCAATAATTAATTCTATCAAGAATGTACTGCCAAACATGGACACATGGTATACACAGTTGTGGTTAGCTGTAGTCATCCTATAGCAACTACATAATAAAAATGGCAAGTCACTGTAAAATTGTTGAGAACAATGAAATCTGGACTCTTTTGGCACACAACTATTCTAATTTGTATGTTCCAAGTAGGTTGAATAATACCATGAATTTGTGGATTTATTCTTCGTGAATGACCTTTGCTGGTCCATCAATTTTATATTAATTTCATTTGCTGAATTATTATGACTAATAATGTCCACGTTTTGACAGCCTGTGCATAAATGGATTGTTCGTCATATATATTTTCCTTGCATGCGAAATGGTATATCAAAGGTAAAATAATATTTGTGTGGATGTTCTGCTTAGGGTTGCTTCCAGTGCATATCAGACTAAACTGTAGCTTCATTACAGTTTGTGCCTTGTAGTCCCTTAACCTGTCAGTGTTTGCTTGTACTTCCTAATTTTTTCAAAGTAACTATAAGAATTACTCCATGCTGTTTAGGACAATCTAATTAGTTCATCAGTGAAACTGAAGTTCATGGCCTCATAAATCTGTAAGTCCAACAGTAAAGTATTGTCGGTGGCTGGGAACCAGGGGTCTAGACACGGGACGAGTAAATTTATAACTGCACGTCTTAGGCTACGATGGTGTGCAAGGCAGACACAAGGTTTATACTGGTTCGAGTTGAATAACCCTACATCCAGTTGAGCATGGTGGCTCGTGTTGCTTTGCACCGGAAACTTGTAGTAGGTTACAAGCGGTCGAGAGATGGAGGCACACCCAAGTCTCTGGTGGTGTGTGAGTAGGCTCGAGCACTTAGGGAAGAGCTAAGCACTTGTGTGTGTGTGTGTGTGTCCAAGTTCCGCTAGGCGTTTCTAGGCGTACGCCTAGGCGGGATTAGTCGCTAGGCGGAGCCCTCCGTCACGACTAGGGGGTGAGGCGTCGTCCTCGGCGCTAGGCGGAGCTAGGCGGCGCGTGCAGTGGCTCCAGGCAGCGCGGCGGCAGCTCCAGTCAGCACTGAGGAGCGGGAGGCGGCGCGGAGGCGAGCGCCTGGAGGCAGACGCGCGCGTGACCCGCGGAAATTTGGCCCTGCTCGTGCGCGCGGAAACGCTGCGCTTGCCATTTGCTCGTCCCCGCCTGTCCTGCTCGTCCCCGCCGTGGATGGGGAAGGAAGGAGGAGGTGCGCCGCGCAAGTCACTGGAGATGGGGGAGGAGGTGCAGCCGCGCACGTCGCTGGAGAAGGGGGAGGAGACGCGCTGCGCGCCTGGGAGCTACGGGCGGAGGAGAAGGCCGCATGCGGGCATGCGGCAGAGGGAGACGGTAAAGAGATAAGGTTTCTGTGGTTGGGAGTCGGTTGGATAAGGTGGAACAGTGCCAGGATAAGTTGGGCTGGGCCTTTTTTATGGGCCTTTCTTCTAGCTTTAGGTCCAGAGGTCTCTTATTTCTTTTTTTTATTTCAAATGATTTAAGATAATCTATATGTATGTGTATAAAAAAGAAAACGCCTACGAAAACGCCTGGAACGCCTAGGCGTGATTAATCCCGCCTAGGCGCTAGGCAGAGGGTCAACGCCTAGATTCCGCCTAGCACCTAGCGAAACTTGGGTGTGTGTGTGTGTGCTGATTGGAATCGGATTCCGTTGCCTTAGGTGCTGCCCCGGCCTCCCCTTTTATAGCTGCCAAGGGGAGGGATCGGGTTACAAAGAGGTAGAGAAGAAAGAGAAAAAGCAAAAGGAGGCCCGGGCCTGGTCACCTCCCTTCTCCGGGTTGCGCTGTTGATCTGCAGTAGAAGTACATGATGGCCATCGAAGTCGGTTAGCACAGTAGCCGGGTTATCCAGAGAACAGCACTGTGGCGGTGAAAAATAGTACACAGTCATGGGAGATTTGAACGGAGTCACGTCGTCCATACCCCTGTGCCCACGCCTCCATACACTGCTCACTGCAGCATCTCGTCGAAGGGAGTGGAAGTTGTGGTGGGGCCCGCTCAGTTCGAGGCCGCGCCCGAGACTTGGCACTCGGACAAGGCAGAGTGGCGTGATGATGTCACGCCCCTTGGGCGGGACGTAGATCATGCCCGAGGGGTGGATTCGCCCGAGGCCCTCCGGTGGGCTCGGTCGAAATGATATGGGCCTGTCTTATGTGGGCCATGGAGAAGAGGAGGGTCTTGGTGGGCTGATTTTGCAGGGGCGTGGTCGGTGATGCATTAGCTGATTGCCCTGTAGCGTATTTGTTATTTTGATGAGTGTGTTTTTTGTATTCTGTTACATACCCCTTCTGCTGGTACCCGACAAGTATCATTTGAGTTTATTGAGCAATAAGAATGTGCTTAATTTCGTATGGATCTACTGTCCTCCAATCTGGCTCCTATACGGCTATACTGGAGGTGTTGTACTCTTTTAGTCTTTTAAAGCCAGTTTTTTGTGCTGTTATTACTGTTGAAAGAGTCATTTGTGTTGTTGCAGGAAGTTGCTGTTTTTATATCATTCTTTGTTTCTGCTGTGCTTCATGAGGTAACTTACTCATTTACCTTTTCGCTCTTCATATGCATATATTAATTATATATACTTCTTTATTTTTAAATGTGTCCTTTCGAGTTTTGACATGCTTATGTTCAAACATACCAGTACTTGGATGAACTGCTTTATATAAATTTCTATATTTCATAATCCAGTCTCTTTGGAGAAAATTATTGATACGTTTTCCTTGCAATTGTACACCAGTTAATTGTTGCTGTTCCCTGCCGCATACTCAAGTTCTGGGCTTTCTTAGGAATCATGCTTCAGGTAATCTAATACAGCCCAAGGTGCTGTGGATTAATATCCAACATTTCATTTTTTTTACTCATTTTTTTCTTTACAAGTTCTTTTTTTTTTTCATTTGCTATATAGTTTGTTGTCTTATGTGCACCAGAAGACATCAGTCATCTAAAATGGCTCCATGTATCCATGTGATCTCCCTCCTAAACAGAAAACTGTTCTGACACCATGTTACCATGTTTTTTTTCCTCTTTTTACCAGATTCCCCTCATCATATTGACATCATACCTCAAAACTAAATTCAATGACACAATGGTGAGCTATATTTTCCTTATTTAATACTTTTTTTTCATGGGAATCTGTCTAATTTGTGGCATATTCAATAGGTTGGCAATATGATCTTTTGGTTCTTTTTCTGCATATATGGGCAGCCAATGTGTGTTCTCTTGTATTACCATGATGTGATGAACCGGACTGAGAAGACAAATTAACCTTATGTAGACCATTTTTGGTGTTTTTTTTCCATCATGGAACCTGAAAGCAATAATTTGTGCACACTCCATAAACAACATCGTCTCTTTTTTGTGGCAATCTTTCTAGATCTTTATCATATGTATGGTAAATAACTTAATGTCACCATTGTATCTGTATATACTCCAAGTCTGCTGACGTTCTACATGTAAATATAATATAATGGCTAATTATTGCCCCCCTTTCTGCACTAGTTCTACTTTTCTCGTGATCTTATGTCTGCGCCTCCGTGTCTACCCTGCTGTGATTTGGGCCCCGCCGTCGACCGCAAATGTAATGATTCGTAGACCCACGCGGTACGTTTGCTGGCGCATCGAACGACGAAAACGAAACAAAATTTTCACCAAGGCATGGCCAAAACGGAAAAAAAGTATTTTTAAGAAAAAATAAACATAAAGAGAATGCAACACGAGGACTTCTCAGGACGTCACCTATCTTAGTACTACTCTCGTCCACGCACGCTTCTCTCAAATTTCATCAATATAGGCAACCTCGGTCAAACCTTTCACTCAAGGTTTCCCAACCCAGTCAGCAACTGTACCTTCAAAGTTCTGTGATGAAATCTTAGATATCATCCATGTAATCTGTAATAATGCTGACCATGTGTCAGCCTCTCCTATTGCTCTTATGCTGAATGGTGTGTCCATAGACATCTGTAAACATATTGCAGATGTTTCCTGCTAGTTAATATATCTGGTTTCCTTGTAAAAAAAACTTTGGACTTCTGACGGGATCCAGTGCTTTAGTGCTGGTATGATTGGATCCGACATACCATGCATCATATGTCCTCTTATGCCCACGCCTCCGTGTCCGTCTCACCCACAACTTGGGACCCGTCGTCGACCGCGAATGCCACGGTTCGTAGACCCACGCGGTACGCTCGCCGCCGCATCCAACGACGAAAACGAAGCATAACCTTCACCAAGTCGCGGACACGGAGGCGTCGAACGACGAAAATGAAGCACAACTTTTACACCAAGGCACAAACAAAACGAAAAAAAAATAATTTTATGAAAAAATAAACAAAAAGGAAATGCAACACGAGAACTTCCTAGGAGGTCACCATTCTAGTACTACGTTTGCCAAAGCACGCTTAACATAAAAGTTCTGATGGGATCCGGTGCTTTAGTGCTGGTATGATCGCATCCGACATACCATGCGTCCTCCGTCCCCTTATGCCCGCGCCTCCGTTTCCGCCCGCCCACGACTTGGGCCCCGCCGCCGACCGCGAATGCCACGGTTCGTAGACCCACGCGGTACGCTCGCCGCCGCATCCAACGACGAAAACGAAGCATAACCTTCACCAAGTCGCGGACAAAACGAAAAAAAATAATTTTAAGAGAAAAAATAAACAAAAAGGGAATGCAACACGAGGACTTCCCAGGAGGTCACCCATCCTAGTACTACTCTCGCCCAAGCACGCTTAACTTCGGAGTTCTGATGGGATCCGGTGCTTTAGTGCTGGTATGATCGCATCCGACATACCATGCGTCCTCCGTCCTCTTATGCCCGCGCCTCCGTTTCCGCCCCGCCCACGACTTGGGCCCGCCGCCGACCGCGAATGCCACGGTTCGTAGACCCACGCGGTACGCGCCGCCGCATCCAACGACGAAAACGAAGCATAACCTTCACCAAGTCGCGGACAAAACGAAAAAAATAATTTTAAGAGGAAAAAATAAACAAAAAGGGAATGCAACACGAGGACTTCCCAGGAGGTCACCCATCCTAGTACTACTCTCGCCCAAGCACGCTTAGTGCTGGTATGATCGCATCCGACATACCATGCGTCCTCCGTCTTATGCCCGCGCCTCCGTTTCCGCCCCGCCCACGACTTGGGCCCCGCCGCCGACCGCGAGTGCCACGGTTCGTAGACCCACGCGGAACGCTCGCCGCCGCATCCAACGACGAAAACGAAGCATAACCTTCACCAAGTCACGGACAAAACAAAAAAAATAATTTTAAGAGAAAAAAATAAACAAAAATGGAATGCAACACGAGGACTTCCCAGGAGGTCACCTATCCTAGTACTACTCTCGCCCAAGCACGCTTAACTTCGGAGTTCTGATGGGATCCGGTGCTTTAGTGCTGGTATGATCGCATCCGACATATCATGCGTCCTCCGTCCTCTTATGCCCGCGCCTCCGTTTCCGCCCGCCCACGACTTGGGCCCCGCGGCCGACCGCGAATGCCACGGTTCGTAGACCCACGCGTACGCGCCGCCGCATCCAACGACAAAAACGAAGCATAACCTTCACCAAGTCGCGGACAAAACAAAAAAACATTTTAAGAGAAAAAAATAAACAAAAAGGGAATGCAACACGAGGACTTCCCAGGAGGTCACCCATCCTAGTACTACTCTCGCCCAAACACGCTTAACTTCAGAGTTCTTATGGGATCCGGTGCTTTAGTGCTGGTATGATCGCATCCGACATACCATGCGTCCTCCGTCCTCTTATGCCCGCGCCTCCGTTTCCGCCCCGCCCACGACTTGGGCCCCGCCGCCGACCGCGAATGCCACGGTTCGTAGACCCACGCGTACGCTACGCCGCCGCATCCAACGACGAAAACGAAGCATAACCTTCACCAAGTCGCGGACAAAACGAAAAAAAAAAAAATAATTTTAAGAGAAAAAAATAAACAAAAAGGGAATGCAACACGAGGACTTCCCGGAGGTCACCCATCCTAGTACTACTCTCGCCCAAGCACGCTTAACTTCGGAGTTCTGATGGGATTCGGTGCTTTAGTGCTGGTATGATCGCATCCGACATGCCATGCGTCCTCCGTCCTCTTATGCCCGCGCCTCCGTTTCCCGCCCCGCCCACGACTTGGGCCCCCCGCCGACCGCTAGTGCCACGGTTCGTAGACCCACGCGGTACGCGCCGCCGCATCCAACGACGAAAACGAAGCATAGCCTTCACCAAGTCGCGGACAAAACGAAAAAAATTTAAGAGAAAAAAATAAACAAAAAGGGAATGCAACAAGAGGACTTCCCAGGAGGTCACCCATCCTAGTACTACTCTCGCCCAAGCACGCTTAACTTCGGAGTTCTGATGGGATGCGGTGCTTTAGTGCTGGTATGATCGCATCCGACATACTATGCGTCCTCCGTCCTCTTATGCCCGCGCCTCCGTTTCCGCCCCGCCCACAACTTGGGCCCCGCCGCCGACCGCGAATGCCACGGTTCGTAGACCCACGCGGTATGCTCGCCGCCGCATCCAACGACGAAAACGAAGCATAACCTTCACCAAGTCGCGGACAAAACGAAAAAAATAATTCTAAGAGAAAAAATAAACAAAAAGGAGTGCAGGACTTCCAAGGAGGTCACCCATCCTAGTACTACTCTCGCCCAAGCTCGCTTAACTTCGAGTTCGATGAGATCCGGTGCTTTAGTCCGGTATGATCGCAACCGACATACCATGCGTCCTCCGTCCTCTTATGCCCGCGCCTCCGTTTCCGCCCGCCCACGACTTGGGCCCCGCCGTCGACCGCGAATGCCACGGTTCGTAGACCCACGCGGTACGCCGCCGCATCCAACGACGAAAACGAAGCATAACCTTCACCAAGTCGCAGACAAAACGAAAAAAAATAATTTTAAGAGAAAAAATAAACAAAAAGGGAATGCGGTACGAGGACTTCCCAGGAGGTCACCCATCCTAGTACTACTCGCCCAAGCACGCTTAACTTCGGAGTTCTGATGGGATCCGGTGCTTTAGTGCTGGTATGATCGCATCCGACATACCATGCGTCCTCCGTCCTCTTATGCCCGCGCCTCCGTTTCCGCCCGCCCACGACTTGGGCCCCGCCGCCGACCGCGAATGCCACGGTTCGTAGACCCACGCGGTACGCTCGCGCCGCATCCAACGACGAAAACGAAGCATAACCTTCACCAAGTCGCGGACAAAACGAAAAAAAATAATTTTAAGAGAAAAAAATAAACAAAAAGGGAATGCAAAGACACGAGGACTTCCTAGGAGGTCACCCATCCTAGTACTACTCTCGCCCAAGCACGCTTAACCCGGAGTTCGATGGGATCTCGGTGCTTTAGTGCCGGTATGATCGCATCCGACATACCATGCGTCCTCCGTCCTCTTATGCCCGCGCCTCCGTTTCCGCCCCGCCCACGACTTGGGCCCCGCCGCCGACCGCGAATGCCACGGTTCGTAGACCGACGCGTACGCTCGCCGCCGCATCCAACGACGAAAGCGAAGCATAACCTTCACCAAGTCGCGGACAAAACGAAAAAAATAATTTTATGAGAAAAAATAAACAAAAAGGGAATGCAACACGAGGACTTCCCAGAGGTCACCCATCCTAGTACTACTCTCCCAAGCACGCTTAACCGGAGTTCGATGGGATCCGGTGCTTTAGTGCCGGTATGATCGCATCCGACATACCGACGTCCTCTTATGTCCGCGCCTCCGTTTCCGCCCCGCCCACGACTTGGGCCCCGCCACCGACCGCGAATGCCACGGTTCGTAGACCCACGCGGTACGCTAGCCGCCGCATCCAACGACGAAAACGAAGCATAACCTTCACCAAGTCGCGGACAAAATGAAAAAAAAATAATTTTAAGAGAAAAAAAACAAAAAGGGGATGCAACACGAGGACTTCCAAGGAGGTCACCGATCCTAGTACTACTCTCGCCCAAACACGCTTAACTTCGGAGTTCTGATGGGATCCGGTGCTTTAGTGCTGGTATGATCGCATCCGACATACCATGCGTCCTCCGTCCTCTTATGCTCGCGCTCCGTTTCGCCCCGCCCACGACTTGGGCCCACCGCCGACCGCGAATGCCACGGTTCGTAGGACCCACGCGGACGCGCCGCCGCATCCAACGACGAAAACGAAGCATAACCTTCACCAAGTCGCGGACAAAACAAAAAAAATAATTTTAAGAGAAAAAATAAACAAAAAGGGAATGCAACACGAGGACTTCCCGGGAGGTCAACCATCCTAGTACTACTCTCGCCCAAGCACGCTTAACTTCGGCGTTCTGATGGGATCCGGTGCTTTAGTGTGGTATGATCGCATCCGACATACCATGCGTCCTCCGTCCTCTTATGCCCGCGCTCCGTTTCCGCCCCGCCCACGACTTGGGCCCCGCCGCCGACCGCGAATGCCACGGTTCGTAGACCCACGCGTACGCTCGCCGCCGCATCCAACGACGAAAACGAAGCATAACTTTCACCAAGTCGCGGACAAAACGAAAAAAAAAATAATTTTAAGAGAAAAAATAAACGAAAAAGGAATGCAGCACGAGGACTTCCCAGGAGGTCACCATCCTAGTACTACTCTCGCCCAAGCACGCTTAACTTCGGAGTTCTGATGGGATCCGGTGCTTTAGTGCCGGTATGATCGCATCCGACATAACATGCGTCCTCCGTCCTCTTATGCCCGCGCTCCGTTTCCGCCCCGCCCACGACTTGGGCCCCGCCGCCGACCGCGAATGCCACGGTTCGTAGACCCACGCGGTACGCTCGCCGCCGCATCCAACGACGAAAACGAAGCATAACCTTCACCAAGTCGTGGACAAAACGAAAAAAATAATTTTAAGAGAAAAAAATAAACAAAAGGGGAATGCAACACGAGGACTTCCCAGGAGGTCACCCATCCTAGTACTACTCTCGCTCAAGCACGCTTAACTTCGGAGTTCTGATGGGATCCGGTGCTTTAATGCTGGTATGATCGCATCCGACATACCATGCGTCCTCCGTCCTCTTATGCCCGCCTCCGTTTCTCCCCCGCCCACGACTTGGGCCCCGCCGCCGACCGCGAATGCCACGGTTCGTAGACCCACGCGGCACGCTCGCCGCCGCATCCAACGACGAAAACGAAGCATGACCTTCACCAAGTCGCGGACAAAACGAAAAAAAATAATTTTAAGAGAAAAAATAAACAAAAAGGGAATGCAACACGAGGACTTCCCGGAGGTCACCCATCCTAGTACAACTCTAGCCCAAGCACACTTAACTTCGGAGTTCGATGGGATCCGGTGCTTTAATGCTTTGGTATGATCGCATCCGACATACCATACGTCCTCCGTCCTCTTATGCCCGCGCCTCCGTTTCCGCCCCGCCCACGACTTGGGCCCCGCCGCCGACCGCGAATGCCACGGTTCGTAGACCCACGCGGTACGCCGCATCCAACGACGAAAATGAAGCATAACCTTCACCAAGTCGCGGACAAAACGAAAAAAATAATTTTAAGAGAAAAAATAAACAAAAAGGGAATGCAACACAAGGACTTCCCAGGAGGTCACCCATCCTAGTACTACTCTCGCCCAAGCACGCTTAACTTCAAAGTTCTGATGGGATCCGGTGCTTTAGTGTTGGTATGATCGCATCCGACATATCATGCGTCCTCCGTCCTCTTATGCTCGCGCCTCCGTTTCCGCCCCGCGCCCCGCCGCCGACCGCGAATGCCACGGTTCATAGACCCACGCGTACGCTCGCCGCCGCATCCAACGACGAAAACGAAGCATAACCTTCACCAAGTCGCGGACAAAACGAAAAAAATAATTTTAAGAGAAAAAATAAACAAAAAGGGAATGCAGCACGAGGACTTCCCAGGAGGTCACCATCCTAGTACTACTCTCGCCCAAGCACGCTTAACTTCGGAGTTCTGATGAGATCCGGTGCTTTAGTGCTGGTATGATCTTATCCGACATACCATGCGTCCTCCGTCCTCTTATGCCCGCGCCTCCGTTTCCGCCCCGCCCACGACTTGGGCCCGCCGACCGACCGCGAATGCCACGGTTCGTAGACCCACGCGACGCTCGCCGCCGCATCCAACGACGAAAACGAAGCATAACCTTCACCAAGTCGCGGACAAAACGAAAAAAAAATAATTTTAAGAGAAAAAAATAAACAAAAGGGGAATGCAACACGAGGACTTCGCGGGGAGGTCACCCATCCTAGTACTACTCTCGCCCAAGCACGCTTAACTTCGAAGTTCTGATGGGATCCGGTGCTTTAGTGCCGGTATGATCGCATCCGACATACCATGGGTCCTCCGTCCTCTTATGCCCGTGCCTCCGTTTCCGCCCCGCCCACGACTTGGGCCCTGCCGCCGACCGCGAATGCCACGGTTCGTAGACCCACGCGTACGCCGCCGCCGCATCCAACGACGAAAACGAGGCATAACCTTCACCAAGTCGCGGACAAAACGAAAAAAATAATTTTAAGAGAAAAAATAAACAAAAAGGGAATGCAACACGAGGACTTCCCAGGAGGTCAACCATCCTAGTACTACTCTCGCCCAAGCACGCTTAACTTCGGAGTTCTGATGGGATCCGGTGCTTTAGTGTGGTATGATCGCATCCGACATACCATGCGTCCTCCGTCCTCTTATGCCCGCGCCTCCGTTTCCGCCCCGCCCACGACTTGGGCCCCGCCGCCGACCGCGAATGCCACGGTTCGTAGACCCACGCGGTACGCTCGCCGCCGCATCCAACGACGAAAACGAAGCATGACCTTCACCAAGTCGCGGACAAAACGAAAAAAAAATAATTTTAAGAGAAAAAAATAAACAAAAAGGGAATGCAACACGAGGACTTCCCAGGAGGTCACCCATCCTAGTACTACTCTCGCCCAAGCATGCTTAACTTCGGAGTTCTGATGGGATCCGGTGCTTTAGTGCTGGTATAAACGCATCCGACATACCATGCGTCCTCCGTCCTCTTATGCCCGCGCCTCCGTTTCCGCCCCGCCCACGACTTGGGCCCCGCCGCCGACCGTGAATGCCACGGTTCGTAGACCCACGCGGTACGCTCGCCGCCGCATCCAACGACGAAAACGAAGCATAACCTTCACCAAGTCGCGGACAAAACGAAAAAAAATAATTTTAAGAGAAAAAATAAACAAAAAGGGAATGCAACACGAGGACTTCCCAGGAGGTCACTGTTGACACCTCTAACACCACTCACGCTAAGTTGTCATCCCTAACATGGCGCCGAAGTGTTGGTATAGAAACCGCTCTTCTAATCAAGAAAAATATGGGATCCGCAAGTTTAACGATAATACACCATCGTAGCATTTTTACCAGGAAGTATTCCGGTATCGTTATTTATATTTAGCTCAAAGGAAAGAACTACGGACTTAAACAATGAGATGAACTTGCTAAACACGACTACTCATGAGTGATTGATTACACAAATCACATACTTTGCGAGGGGTAAACCATGATAAATAAGGGAATATAAAGTAATAAGCTCGGGTATAAATCACACGTAGATTAGATATAGACTACTCACAAAGGTAGGTTGACATCGATTAGCACAAGAAATAGAAATCCTATGTAGGTTCTAATCTACTAAGTCATTCATCTACTCCAACTCTACACTATCATATACAAGACAAAAGACTCTTCATCTATGAATAAGGATCATTGCTATAACAAGCCAAGACATAGCAGGACTTACTACGCAACTTTGGTTCGCTAGACCTACCAACGGGGATGGAATACGAGGACTCAACGGAACTGTCACTTCCGCGATCTACCACACGACCCGCCAATAGGGTGCATTTGCAGTAAACGGCATCTAAGCACCATGCTTACATGAAATCTACCACCTAACCCCCCGGGAAGAGAGCTAAGCGCTTTGCAAACATATACATAAACTTATTACCAATCATAACCATATCAAATGTAGAACTAGAATAAACTAGGAACATAATAAATAGAAACATAATGATATTTAGAATAAAGTCACAAGAATAGATACAAGATAATACCAATTCGATGATGAAGATCCGGAATTCCGAGCACAGCGCCCGATTCTTCCTCTATCTAGTCTAAACCTATGTAGAACTTGAAGATCTAGAGTATCTATTCTAATTCTCTCGGTGGAGATCTCTCTCTAAACCCCGGCTTTGCCGATGGCTACCTCGAATAATGAATTCTTGAATGAATTCGCTCGAGCCAAGGGCCGGGGCTCGAATATATAGCCCCTAGGATGCACCACAGCCATCGGATCAAACCGACCTAAACGGACAATAATTATTGCTCCTCAAGGTCGGTGGAGGCAGATCCGCGAGCCTCCACCCGATTGGTGGAGGTGGCCGGGCCGGCCGACCCACCCCTCGGGAGTCGGCCGACCCACCACTCGCTGTGTGGGTCCCCGCTTCTGTGGTTCGCCTTCCGGAGTCTTCTAGAATATACAATTTTACCCGTTCGGTCTTTCTCTCTATGTAATCATGACATGTGGGCCTCCTTGGATGTTTTCCGATAATCCCCTCGCGAAAACACATATTCACCAAAACTTGTGGAATCTGTCGGTTTAAACCCTAAGTCTATGATGGTGAACAGATTATACCCCTCTTTCTCTCTCTCGATTGACATATAAAATCGATCATTAACAACCGTCAACAAACTCCCCAAGCTTGCCCTTTGCTCGTCCCCGAGCAAATAGCTACGTAAGATGGATCGGGAGTTGCCGCAATGCTTTCATGCTTAACAAACACACATGCTCTAAACAAGAATTCATCCCTGACTAGAGTGAACTATCATAACTCCCAAACTTACTCATGTTTCTTTCAACCATGGGGCTTTTACCGCACTTGGATCTTGAGTAGTTGAAAGACGAACAATTAAGTCAAGCACTGTTGTCTCATGCTCGTTGTTCCACCTCGTTCGAGTTTTTACAAGATTTTCAATAAAACTCGAGTTCCTTAATACAACCCTTTCATGTCTCTTAATATGTGGTATTTTTGGATCCTCTCTAAGGCATTGAAAGGAGATATGCCTTCTCTCTTACTCTCAGAATATGTAGTATTTGTGGTTCAAGGCATTTATAGATGAGCCTTCACTCTCTCTCTCTCACCCTACTCTAATAAAGGTTTATATGGAGCTCATAGGTGTGGAGAACTAATGCATTGGCATGATCGAACTATGGATCCGAGGGAACTCAACATACAACCAATCGGTGTGTGCATGTGTGGTTTTATATGTGGATGATATATATAAAATAGAGAGAAATATTTGTGGGAGGAGAAGGGGTGCACAAAGGAATTATCAATGCTCCTTTATTTGGATGAAACTTGGAACTTCTTGGAACTTTGAACTTGGAAACTTGACAATGACTGTGCTCATAGATCTTCCTTTCTTTTTCTTTTCTTTTTTTCTTTTTTTTATACAATTCTTGCAGCCCAAAAAGGAATGAAATACTTCTTGAATGGAACACTTATCAATCTTGACAACTTCACATCGGGGATAACAAATGATACTTGGAGCATTGATCTTGGATAAATGGCTAGCAGAAATGAACAGGGGAATATTTTTGGGTGTTCACTCTCAGTGTAAGAGTAGAACAATTTCAATGGATAATAATAGGCTTTTTGTGGTGCGTACTTCCAGGGTAGAAGTAGCAGGGGTGCATGTGAGTGTGTGAAACCGTGGATTTAGCCGTATGATGAGTTCATAAGGATACAACACACGGCCCGGACAAAGATGAGCCCTAAACAAATGAGGAGGCTTCCTATTCTAATAATCAAGTTTGGTCTGTGGTAGGAATTTTAACTCTCTCGTCATATAAGGAACTCATCATGAAACATTTATAATTTTCACAAACAAATCTCCGAATTTAGTGGCACTTTGGAACACAATGAACAAAGAAATGTCAGACTATTATCATATCATGTCCGTCAACTACCTAGACTTAGTTTAAGCATATGCTCCCACGGTGTTTCAAGTGTAGAGTAAATCCAGTTGTCAAACAAAGGTGTCCAATTCTTGGGAGAACTCAAATTTAAAGCTAGGTACTTGCAAAGAATTAGAGCAGAGCAACTATTCATCATTTCCATCATGCAATCCTCAAGTCTACACATTTTTTTATTTATAGCAAACTTAAATTGAAAGCAAACTTACACACTCTTTTTATTTGGTTTTCATCTTAAGGCAAACTTTGAAATGTAAACAAGCACACTTAAAGAAAGTAAACTAGACAAACTTAGCAAGCAAAATTTTTATTGGGTTTTCTAGTTTTTTTCTGATTTTTTTTTCAATGCATAAAACAAACCAAAGAAAAATAAATTGAAAACAAACAAACTGAAACAAAAGGAAAGAAATACTTATCTTGATAATGGGGGTCCTCCCCAAGCTAGCCTTGCGGCGGTGGTGGTGGATAGTGGATGTGCAACAGTCCACCAAGCCATGCAAACATGGAAGCGGCTTCTTCCCCGGCTCTCTTGAATGGTGCCCAGTGTCCGGGTGGTGTTCGGTTCCACCGGAGTCGGTCATTCCACCTCCGATCATGGCGATTCGAGTGGGGTGGTGTTGTGCCGGAAGGCTACTTGTTCAACATAGTGCTGCCGGGTGAAAATAAAACCGGTGGCATCGGAGTGGCGACGTGGCTCAAAGTCTTGGTGGGGTTCTTCTTCTTCATCGTGGTACCAAAGGGGTCATAAGAGTATCTTGGTGGCCGTGGAGGGTCCCGGCTCGATGGTCCCGGCTCGATGTTCCCGGGGTGTTGTATGATGGGTAGTAACCATAGAATGGTTGATGTGGTTGGCTTTGTGGTGGGTACACCCATGAGTTTAGTGAGTGGTGCCGAGGTACATTCCACTCATTGAAACCGGCATGTGCCGGTTCTTCTCGGGCGGTTTCGGCACCACGCCAAACCGGTTCACGATTTCCTGTCACCCTCTCCGAGCGAACTCTTCGAGGTGCTCTCTCATTCACCGGTTCCCGCCCGCAACTCAACATGATAGTTTTGCACATAATACAAAGCCGTTCCGGGTTAGGTAACCGGATTGCAGCTTCACCATATTTTGCATAATAAACACCATTCACTTTTTTCGCAAGTGACCTTGGCCAAAAGTATAGAGGTCATAAAATTCTCTATGATGTTCAATGTACTCAAAAGTAGCTCCCACTAATAACTTCAAGCTTGTGGCAATGCGAGTGATAAGCGAGCAAATGGCCACACTTCCAACTTTGTAACCGGGGACACTCATCCAATGATTCACTAGGAGATGGACAGGAGACACTGCTTTCTTGACAAACCGCGACAAAGAACCGCAAGTCGGCTACTCTAATCTTGCTCTCGTCATAACGTGGGAAAAAGGTAGCTCCTATCCAACGGTGCAAAAATCTAAGCGTAGGATGCTCTATGATCCGCGCGGTGCGCTAAGTGGTACGGTGCTCTAGAAATGCCGCTCCAAAACCTATGTGCATCAAAATCACCTAGTGCTGCATTTAAATCTATGAGGGCATCTTGAGGGAAACCTAGGAGGTCGCTAAGGTTTCTCCAAGAGATTTAATATTCCAGAGCAAACATTCTAAAATAAACTCCATTGTCCGTGTATCGAAGGGTGCTAAGGAATTCTATGGTCAAAAGCCTAATCCCTTTCTCGAGGTTTGCAAAGGAAGTCCAACCAACTAGTGGAAAAATTGTATCGAATTCTTGAGCCATACCCCTCTAGCGAAGTGTCGGATCGATGACCGGTGTGTGGATAAAACGCTTGTTCTTGAGCTTCTTGTATACATCCTTCTCCCGGCGCTCTCGTGGCGAGATCGGATGTTCTCATGAGGACTCTCTCGAGATGCCGGTGGTGCTACAGCGCCGCTGTGTGCTTCGGTGCTTCGGTGGTGGGTCGACACTCATGTCGGAACCAGCCATCGAGTTTTGGCGAGATGCACTTCTTGTCCTGATTTTTCTGAAGGTTCCCGAGATTCCCTGCAAAACGCCCTTCATCCTGCAAGTTTCTCAAAACAAACAAAAACAAACACTAGTGGAGAGAAGGATTAGCATAAGGTTAGTGGTTAGCCGTCCCGAGTTAGCGGTCCAGAGGTTAGTCGTTCTTCATGACAAAAGTTCTAAACTTCAAGTCTTGAATTGGATTTAACCTCCCCTAGATTTTATTTTCTTTATCCTATTTGGACAAAGCATCTCCACTAATTTTGTGATGATCTACTCAGCACTATCCCTTCCCTTCACTTGCTACTAAACTCTTGCTCACTCTCTCACTTCTTCTCTCTTCATACTCTTCTTCTCTTCTCTCTAACTTTCTCCAGGAAACACGAAGTCGAGAGCAGAAGGTTTGGCTAAAATTCTGGAGTGTGGGTGGTGTAAGGAAGCCATGGGAGGAGGCCTATTTATAGAGGAGGAAGGGGGGAGTCGGCCGACCCAATGGTGGGGTCGGCCGCCCCACCAGGTTGGCCAATGTGGCTGCCACTTCACATGCTATTGCGTGATCTTTCCTCCATCCAGAAATTTTGGTCGGTTGAGTGGTTTTGGCGGTGGAAAAGAGAGGATAGTGGAGGTGTGTGGAAGTGGATGAAATTATGTGATTTTATGTATGTGAGGTGTAGTCTATGACATGTGGGACCCATGGTGAGGGACCCACCAAGCACTAAATGCCATAATAAACAATGCAGAAATTTGAATGAAGGTAAACTAATTTAAATGCATGAAATGATAAATTTTTGTGCCACCACGATAAAATATTTTTGACGGGTTGTCACACACCGTAAAATTATTTATATGGGGCGTAGAATTTTATAATGCAATGCTGGAAATAAATATGCCTAAGAAAACTATAAGAGATGCAATTTTAAACGCGGATAAATACCGAGTTACCTTCCGGCGAGGATTCGGATTTTTAAAGTCCTCCGAATTGGACCTTCCAAAATATTTATTCCGCGATGATCCCGCAGATGCATCCTCCGTCTCTCGGTGGTTGTACTGTCTCGATCTTTTTCTACCATCTTCGCGGATTTGTTGAGCTCTTGTTTCGACTTGAATGCGAATTGCTCTTCTTGCCCATTTATAGTGAACTTGATTTCTCCCTTCCCGACATCAATGTGTGCATTGGCGGTGCTTAAGAAGGGTCTTCCAAGTATAAGTGACACCTTTGAGTCTCGGATGCATATCCAAGCACTACAAAGTCTACCGGCACGAAGAACTCTCTTATCTTGACGGGATGTTTTCAAAGCAATGCCCAACGGATAACGGACCGATTGGTCGGCTAGTTGTAGACACATTGATGTTGGCTCAAGTGCAAGTGTGGTTGAGCTTGTAGTAGACTCGTCGCGGGCATCACACCGACACTTGCTCCAAGATCACAGAAAGTGCGTTATTGAAATGTTGATCTCCAATTGTGCTCGATAGTGGGACATCCCGGATCTTTCTTCTTTTCTCGGTAGTTGGTTGAGGATGGCCGCACTACATTCTTCGGTTAGCGTGATCACTTCATTGGATGGCAAGTGGTCTCTTCTTGTTAAGAATATCTCTTATGTACTTGGCATAAGTGGGGACCGTATAGCATCCAAAGAGAGGTATATTGACATATAACTTTTGAATTACCTCCACAAACTTACCAAACCGCTTCATCTCATCGTTGTGGTCCTCTCTTCCTCCTAGGGAATGGTAGGTAGTTTGTATCTCGAAATTGTTGTCTTGCTTCCCGATCTTGTACCGGCTTCGTACTCGATTCTTGTGGTAATACTTCTAGCTCGGGTTGGAAGTCTTCTTCTTCGCCACCGGTGGTAGCATGGTTGGCCTTTTTGCTCCTTTTGGATAGGGAGGATCTCTCGGTGAAACTCCCTCTTCTTGTAGTAATAGATCTCACCGCTCGGTGGTTAGTGGCAAAGACAATGCAACGGCCAACTTGGCTATCTTTTCTTCTATCTTTTTATTGAACTCTAGTTGATCATTAATGGCGTAAGAGAAACTATCCATTTTAATGCTTAAATTTTCCAAGATTTTGTTATTAGCAAAAGAAACCTATCCTCCATAGATGAGTTGATCTTGGACTCGTTGTAGAACCAACTCTCTTAAAGTAGGTTGCTTTGCATAATTACCCGATCGAGTACCTTGATTAATGGATGGTTGCACCCAATGTGGAACCTTTCTCATGATGGGACTTGAATTCCGCTTATATGTTGCTTCAATTGCTCTTTGATCTTCCTTGTACTTGGCCCTCTCGGGTCAAGCCAATGGAGTAAGGTATCCATCTTGGTTGATAATGCATTCACTTCTTCTATTGCTTCTTCACTGTGACAATCTTGAATGTTGTCTTGGGACCACTTTGATTATCTCGCTATCTTCTCCATAAGTCTTTTAGCTCTCCCAAGAGTGAGTGATAAAAATGATCCTTCAGCAGCTTGCATCTAGGTGCTCACGTGTCTTCGGAGTTAATCCGTGATAGAAACCTTGCATGAGTAACCATTCTTCCATTCCATGATGGGGACAATCTTGGATATATCCTTGCAAACGCTCCCATGCTTCGATATGGTCTCCGTCTTCTCGTCGTTGGAAGTTGGTAATCTTTCCTCTTAAGGCATTGGTCTTGCCTATTGGGAAGAATTTTGCTAGAAAGGCCTTGGAACACTTCGTCCATGTATTGATATCTTCTTTATTTGCATAGAACCATCGCTTCGCTCTTCCCACTAGTGAGAATGGAAAGAGGCGAAGAAGTATGAGGTCTTCTTTAACTCCATCTATGGCGATGGTGTTTCCAATCTCCATGAAGTCCCGTAGATGTGTACTTGCATCTTCATGTACCTTTCCACCGAATTGGATAGCTTGCACCATGTTGATGAGACTTGGCTTGATCTCAAACTCCATATTATTGTGTATTTGGACCAAAGGCGGATGTTCTCTATTGTTGGAGCAGAGAACTCCAAGAAGGTCTTCTCACCCATCTTGATTGGTGACGAGCTTCCTTCTTGATTGAACCGACTCGATGATCGAGAGTTTTGAATGAATCGCATTCAATCCCGCTAATACCCCGTATAAAATATAGACAAAGAAAAACAACAGGGGTGAACCCGCCAAAGTAGAGGTGACTAGTGACAATCACTCATTTTCTAAGTATCCGCTAAGCAATTTTTCTCTAAAAGTTTATTCCGTTCCCAAGCAACGGCGCCAAAATGCTTGTTGACACCTCTAACACCACTCACGCTAAGTTGTCATCCCTAACATGGCGCTAAGTGTTGGTATAGAAACCGCTCTTCTAATCAAGAAAAATATGGGATCCGCAAGCTGAACGATAATACACCATCGTAGCATTTTTACCAGGAAGTATTCCAGGTATCGTTATTTATATTTAGCTCAAAGGAAAGAACTACGGACTTAAACAATGAGATGAACTTGCTAAACACGACTACTCATGAGTGATTGATTACACAGTCACATACTTTGGCAGAGGGGTAAACCATGATAAATAAGGGAATATAAAGTAATAAGCTCAGGGTATAAATCACACAGAGATTAGATATAGACTACTCACAAAGGTAGGTTGACATCTGATTAGCACAAGAAATAGAAATCCTATGTAGGTTCTAATCTACTAAGTCATTCATCTACTCCAACTCTACACTATCATATACAGCACAAAAGACTCTTCATCTATGTATAAGGATCATTGCTATAACAAGCCAAGACATAGCAGACTTACTACGCAACTTTGGTTCCGCTAGACCTACCAACGGGGGATGGAATATAGAGGACTCAACGGAACCGTCACTTCCGCGATCTACCACACGACCCGGCCAATAGGGTGCATTTGCAGTAAACGGCATCTAAGCACCATGCTTACATGAAATCTACCACCTAACCCCGGAAGAGAGCTAAGCGCTTTGCAAACATATACATAAACTTATTACCAATCATAACCATATCAAATGTAGAACTAGAATAAACTAGGAACATAATAAATAGAAACATAATGATATTTAGAATAAAGTCACAAGAATAGATACAAGATAATACCAATTTCGATGATGAAGATCCGGAATTCCGAGCACAGCGCCCGATTCTTCCTCTATCTAGTCTAAACCTATGTAGAACTTGAAGATCTAGAGTATCTATTCTAATTCTCTCGGTGGAGATCTCTCTCTAAACCCCGGCTTTGCCGATGGCTACCTCGAATAATGAATTCTTGAATGAATTCGCTCCGAGCCAGGGGCCGGGGCTCTGAATATATAGCCCCCTAGGATGCACCACACCATCGGATCAAACCGACCTAAACGGACGATAATTATTGCTCCTCAAGGTCGGTGGAGGCAAAGGATCCGCGAGCCTCCACCTGATTGGTGGAGGTGGCCGGGCCGGCCGACTCCACTCGGGAGTCGGCCGACCCACCACTCGCTGTGTGGGTCCCCGTCTGTGGTTCGCCTTCCGGAGTCTTCTAGAATATACAATTTTACCCGTTCGGTCTTTCTCTCTATGTAATCATGACATGTGGGCCTCCTTGGATGTTTTCCTGATAATCCCCTGCGAAAACACATATTCACCAAAACTTGTGGAATCTGTCAGTTTAAACCCTAAGTCTATGATGGTGAACAGATTATACCCCTCTTTCTCTCTCTGATTGACATATAAAATCGATCATTAACAACCGTCAACAGTCACCCATCCTAGTACTACTCTCGCCCAAGCACGCTTAACTTCGGAGTTCTGATGGGATCCGGTGCTTTAGTGCTGGTATGATCGCATCCGACATACCATGCGTCCTCCGTCCTCTTATACCCGCGCCTCCGTTTCCGCCCCGCCCACGACTTGGGCCCCGCCGCCGACCGCGAATGCCACGGTTCGTAGACCCACGCGTACGCACGCCGCATCCAACGACGAAAACGAAGCATAACCTTCACCAAGTCGCGACAAAACGAAAAAAAATAATTTTAAGAGAAAAAAATAAACAAAAAGGGAATGCAACACGAGGACTTCCCAGGAGGTCACCCATCCTAGGACTACTCTCGCCAAGCACGCTTAACTTCGGAGTTCTGATGGGATCCGGTGCTTTAGTGCTGGTATGATCGCATCCGACATACCATGCGTCCTCCGTCCTCTTATGCCCGCGCCTCCGTTTCCGCCCCGCCCACGACTTGGGCACCGCCGCCGACCGCGAATGCCACGGTTCGTAGACCCACGCGGTACGCTCGCCGCCGCATCCAACGACGAAAACGAAGCATAACTTTCACCAAGTCGCGGACAAAACGAAAAAAAAATAATTTTAAGAGAAAAAAATAAACAAAAAGGGAATGCAAAGACGAGGACTTCCCAGAGGTCACCATCCTAGTACTACTCTCGCCCAAGCACGCTTAACTTCGGAGTTCGATGAGATCCGGTGCTTTAGTGCCGGTATGATCGCATCCGACATACCATGCGTCCTCCGTCCTCTTATGCCCGCGCCTCCGTTTCCGCCCCGCCCACGACTTGGGCCCCGCCGCCGACCGCGAATGCCACGGTTCGTAGAAATGTCAACAAGCATTTTTGGCGCCGTTGCCGGGGAAGGTTGAAAGCCAATGGATAATGAGCAGCATTGCACTACATAATGAGATTGAGCACTGTCACCATTCTCTACTCATACAGCCTTACCCTTGTCTTTTCGTCTATTTTATATCTTATGCGGGGTAATGTATGAAAAAGACAATTCTTCCCGATAATTATATTGACGATCCGAAGCTTTATTCGGAAAGCCAAGCGGTTGAAGAAGACCAATCAATCATCATCATCATCAACTCAACTTGGAAGTTTGTCATGCGTAAAGTCAACCTTTCATGCGAGACTTGACACCGCGTTTGAAGCCATGGCGAACAAGTCACTTCGCGAGTTCTCGGCTCCAACTACGGACAACATTCGTACTTGGACCACCGCAGACATCGAAGGAGCTTTTGAACTCAAGCCCGCGCTAATCAACATGGTGCAAGCAAGCCAGTTCGTGGGAAGGCCCATGAAGATGCTAGTGCTCATCTCCAACACTTCCGGAGATTTGTAGCACATTCACTATCAAGGATGTCCCAGAGATGCTATACTACTTCGCCTCTTCCCATTTTCACTCTTGGGGAGAGCGAAGCTGGTTCTACGCCAATAAGGAGAAGAATACTACGTGGGCACTATGTTCCACCAATTTCTTGGCGAAGTTCTTCCCCATGGGCAAGACAAATGCTCTTCGTGGGAAGATATTAAGCTTTCAAAGCAACATCATGATGAGACCGTCCCGAAGCTTGGGAGCGCTTTCAAGATTACATCCTCGAGTGTCCTCATCATGGCATGGAGAATTGGCCGCTTATGCGACATTCTACCATGGGCTTAGCAACAAGACACGTGAGACGATGGATGCTGTCCGCTCGGAGGTGCATTCTTATCACTCACTATTCCTCAAGCCACAGCTCTTGTGGAGAAGATGGCATCCAACCAAGGTTGGAGTGAAGAAAGAACTCGACCCGCAAGAGAGGTGGAGGAATGCACCAGTGAAGAGGTAGACATGCCGTCCGCCAAAATGGATTTGCTAATGAAGAGGCTCGATGAGAGAGCCCCGGAGAAGAAAGAAGTCATGCATATACATGATGCTCGCATGACATGTGAAGAGTGTGGAGAGATCTGGGCACACGTGTGCTAACCGCCTGTGAGCCGAAGGAGGACGTGAACTACCTCAATAACAACAACAATAATAATTACTATCGTCCTCGCAGAATCAAGGTTGGAATCAGCAGCCGAGGCCTAACTACTCGTGCAATTATTGTGCAACTATCAAGGTAACAACTCTTCCTACAATAATTACAACCACCGCCTTTGAGAGAGTTAGTGTCGAATCAAGGCAAGATGATGGACAACTGTCCAAAAAGCCGACATCAAATGACAAGGTCCTAGAGACACTCAAGCATCAGGATGGATGGCTTTTCCAATGCCATCAAGAGTCACTCGGCTTCAACAAGATACTCGAGTCGCGGTGTGCAAATGCTTGTTAACCTTGCTCCCTCCACCGGCCAAGGTAAACCGGGGGACAACCCGAAGAGCTCGAGACTGCAAATCTTGTTGATATATTCAATGTAGAAGATAGCCGGAGTGATCCATCGAAGGGGTCATGGATTGACTCAACTCTGCCAATCAAGAAGGGCGATCCAGGGAGACCAGTCATTCCGATCTCCATTGGAAGTACCAACTTCAATGAAGCAATCTGTGACTTCGGTGCAAGCATCAACATCATGCCAAGAGTGATATATGAGAAGCTATTCAGATGCCCCTTAGCATACACAACTATGTGCTTACAGCTTGCAGATCAGTCACTCCGTGTTCCTTTGGGAATACTTGAAGATATATGTGTACGAGTGGGCAACTCGTATATTCCAGCAGACTTCGTGGTAGTAGATACAGGCAGTGATGAAAGGTCCCCTGTCATTTTGGGACGACCATTCTTGAACACTGCTGGAGCCATCATGTATGCCAACACTGCCAAGATCATCTTCAACATCAAGGGCAAGCGAGAAACCTTCTTCTTCAAGAACAGAGTGCTGCAGTTCTCAGCACAAGATCATCTTCAACATCAAGGGCAAGCGAGAAACCTTCTTCTTCAAGAACAGAGTGCTGCAGTTCTCAGCACATCCTCATCAGCAGAACAGTGAGAAGAAGAAGAATCCAGCTAAGAAGAGCAAGAATAAGAATAAGAAGACCAAGAAGACGGAGACAAGAAGGATGGTCACCGCAGTCCACAAGGAGCATGACCACTTACTCGATCCCCACGTCTCGATCAAGAAGGATGACCTGTGTGTCCCAACCATTCAATGCTCCATCAACGAAGCTCTTTCAATAAAGCATGCCGTGACACCGGATCAGGCGTCAACATTATGGCCAAGGTAACTTATGAGTATCTATATGGCACTATGCCTTTGGAGCCCACCTATGCACAGCTACAAATGGCAGATCAGACATTCCGCTTCGTCGAAGGAGAAGTGAAGGATGTCCTCATCCAGATAGATGACCATTATGTCCCTACAGACTTCCTAGTCATTGACATGGGAGATGACTACGATCCTCCAATCATCCTAGGAAGACCATTCCTGAACACCACCAAAGCTATCATCTATATCGGGACCGGAGAGATCCATTTCCACTTTCCCACTGAGAAGGTACGCCGCTACTTCAATAATAATTATATAATCACTGAGGAGCCCAAGAAGAACAGAGCAAGGAGAAGGCAGCGTACCGTCGCGTAACAAGAAGAACATCATTACAGATGGATGGGTCGACTATGAGGGAGAAGTGTCTAGATATGAAGATCAAGACCCGAGAAGAGAAGAACATTGTAGAAGAACCCGAAGAGGTGTTACCGAGAAGAGAAACAAGTGGTCCAAGAAACTTCCTCCTCAAGGTCATCTTCTCCAACAAAGAAGGTGTGGAAAGTAAAAGTAAAATCGAATCAATTCCTACACACGAGGCGACATCATCCGAGGCGCCGGCCCAATGCGCCCCCTTGAAAAATGAGCGAACATGACAAGTCCCGTTCTCGGAGGACTTAAAACTACCGAACGCCGCGCCAAGAGGTAACTTGGTATTTATCAGCAATTACTTTTCAAAGCATTGCATTTTTTTCTTAGCATATTTATTTCCCTACTTGCATCTTAGTTGCATCTTTACTCTTTTATCTCCGCATTTGAAAAGAAAATAAAGATGTTGTGCATCCGAAAATCGTCAAGCCCCATGTGAATAGTCATTCACCGTGGTGGCACAAAAATAATTTCTCAAAGATATTTATTTCCCCCGTCTCGCATTCCTTAAATAATAAAAAGATAAAAATATTTCTTGTGATCCCGTTAGAACAAGTCTAAGTTAAGAAAGTTCTAGACAACCAAGGCCTAGAGGTTTTATCACTAACGCTTAATTAGTTCCACAAGCTTTGTTGTCTATTTTGAGCTTCACGTAACATCAAGGATCAAGAAGAGCTAACAAGCGAAGTACATCCAGTCCCCGTCGAGTGCCGCCGCGACAATTGAATGCTTTGTCCAACAAAGAACTATCTACAACACTCCTGGAGGACTAGAACGTCTTCGGTGCCTCGTCGGCAACATCGGCAGACTATGTCAACATCCAGCTTGGGGGAGAGCATCCCCGTGTATCAAGCTAAGTGTCTCCAACTTATCTATTTATGCTTTATTAAAGTATGCTTTGTTAAAACAAACTAAAAAAAAAGAGAGATGCATAACTATAGAAACCGAGAAAGATTTCCTTATTTATCTTTTCTACTTTTGGAGAGCTCTTGCAACTGTCTTTAAAAGTGATCCCTAGATTAACTCTATATGGAGATGATGAATAGTTGCTCGCCGTAATTCCTTTCAAGTACCTAGTTTTCAACCTTGCACTCTCCCGAGTTTTGGACACAACTGTTTAGATTTGAGATTTGCTTTGAACCTAAAACTTGTGGGTAGCGAACACTTGATCTAAGTCTAGGTGGTTGACGGGTATGATATGGGAAGGTTTTGAGTCTGTCCATCTTGTTCCTAGAGATACTAGAGTTCGGAGAATTTATCTTTGAAAATATTAATTCCCGCATGATGAGTTCCTTTATGATGAGAGTTCAAATTCCTACCACAGCCATATATTCATACTTACTAGATTAGGAAAGACCCATCTCGTTTATATAGATCATATTGTAGGTTTGAGTGTAGACTTTATAGGCATTGAGTGTGGTTATCTTTGTGGACCCATAAGGAATTAGTCACGCAGTAAAGTCAATACTATGTGCTCTCCATCCATTGATCTATGCTACTTCGTCCTCGAAGCATGCACCCATTTTATAAATGTTATATTCATTCCGTGCTACGTTCTCCTCGAAGTACCACCCACATATAGATCTATATCCACCACATATTGTGCTATCTCTACCCGGAGATACGCACTTATGCCGCTCCTACCCTAGGAGTACGCATTCCCCACATATTGTGCTATCTCTACCTTAGAGACACGCACTTATCCGCTCCTACACCGGGAGTACGCATCCATCCATTCATCCATCCACATATACATACGCCATTCATTTCACATCATCCGAAAAGGTTCTACTCCTATTCGGGGAGTGAACATCTAGACATAATCATCGCCGTTCTATTTGCCTACATAAAAGCTCCAGTCATTATCATTTCAAGTTATACACTCCCCGTGCTAAAGTTTCATTTTCGCAGGATTGGTTGCTTTAAAAAAAAAAGGAAGAAAAAGAGAAAAAGAAAGAGTAGCCAAGTCCTTCCATTCAAGAAGTTTCAAGGTTTCCGAATAAAGGAGTCATGTTATCCCCAAAGGAGCGAGTGTAGAAGTAGATGTTCACCATTGAGTACCCCTCATAATCATTTTCTTATCACCATCATCCTATCATCATCTCATCCATTCCATTTCCTCATTCACATGCACATATGACTTTATTATTATTTTAGTTCCTATTGGATCCATGTCTTAACGTGCAATATATGCAAGTGAGTTTGAGTGTCTCCCCACCTATGAGCTCCACATAAGCCTATTAGAAAGTAGGGTGAGAGAGAGAAGGCACTTTTTCACTATGCCTTAGTTCCATAAATACCACATATATTGTGAGAGAAGAGAGAAGGCATACACTACTCATGCCTTGGAGAGGATCCAGAAATACCACAAATGAGAGACTTGAAAGGTTCATACAAGGAACTCTGAGTTTTATTTCAAACCTTGCAAAAAACTCCGGGATAATAGTTGATCGAAGAGCGAGAAACATGGCGCTTGACTTGACTGTTCTATCTTTCAACTACTCAAGACCCAAGTGACGGTTACAAGCCCCATGGTAAAAGGTAATATGAGTGAGTTTTGAGTCAGAATAGTTCACTCTAATCCAGAGGAGAGTTCTTGTTTGAACGCATGTGTACTTGTGAGGAGTGAAAGTATTGCAGCAACTCCTGATCCATCACTGAGTCTATCTTTGCTCAGGGACGAGCAAAAGGTAAGCTTGGGGGAGTTTGTTGACGGTCGTTAAGTATCAATTTTATATCGTCAACGCAGCAAGAGAAAGGACTAATATGAGTTCACCGTTAGATATAGGGGTTACACTCGACAGTAATTCCACGAGTTTTGGTGATTGTCTATTTTCGCGGGGGTTATCGAAAGAGAACCAAAGGAGGCCCACATGTCATGATTACATAGAGATAAAGACCGAACGGGTAAAATTGTATAATCTAGAAGACTTTAAGGCGACCCCCGGAAGCCGGGGGCCCACTGGGCAGCCGGCCCGGCCGACCCAGGGGGAGTCGGCCGACCCCCGCCTCGACCCCCGCCCACGACTTGGGCCCCGCCGCCGACCGCGAATGCCACGGTTCGTAGACCCACGCGGTACGCTCGCCGCCGCATCCAACGACGAAAACGAAGCATAACCTTCACCAAGTCGCGGACAAAACGAAAAAAAATAATTTTAAGAGAAAAAAATAAACAAAAAGGGAATGCAACACGAGGACTTCCCAGGAGGTCACCCATCCTAGTACTACTCTCGCCCAAGCACGCTTAACTTCGGAGTTCTGATGGGATCCGGTGCTTTAGTGCTGGTATGATCGCATCCGACATACCATGCGTCCTCCGTCCTCTTATGCCCGCGCCTCCGTTTCCGCCCCGCCCACGACTTGGGCCCCGCCGCCGACCGCGAATGCCACGGTTCGTAGACCCACGCGGTACGCTCGCCGCCGCATCCAACGACGAAAACGAAGCATAACCTTCACCAAGTCGCGGACAAAACGAAAAAAAATAATTTTAAGAGAAAAAAATAAACAAAAAGGGAATGCAACACGAGGACTTCCCAGGAGGTCACCCATCCTAGTACTACTCTCGCCCAAGCACGCTTAACTTCGGAGTTCGATGGGATCCGGTGCTTTAGTGCCGGTATGATCGCATCCGACATACCATGCGTCCTCCGTCCTCTTATGCCCGCGCCTCCGTTTCCGCCCCGCCCACGACTTGGGCCCGCCGCCGACCGCGAATGCCACGGTTCGTAGACCCCGAGGTCACCCATCCGTACGCTCGCCGCCGCATCCAACGACGAAAACGAAGCATAACCTTCACCAAGTCGCGGACAAAACGAAAAAAAATAATTTTAAGAGAAAAAAAAAAATAAACAAAAAGGGAATGCAACACGAGGACTTCCCGGGAGGTCACCCATCCTAGTACTACTCTCGCCCAAGCACGCTTAACTTCGGAGTTCGATGGGATCCGGTGCTTTAGTGCCGGTATGATCGCATCCGACATACCATGCGTCCTCCGTCCTCTTATGCCCGCGCCTCCGTTTCCCGCCCCGCCCACGACTTGGGCCCCCGCCGCCGACCGCGAATGCCACGGTTCGTAGACCCACGCGGTACGCTCGCCGCCGCATCCAACGACGAAAACGAAGCATAACCTTCACCAAGTCGCGGACAAAACGAAAAAAAATAATTTTAAGAGAAAAAAATAAACAAAAAGGGAATGCAACACGAGGACTTCCCGGGAGGTCACCCATCCTAGTACTACTCTCGCCCAAGCACGCTTAACTTCGGAGTTCGATGGGATCCGGTGCTTTAGTGCCGGTATGATCGCATCCGACATACCATGCGTCCTCCGTCCTCTTATGCCCGCGCCTCCGTTTCCCCCGCCCACGACTTGGGCCCCGCCGCCGACCGCGAATGCCACGGTTCGTAGACCCACGCGGTACGCCGCCGCCGCATCCAACGACGAAAACGAAGCATAACCTTCACCAAGTCGCGGACAAAACGAAAAAAAATAATTTTAAGAGAAAAAAATAAACAAAAAGGGAATGCAACACGAGGACTTCCCAGGAGGTCACCCATCCTAGTACTACTCTCGCCCAAGCACGCTTAACTTCGGAGTTCTGATGGGATCCGGTGCTTTAGTGCTGGTATGATCGCATCCGACATACCATGCGTCCTCCGTCCTCTTATGCCCGCGCCTCCGTTTCCGCCCCGCCCACGACTTGGGCCCCGCCGCCGACCGCGAATGCCACGGTTCGTAGACCCACGCGGTACGCTCGCCGCCGCATCCAACGACGAAAACGAAGCATAACCTTCACCAAGTCGCGGACAAAACGAAAAAAAATAATTTTAAGAGAAAAAAATAAACAAAAAGGGAATGCAACACGAGGACTTCCCAGGAGGTCACCCATCCTAGTACTACTCTCGCCCAAGCACGCTTAACTTCGGAGTTCGATGGGATCCGGTGCTTTAGTGCCGGTATGATCGCATCCGACATACCATGCGTCCTCCGTCCTCTTATGCCCGCGCTCCGTTTCCGCCCCGCCCACGACTTGGGCCCCGCCGCCGACCGCGAATGCCACGGTTCGTAGACCCACGCGCCGACCGCGTACGCTCGCCGCCGCATCCAACGACGAAAACGAAGCATAACCTTCACCAAGTCGCGGACAAAACGAAAAAAAATAATTTTAAGAGAAAAAAATAAACAAAAAAAAGGGAATGCAACACGAGGACTTCCCGGGAGGTCACCCATCCTAGTACTACTCTCGCCCAAGCACGCTTAACTTCGGAGTTCTGATGGGATCCGGTGCTTTAGTGCCGGTATGATCGCATCCGACATACCATGCGTCCTCCGTCCTCTTATGCCCGCGCCTCCGTTTCCGCCCCGCCCACGACTTGGGCCCCGCCGCCGACCGCGAATGCCACGGTTCGTAGACCCACGCGGTACGCTCGCCGCCGCATCCAACGACGAAAACGAAGCATAACCTTCACCAAGTCGCGGACAAAACGAAAAAAAATAATTTTAAGAGAAAAAATAAACAAAAAGGGAATGCAACACGAGGACTTCCCAGGAGGTCACCCATCCTAGTACTACTCTCGCCCAAGCACGCTTAACTTCGGAGTTCTGATGGGATCCGGTGCTTTAGTGCTGGTATGATCGCATCCGACATACCATGCGTCCTCCGTCCTCTTATGCCCGCGCCTCCGTTTCCGCCCCGCCCACGTTTCCGCCCCGCCCACGACTTGGGCCCCGCCGCCGACCGCGAATGCCACGGTTCGTAGACCCACGCGGTACGCTCGCCGCCGCATCCAACGACGAAAACGAAGCATAACCTTCACCAAGTCGCGGACAAAACGAAAAAAAATAATTTTAAGAGAAAAAAATAAACAAAAAGGGAATGCAACACGAGGACTTCCCGGGAGGTCACCCATCCTAGTACTACTCTCGCCCAAGCACGCTTAACTTCGGAGTTCGATGGGATCCGGTGCTTTAGTGCCTTTGGTATGATCGCATCCGACATACCATGCGTCCTCCGTCCTCTTATGCCCGCGCCTCCGTTTCCGCCCCGCCCACGACTTGGGCCCCCGCCGCCGACCGCGAATGCCACGGTTCGTAGACCCACGCGGTACGCTCGCCGCCGCATCCAACGACGAAAACGAAGCATGACCTTCACCAAGTCGCGGACAAAACGAAAAAAAAAATAATTTTAAGAGAAAAAAATAAACAAAAAGGGAATGCAACACGAGGACTTCCCCCAGGAGGTCACCCATCCTAGTACTACTCTCGCCCAAGCACGCTTAACTTCGGAGTTCTGATGGGATCCGGTGCTTTAGTGCCGGTATGATCGCATCCGACATACCATGCGTCCTCCGTCCTCTTATGCCCGCGCCTCCGTTTCCGCCCCGCCCACGACTTGGGCCCCGCCGCCGACCGCGAATGCCACGGTTCGTAGACCCACGCGGTACGCTCGCCGCCGCATCCAACGACGAAAACGAAGCATAACCTTCACCAAGTCGCGGACAAAACGAAAAAAAATAATTTTAAGAGAAAAAAATAAACAAAAAGGGAATGCAACACGAGGACTTCCGAGGAGGTCACCCATCCTAGTACTACCCTCGCCCAAGCACGCCTAACTGCGGAGTTCTTGGGGGATCCGGTGCTTTAGTGCGTGTATGATCGCATCCGACATACCATGCGTCCTCCGTCCTCTTATGCCCGCGCCTCCGTTTCCGCCCCGCCCACGACTTGGGCCCCGCCGCCGACCGCGAATGCCACGGTTCGTAGACCCACGCGGTACGCTCGCCGCCGCATCCAACGACGAAAACGAAGCATAACCTTCACCAAGTCGCGGACAAAACGAAAAAAAATAATTTTAAGAGAAAAAAATAAACAAAAAGGGAATGCAACACGAGGACTTCCCAGGAGGTCACCCATCCTAGTACTACTCTCGCCCAAGCACGCTTAACTTCGGAGTTCTGATGGGATCCGGTGCTTTAGTGCCGGTATGATCGCATCCGACATACCATGCGTCCTCCGTCCTCTTATGCCCGCGCCTCCGTTTCCGTCACCCCCCGCCCACGACTTGGGCCCCGCCGCCGACCGCGAGTGCCACGGTTCGTAGACCCACGCGTACGCTCGCCGCCGCATCCAACGACGAAAACGAAGCATAACCTTCACCAAGTCGCGGACAAAACGAAAAAAAATAATTTTAAGAGAAAAAAATAAACAAAAAGGGAATGCAACACGAGGACTTCCCGGGAGGTCACCCATCCTAGTACTACTCTCGCCCAAGCACGCTTAACTTCGGAGTTCGATGGGATCCGGTGCTTTAGTGCTTTGGTATGATCGCATCCGACATACCATGCGTCCTCCGTCCTCTTATGCCCGCGCCTCCGTTTCCGCCCCGCCCACGACTTGGGCCCCGCCGCCGACCGCGAATGCCACGGTTCGTAGACCCACGCGGTACGCTCGCCGCCGCATCCAACGACGAAAACGAAGCATAACCTTCACCAAGTCGCGGACAAAACGAAAAAAAATAATTTTAAGAGAAAAAAATAAACAAAAAGGGAATGCAACACGAGGACTTCCCAGGAGGTCACCCATCCTAGTACTACTCTCGCCCAAGCACGCTTAACTTCGGAGTTCTGATGGGATCCGGTGCTTTAGTGCTGGTATGATCGCATCCGACATACCATGCGTCCTCCGTCCTCTTATGCCCGCGCCTCCGTTTCCGCCCCGCCCACGACTTGGGCCCCGCCGCCGACCGCGAGTGCCACGGTTCGTAGACCCACGCGGTACGCTCGCCGCCGCATCCAACGACGAAAACGAAGCATAACCTTCACCAAGTCGCGGACAAAACGAAAAAAAATAATTTTAAGAGAAAAAATAAACAAAAAGGGAATGCAACACGAGGACTTCCCGGGAGGTCACCCATCCTAGTACTACTCTCGCCCAAGCACGCTTAACTTCGGAGTTCGATGGGATCCGATGGGATCCGGTGCTTTAGTGACCCACGCGGTATGATCGCATCCGACATACCATGCGTCCTCCGTCCTTTTATGCAACACGAGGACTTCCCAGGAGGTCACCCATCCGTTTCCGCCCCCACGCCCACGATGGGATTGGTATGATCGCATCCGCCATACCGACCGCTTATGAATGCCACGGTTGGGTAGACCCACCGCGAATGCCACGGTTCGTAGACCCACGCGTACGCGCATCCAACGACGAAAACGAAGCATAACCTTCACCAAGTCGCGGACAAAACGAAAAAAAATAATTTTAAGAGAAAAAAATAAACAAAAAGGGAATGCAACACGAGGACTTCCCGGAGGTCACCCATCCTAGTACTACTCTCGCCCAAGCACGCTTAACTTCGGAGTTCTGATGGGATCCGGTGCTTTAGTGCCGGTATGATCGCATCCGACATACCATGCGTCCTCCGTCCTCTTATGCCCGCGCCTCCGTTTCCGCCCCGCCCACGACTTGGGCCCCGCCGCCGACCGCGAATGCCACGGTTCGTAGACCCACGCGGTACGCTCGCCGCCGCATCCAACGACGAAAACGAAGCATAACCTTCACCAAGTCGCGGACAAAACGAAAAAAAATAATTTTAAGAGAAAAAAATAAACAAAAAGGGAATGCAACACGAGGACTTCCCAGGAGGTCACCCATCCTAGTACTACTCTCGCCCAAGCACGCTTAACTTCGGAGTTCTGATGGGATCCGGTGCTTTAGTGCCGGTATGATCGCATCCGACATACCATGCGTCCTCCGTCCTCTTATGCCCGCGCCTCCGTTTCCGCCCCGCCCACGACTTGGGCCCCGCCGCCGACCGCGAATGCCACGGTTCGTAGACCCACGCGGTACGCTCGCCGCCGCATCCAACGACGAAAACGAAGCATAACCTTCACCAAGTCGCGGACAAAACGAAAAAAAATAATTTTAAGAGAAAAAAATAAACAAAAAGGGAATGCAACACGAGGACTTCCCAGGAGGTCACCCATCCTAGTACTACTCTCGCCCAAGCACGCTTAACTTCGGAGTTCGATGGGATCCGGTGCTTTAGTGCCGGTATGATCGCATCCGACATACCATGCGTCCTCCGTCCTCTTATGCCCGCGCCTCCGTTCCGCCCGCCCCCGCCCACGACTTGGGCCCCGCCGCCGACCGCGAGTGCCACGGTTCGTAGACCCACGCGGTACGCTCGCCGCCGCATCCAACGACGAAAACGAAGCATAACCTTCACCAAGTCGCGGACAAACGAAAAAAAATAATTTTAAGAGAAAAAAATAAACAAAAAGGGAATGCAACACGAGGACTTCCCGGGAGGTCACCCATCCTAGTACTACTCTCGCCCAAGCACGCTTAACTTCGGAGTTCTGATGGGATCCGGTGCTTTAGTGCCGGTATGATCGCATCCGACATACCATGCGTCCTCCGTCCTCTTATGCCCGCGCCTCCGTTTCCGCCCCGCCCACGACTTGGGCCCCGCCGCCGACCGCGAATGCCACGGTTCGTAGACCCACGCGGTACGCTCGCCGCCGCATCCAACGACGAAAACGAAGCATAACCTTCACCAAGTCGCGGACAAAACGAAAAAAAATAATTTTAAGAGAAAAAAATAAACAAAAAGGGAATGCAACACGAGGACTTCCCAGGAGGTCACCCATCCTAGTACTACTCTCGCCCAAGCACGCTTAACTTCGGAGTTCTGATGGGATCCGGTGCTTTAGTGCCGGTATGATCGCATCCGACATACCATGCGTCCTCCGTCCTCTTATGCCCGCGCCTCCGTTTCCGCCCCGCCCACGACTTGGGCCCCGCCGCCGACCGCGAATGCCACGGTTCGTAGACCCACGCGGTACGCTCGCCGCCGCATCCAACGACGAAAACGAAGCATAACCTTCACCAAGTCGCGGACAAAACGAAAAAAAATAATTTTAAGAGAAAAAAATAAACAAAAAGGGAATGCAACACGAGGACTTCCCAGGAGGTCACCCATCCTAGTACTACTCTCGCCCAAGCACGCTTAACTTCGGAGTTCGATGGGATCCGGTGCTTTTTAGTGCCATGCGTTGGTATGATCGCATCCGACATACCATGCGTCCTCCGTCCTCTTATGCCCGCGCCTCCGTTTCCGCCCCGCCCACGACTTGGGCCCCGCCGCCGACCGCGAAGTGCCACGGTTCGTAGACCCACGCGGTACGCCGCCGCATCCAACGACGAAAACGAAGCATAACCTTCACCAAGTCGCGGACAAAACGAAAAAAAATAATTTTAAGAGAAAAAAATAAACAAAAAGGGAATGCAACACGAGGACTTCCCGGGAGGTCACCCATCCTAGTACTACTCTCGCCCAAGCACGCTTAACTTCGGAGTTCGATGGGATCCGGTGCTTTAGTGCCTTTGGTATGATCGCATCCGACATACCATGCGTCCTCCGTCCTCTTATGCCCGCGCCTCCGTTTCCGCCCCGCCCACGACTTGGGCCCCGCCGCCGACCGCGAATGCCACGGTTCGTAGACCCACGCGGTACGCTCGCCGCCGCATCCAACGACGAAAACGAAGCATAACCTTCACCAAGTCGCGGACAAAACGACAAAAAAAAAATAATTTTAAGAGAAAAAAATAAACAAAAAGGGAATGCAACACGAGGACTTCCCGGGAGGTCACCCATCCTAGTACTACTCTCGCCCAAGCACGCTTAACTTCGGAGTTCGATGGGATCCGGTGCTTTAGTGCCGGTATGATCGCATCCGACATACCATGCGTCCTCCGTCCTCGTCCGCCCTCCGACTTCCTCTTATGCGAATGCCACGGTTCGACCCACGCGTACGTCCGCCGCCGCATCCAACGACGAAAACGAAGCATAACCTTCACCAAGTCGCGGACAAAACGAAAAAAATAATTTTAAGAGAAAAAAATAAACAAAAAGGGAATGCAACACGAGGACTTCCCGGAGGTCACCCATCCTAGTACTACTCTCGCCCCCGCCCGATGGGACGACTTGGTATGATCGCATCCGACATACCATGCGTCCCCCCTCTTATGCCCGCCTCCGTTTCCGCCCCGCCCACGACCGCGAATGCCACGGTTCGTAGACCCACGCGGTACGCTCGCCGCCGCATCCAACGACGAAAACGAAGCATAACCTTCACCAAGTCGCGGACAAAACGAAAAAAAATAATTTTAAGAGAAAAAAATAAACAAAAAGGGAATGCAACACGAGGACTTCCCGGGAGGTCACCCATCCTAGTACTACTCTCGCCCAAGCACGCTTAACTTCGGAGTTCGATGGGATCCGGTGCTTTAGTGCCGGTATGATCGCATCCGACATACCATGCGTCCTCCGTCCTCTTATGCCCGCGTCCCTCCGTTTCCGCCCCGCCCACGACTTGGGCCCCGCCGCCGACCGCGAATGCCACGGTTCGTAGACCCACGCGCGCGGCATACGCTCGCCGCCGCATCCAACGACGAAAACGAAGCATAACCTTCACCAAGTCGCGGACAAAACGAAAAAAAATAATTTTAAGAGAAAAAAATAAACAAAAAGGGAATGCAACACGAGGACTTCCCGGGAGGTCACCCATCCTAGTACTACTCTCGCCCAAGCACGCTTAACTTCGGAGTTCTGATGGGATCCGGTGCTTTAGTGCTGGTATGATCGCATCCGACATACCATGCGTCCTCCGTCCTCTTATGCCCGCGCCTCCGTTTCCGCCCCGCCCACGACCGCGAGTGCCACGGTTCGTAGACCCACGCGGTACGCTCGCCGCCGCATCCAACGACGAAAACGAAGCATAACCTTCACCAAGTCGCGGACAAAACGAAAAAAAATAATTTTAAGAGAAAAAAATAAACAAAAAGGGAATGCAACACGAGGACTTCCCGGAGGTCACCCATCCTAGTACTACTCTCGCCCAAGCACGCTTAACTTCGGAGTTCTGATGGGATCCGGTGCTTTAGTGCTGGTATGATCGCATCCGACATACCATGCGTCCTCCGTCCTCTTATGCCCGCGCCTCCGTTTCCGCCCCGCCCACGACTTGGGCCCCGCCGCCGACCGCGAATGCCACGGTTCGTAGACCCACGCGTACGCTCGCCGCCGCATCCAACGACGAAAACGAAGCATAACCTTCACCAAGTCGCGGACAAAACGAAAAAAAATAATTTTAAGAGAAAAAAATAAACAAAAAGGGAATGCAACACGAGGACTTCCCAGGAGGTCACCCATCCTAGTACTACTCTCGCCCAAGCACGCTTAACCGGAGTTCGATGGGATCCGGTGCTTTAGTGCTTTGGTATGATCGCATCCGACATACCATGCGTCCTCCGTCCTCTTATGCCCGCGCCTCCGTTTCCGCCCCGCCCACGACTTGGGCCCCGCCGCCGACCGCGAATGCCACGGTTCGTAGACCCACGCGGTACGCTCGCCGCCGCATCCAACGACGAAAACGAAGCATAACCTTCACCAAGTCGCGGACAAAACGAAAAAAAATAATTTTAAGAGAAAAAAATAAACAAAAAGGGAATGCAACACGAGGACTTCCCAGGAGGTCACCCATCCTAGTACTACTCTCGCCCAAGCACGCTTAACTTCGGAGTTCTGATGGGATCCGGTGCTTTAGTGCCGGTATGATCGCATCCGACATACCATGCGTCCTCCGTCCTCTTATGCCCGCGCCTCCGTTTCCGCCCCGCCCACGACTTGGGCCCCGCCGCCGACCGCGAATGCCACGGTTCGTAGACCCACGCGTACGCTCGCCGCCGCATCCAACGACGAAAACGAAGCATAACCTTCACCAAGTCGCGGACAAAACGAAAAAAAATAATTTTAAGAGAAAAAAATAAACAAAAAGGGAATGCAACACGAGGACTTCCCGGGAGGTCACCCATCCTAGTACTACTCTCGCCCAAGCACGCTTAACTTCGGAGTTCGATGGGATCCGGTGCTTTAGTGCCGGTATGATCGCATCCGACATACCATGCGTCCTCCGTCCTCTTATGCCCGCGCCTCCGTTTCCGCCCGCCCACGACTTGGGCCCCGCCGCCGACCGCGAATGCCACGGTTCGTAGACCCACGCGGTACGCTCGCCGCCGCATCCAACGACGAAAACGAAGCATAACCTTCACCAAGTCGCGGACAAAACGAAAAAAAATAATTTTAAGAGAAAAAATAAACAAAAAGGGAATGCAACACGAGGACTTCCCAGGAGGTCACCCATCCTAGTACTACTCTCGCCCAAGCACGCTTAACTTCGGAGTTCTGATGGGATCCGGTGCTTTAGTGCTGGTATGATCGCATCCGACATACCATGCGTCCTCCGTCCTCTTATGCCCGCGCCTCCGTTTCCGCCCCGCCCACGACTTGGGCCCCGCCGCCGACCGCGAGTGCCACGGTTCGTAGACCCACGCGTACGCTCGCCGCCGCCGCATCCAACGACGAAAACGAAGCATAACCTTCACCAAGTCGCGGACAAAACGAAAAAAAATAATTTTAAGAGAAAAAAATAAACAAAAAGGGAATGCAACACGAGGACTTCCCGGGAGGTCACCCATCCTAGTACTACTCTCGCCCAAGCACGCTTAACTTCGGAGTTCGATGGGATCCGGTGCTTTAGTGCTTTGGTATGATCGCATCCGACATACCATGCGTCCTCCGTCCTCTTATGCCCGCGCCTCCGTTTCCGCCCCGCCCACGACTTGGGCCCCGCCGCCGACCGCGAGTGCCACGGTTCGTAGACCCACGCGGTACGCGCCGCCGCATCCAACGACGAAAACGAAGCATAACCTTCACCAAGTCGCGGACAAAACGAAAAAAAATAATTTTAAGAGAAAAAAATAAACAAAAAGGGAATGCAACACGAGGACTTCCCGGGAGGTCACCCATCCTAGTACTACTCCGCCCAAGCACGCTTAACTTCGGAGTTCGATGGGATCCGGTGCTTTAGTGCTTTGGTATGATCGCATCCGACATACCATGCGTCCTCCGTCCTCTTATGCCCGCGACTTATGCCCGCGACCTCCGTTTTCCGCCCCGCCCACGACTTGGGCCCCCGTCACCCGCCGACCGCGAGTGCCACGGTTCGTAGACCCACGCGGTACGCTCGCCGCCGCATCCAACGACGAAAACGAAGCATAACCTTCACCAAGTCGCGGACAAAACGAAAAAAAATAATTTTAAGAGAAAAAAATAAACAAAAAGGGAATGCAACACGAGGACTTCCCAGGAGGTCACCCATCCTAGTACTACTCTCGCCCAAGCACGCTTAACTTCGGAGTTCTGATGGGATCCGGTGCTTTAGTGCTGGTATGATCGCATCCGACATACCATGCGTCCTCCGTCCTCTTATGCCCGCGCCTCCGTTTCCGCCCCGCCCACGACTTGGGCCCCGCCGCCGACCGCGAGTGCCACGGTTCGTAGACCCACGCGTACGCTCGCCGCCGCATCCAACGACGAAAACGAAGCATAACCTTCACCAAGTCGCGGACAAAACGAAAAAAAATAATTTTAAGAGAAAAAAATAAACAAAAAGGGAATGCAACACGAGGACTTCCCGGGAGGTCACCCATCCTAGTACTACTCTCGCCCAAGCACGCTTAACTTCGGAGTTCGATGGGATCCGGTGCTTTAGTGCTTTGGTATGATCGCATCCGACATACCATGCGTCCTCCGTCCTCTTATGCCCGCGCCTCCGTTTCCGCCCCCGCCCACGACTTGGGCCCCGCCGCCGACCGCGAAGTGCCACGGTTCGTAGACCCACGCGGTACGCTCGCCGCCGCATCCAACGACGAAAACGAAGCATAACCTTCACCAAGTCGCGGACAAAACGAAAAAAAATAATTTTAAGAGAAAAAAATAAACAAAAAGGGAATGCAACACGAGGACTTCCCGGGAGGTCACCCATCATCCTAGTACTACTCTCGCCCAAGCACGCTTAACTTCGGAGTTCGATGGGATCCGGTGCTTTAGTGCCGGTATGATCGCATCCGACATACCATGCGTCCTCCGTCCTCTTATGCCGCGCCTCCGTTTCCGCCCCGCCCACGACTTGGGCCCCGCCGCCGACCGCGAATGCCACGGTTCGTAGACCCACGCGGTACGCTCGCCGCCGCATCCAACGACGAAAACGAAGCATAACCTTCACCAAGTCGCGGACAAAACGAAAAAAAATAATTTTAAGAGAAAAAAATAAACAAAAAGGGAATGCAACACGAGGACTTCCCGGGAGGTCACCCATCCTAGTACTACTCTCGCCCAAGCACGCTTAACTTCGGAGTTCGATGGGATCCGGTGCTTTAGTGCCGCCGCCGACCGGTATGATCGCATCCGACATACCATGCGTCCTCCGTCCTCTTATGCCCGCGCCTCCGTCTTTTCCGCATCCCATACCCCACGACTTGGGCACCTTGGGCCCCGCCGCCGACCGCGAATGCCACGGTTCGTAGACCCACGCGGTACGCTCGCCGCCGCATCCAACGACGAAAACGAAGCATAACCTTCACCAAGTCGCGGACAAAACGAAAAAAAATAATTTTAAGAGAAAAAAATAAACAAAAAGGGAATGCAACACGAGGACTTCCCGGGAGGTCACCCATCCTAGTACTACTCTCGCCCAAGCACGCTTAACTTCGGAGTTCGATGGGATCCGGTGCTTTAGTGCGGTATGATCGCATCCGACATACCATGCGTCCTCCGTCCTCTTATGCCCGCGCCTCCGCCTTTCCCCCCGCCCACGACTTGGGCCCCGCCGCCGACCGCGAATGCCACGGTTCGTAGACCCACGCGGTACGCTCGCCGCCGCATCCAACGACGAAAACGAAGCATAACCTTCACCAAGTCGCGGACAAAACGAAAAAAAATAATTTTAAGAGAAAAAAATAAACAAAAAGGGAATGCAACACGAGGACTTCCCAGGAGGTCACCCATCCTAGTACTACTCTCGCCCAAGCACGCTTAACTTCGGAGTTCTGATGGGATCCGGTGCTTTAGTGCTGGTATGATCGCATCCGACATACCATGCGTCCTCCGTCCTCTTATGCCCGCGCCTCCGTTTCCGCCCCCGCCCACGACTTGGGCCCCGCCGCCGACCGCGAATGCCACGGTTCGTAGACCCACGCGGTACGCTCGCCGCCGCATCCAACGACGAAAACGAAGCATAACCTTCACCAAGTCGCGGACAAAACGAAAAAAAATAATTTTAAGAGAAAAAAATAAACAAAAAGGGAATGCAACACGAGGACTTCCCGGGAGGTCACCCATCCTAGTACTACTCTCGCCCAAGCACGCTTAACTTCGGAGTTCGATGGGATCCGGTGCTTTAGTGCCGGTATGATCGCATCCGACATACCATGCGTCCTCCGTCCTCTTATGCCCGCGCCTCCGTTTCCGCCCCGCCCACGACTTGGGCCCCGCCGCCGACCGCGAATGCCACGGTTCGTAGACCCACGCGTACGCTCGCCGCCGCATCCAACGACGAAAACGAAGCATAACCTTCACCAAGTCGCGGACAAAACGAAAAAAAATAATTTTAAGAGAAAAAAATAAACAAAAAGGGAATGCAACACGAGGACTTCCCGGAGGTCACCCATCCTAGTACTACTCTCGCCCAAGCACGCTTAACTTCGGAGTTCTGATGGGATCCGGTGCTTTAGTGCTGGTATGATCGCATCCGACATACCATGCGTCCTCCGTCCTCTTATGCCCGCGCCTCCGTTTCCGCCCCGCCCACGACTTGGGCCCCGCCGCCGACCGCGAGTGCCACGGTTCGTAGACCCACGCGGTACGCTCGCCGCCGCATCCAACGACGAAAACGAAGCATAACCTTCACCAAGTCGCGGACAAAACGAAAAAAAATAATTTTAAGAGAAAAAAATAAACAAAAAGGGAATGCAACACGAGGACTTCCCAGGAGGTCACCCATCCTAGTACTACTCTCGCCCAAGCACGCTTAACTTCGGAGTTCTGATGGGATCCGGTGCTTTAGTGCTGGTATGATCGCATCCGACATACCATGCGTCCTCCGTCCTCTTATGCCCGCGCCTCCGTTTCCGCCCCGCCCACGACTTGGGCCCCGCCGCCGACCGCGAATGCCACGGTTCGTAGACCCACGCGGTACGCTCGCCGCCGCATCCAACGACGAAAACGAAGCATAACCTTCACCAAGTCGCGGACAAAACGAAAAAAAATAATTTTAAGAGAAAAAAATAAACAAAAAGGGAATGCAACACGAGGACTTCCCAGGAGGTCACCCATCCTAGTACTACTCTCGCCCAAGCACGCTTAACTTCGGAGTTCTGATGGGATCCGGTGCTTTAGTGCCGGTATGATCGCATCCGACATACCATGCGTCCTCCGTCCTCTTATGCCCGCGCCTCCGTTTCCGTTTCCGCCCCCCCGCCCACGACTTGGGCCCCGCCGACCGCGAATGCCACGGTTCGTAGACCCACGCGGTACGCTCGCCGCCGCATCCAACGACGAAAACGAAGCATAACCTTCACCAAGTCGCGGACAAAACGAAAAAAAATAATTTTAAGAGAAAAAAATAAACAAAAAGGGAATGCAACACGAGGACTTCCCGGGAGGTCACCCATCCTAGTACTACTCTCGCCCAAGCACGCTTAACTTCGGAGTTCGATGGGATCCGGTGCTTTAGTGCCGGTATGATCGCATCCGACATACCATGCGTCCTCCGTCCTCTTATGCCCGCGCCTCCCTCCGTTTCCGCCCCGCCCACGACTTGGGGCCCCGCCGCCGACCGCGAATGCCACGGTTCGTAGACCCACGCGGTACGCTCGCCGCCGCATCCAACGACGAAAACGAAGCATAACCTTCACCAAGTCGCGGACAAAACGAAAAAAAATAATTTTAAGAGAAAAAAATAAACAAAAAGGGAATGCAACACGAGGACTTCCCGGGAGGTCACCCATCCTAGTACTACTCTCGCCCAAGCACGCTTAACTTCGGAGTTCGATGGGATCCGGTGCTTTAGTGCCACGACTTGGTATGATCGCATCCGACATACCATGCGTCCTCCGTCCTCTTATGCCCGCGCTCCGTTTCCGCCCCGCCCACGACTTGGGCCCCGCCGCCGACCGCGAAGTGCCACGGTTCGTAGACCCACGCGTACGCTCGCCGCCGCATCCAACGACGAAAACGAAGCATAACCTTCACCAAGTCGCGGACAAAACGAAAAAAAATAATTTTAAGAGAAAAAAATAAACAAAAAGGGAATGCAACACGAGGACTTCCCGGGAGGTCACCCATCCTAGTACTACTCTCGCCCAAGCACGCTTAACTTCGGAGTTCTGATGGGATCCGGTGCTTTAGTGCGGTATGATCGCATCCGACATACCATGCGTCCTCCGTCCTCTTATGCCCGCGCCTCCGTTTCCGCCCCGCCCACGACTTGGGCCCCGCCGCCGCCGCGAATGCCACGGTTCGTAGACCCACGCGGTACGCTCGCCGCCGCATCCAACGACGAAAACGAAGCATAACCTTCACCAAGTCGCGGACAAAACGAAAAAAAATAATTTTAAGAGAAAAAAATAAACAAAAAGGGAATGCAACACGAGGACTTCCCAGGAGGTCACCCATCCTAGTACTACTCTCGCCCAAGCACGCTTAACTTCGGAGTTCTGATGGGATCCGGTGCTTTAGTGCTGGTATGATCGCATCCGACATACCATGCGTCCTCCGTCCTCTTATGCCCGCGCCTCCGTTTCCGCCCCGCCCACGACTTGGGCCCCGCCGCCGACCGCGAGTGCCACGGTTCGTAGACCCACGCGGTACATCCAACGACGAAAACGAAGCATAACCTTCACCAAGTCGCGGACAAAACGAAAAAAAATAATTTTAAGAGAAAAAAATAAACAAAAAGGGAATGCAACACGAGGACTTCCCAGGAGGTCACCCATCCTAGTACTACTCTCGCCCAAGCACGCTTAACTTCGGAGTTCTGATGGGATCCGGTGCTTTAGTGCTGGTATGATCGCATCCGACATACCATGCGTCCTCCGTCCTCTTATGCCCGCGCCTCCGTTTCCGCCCCGCCCACGACTTGGGCCCCGCCGCCGACCGCGAGTGCCACGGTTCGTAGACCCACGCGGTACGCTCGCCGCCGCATCCAACGACGAAAACGAAGCATAACCTTCACCAAGTCGCGGACAAAACGAAAAAAAATAATTTTAAGAGAAAAAAATAAACAAAAAGGGAATGCAACACGAGGACTTCCCAGGAGGTCACCCATCCTAGTACTACTCTCGCCCAAGCACGCTTAACTTCGGAGTTCTGATGGGATCCGGTGCTTTAGTGCTGGTATGATCGCATCCGACATACCATGCGTCCTCCGTCCTCTTATGCCCGCGCCTCCGTTTCCGCCCCGCCCACGACTTGGGCCCCGCCGCCGACCGCGAGTGCCACGGTTCGTAGACCCACGCGGTACGCTCGCCGCCGCATCCAACGACGAAAACGAAGCATAACCTTCACCAAGTCGCGGACAAAACGAAAAAAAATAATTTTAAGAGAAAAAAATAAACAAAAAGGGAATGCAACACGAGGACTTCCCAGGAGGTCACCCATCCTAGTACTACTCTCGCCCAAGCACGCTTTTCCCAATCTTGCATCAAACCTGCGTTCTTAGTAACTGAGATGTGGGGGGTTTTGCTTCAAGAGGAGGACAGAGTTTGTATTTTTGAGCTGGTGGCATGGATCGAAGTCTGGAGCGGTAACCGAGCGCGGAATCGAGCTTCGTCTGCAGTTTTTTGCTTTCTGATTTCTGTAACCCGTAGCTGAAAACTTGTTCCGGCAGATTGTTGCCGTGTTTTTTTCTGCTTTCTTTGGCACTTCATTTCAAGCTAGTATCACCAGTATGTAGAAGTAGAACCATAATGCTTTCTAAAAAAGCAGAGTTACGATCCTTAAAAAAATCGGCTAAACTATAAATTGAGCATAATGCATGTACACAAAATAGGGACTCCCCTGTTTTCGTCCTCTGCGTAGGGTAATCTTTTGCAAAACGGACCGAGCAGCTAATGACTGGCCGAGCCCATCTCTCGTGAGGAAATGAGGATGCTTCGTGCTCTGAAGACTGAGGTTGAAGAGACAGTCGAAGCAGTGTTGTACCATCGATGTCTCCTTCCTCTCGATCAGTCGAACTGGTGTGGCACCGTGATGCCACCAACCTTCCCGCCGCACCAAAATTTTCTCATCCATGCCATCAGCAGCAATGGACATATGAGGAGGTGGATGGCGCGGCCGTCCAAGCCTCCAAGGTTGCGGAATTGGCGGCACGGGCATCCAATGCTGAGGCGGTGACTCCTCTGGCTTCTAAATCAAGCTTTCCCTATGCCTGAATCGACCATCTTGGTCTGTCTGATTTGGTTTCCCCGGTGGAGCTGTGCAGGGTTTGGTGTTTGCGTGCCGTGCGCTTGTCATCATCAACAGATTTGGAAGAGAAGGGGGAGCTTCAGCTGTAGGCTGGGACGAGAGAAACTTAAATTTGTTCTGGTGGCTTGCGCTTGAGCCGGCGAGAAGGGAAACGCCCGCTCCCCAGTGTCTCCTAACGTGGCACTTTATTTGGTGACATGGACTTCTTTTCACCGGGAAGTTCGTGTATAAGTCTTGGCCCTTTACAAATATAATATAAAAAATGGCACAGACCAGACTTTTGTAACTTCTGTAAGTTCAGACTGTCTGACTATTTCTGCTGATTACACAGTCACAGTATTAATTCGTGCGCATATTGCAAATGGCATTATTGGATAAAAAATAGAGAACGGAAGCCGCTGGCAGCCGGCGTTCTATGACCGGAACTTGAGTCCTATCTTGTCAACAATCTCCCGGTCGGTAAGGAACGTCTTGGCGAGGAGGTCGTCAGCGAGGCCGGAGCCAAAGAGCGCGTCGCCGAGGAGGACCAGGCCGGGGTTCTGGCTGCTGAGCGTGGCGTACAGCGCCGCTGGCGCGGTGCCGTTGTTGTAGAGGAAGTGGACGAGGCCCTGCGGCACGGCGAAGACGTCGCCCTTGCGCAGCACCTTGGCGAAGAGCTTGTTGTCCGGGTACGACGTGATGAAGCCGAAGTAGACGGTGCCGTCCAGCACCACGGCCGTCTCCGACGCCCGTGGGTGGTAGTGCGGAGGAAAAACCGCCCCCGGCGCGACATCGACGCGGGCGTGCGACGCGCCGAGCGTGTTCAGGCCTGGGATCTGCACGGGCAGCGCCGTGAACCCGTACCGACGGCTCGCCGTGCCGCCCGGGTGGTCGACGCCGGCGAAGAAGAAGTCGTCCGAGGTCACGGTCGCCGGGTCCTTGCACGGGACCCCGTTCACGCGCACTGCATATGCCTCATTAGCTACTGGGCTGATAACGAGTGCTAAATCATGGGATGGATGGATGGGTCGATCAAACCTTTGGATGTAGAGTCCGCGACGCAAAAGTCTTGGAGAGGGTTGGGGTCGAAGGCAGCGCCATGACCGGCGGCGAGAGCAACGACGGCCACCAGAAGCAATGCTCTAACCATGACTGTTGAAATGATGCTGATTGATCTGTGGACGAGTAGAAAAGAACAAGACTTGATAGCTCCTTTGTTGGATTAGCACATATATAGGGCGCCTGTGCCGAGGGTCCTGAACCAGGAGAACTGAATGGTCAATACATACTCTATTACGGTACATACAAGCAATTACCTCCATGGAAATATGTAATGGAATTTCTTTTCGAAGAATATAATATCAGACACAAAACGCGCCAGTCATTCAGTCAATGAAAATAAAACTATCCGAGTCAATTATTTACTTCTTTATTTTGTTGACACAACTCATTTCATTCATTACTGCAATGCAAGTAGTATTTTCCAGCAACCGATTGAATGGTGCACTTATTATTAGCGGTTGCTAAGGAGGCATATATATGGCACATGGCAGTGTGTTCAGTCAAAGGCAAGACATACAAAATCAGCTATTTAAAATCTATATTTATTCAATGTATAAAACTTGACTGAGCGTAGTGGGACTCGGGAATTTCCTTTTGCAAGCAGCAGCCGTGATCCTGTGGCTTTGTACATGGATTTGAATTTGTTTGAACATGAACCTTTTTTTTTAGAAAGCGCCAGGCCATGGTGCGGGACGGGGGTTCGAACCCCCGCCGGCCGGCTCCTCCCCTGGAGCCTTAGCCATGCTCATGGTTTATTTACGATTAACAATTTTAAAATGTTTGTTTACATGCACCATGTGCTCACCAAATCCGCACTAATTAACTTATACTCCACCACGATTGCATCCTTTGGTTCTACTATTTAGCCCACTCAATAAATAAGCTGGTAGTTTGTCTTTGCCTCCACTCTACTATATGGTCTTGTCTTTTAGTCCACTTTTAGCTCACTTATGCATGAATCCAGGCTGTGTTTGGGAGAGAATGACCAGTAATGAATAAGGAGCCATGCCAACAGATAAGTTAAGAAAACACCTGTTCTAAATTAATTATAATTAAATTGCTTATTTTTTTCTACATTGGAATTTCAACTTATATAGACAAAATAAGTAGCTTTGACTTTTTTTTCTACATCGAAATTTCTACGTATGTCTAGATATTTAGGAAATTTGACATATCAAAAAAGGTAAAACAATTTATAATTTATAATAGAGAGGGGAGTTGGCAATTAGCATGGCAGAGCCTTCTTTTATTAACTTCTCTTCTAGCATGGTACACCATTTTGCAAATAATCACCAAAGATACTACAAGGGCTCGTCATTGCAAAAAAATCAACAAAGAGCTTTCAAGTCTACGTAATAGGAAACACCAAATTACACTATCTCTGAAAAACGAAACACACTACTTTGAGGCTTTATTTGAATCAAGCAACTAATAGTTACTATCTGCGTTTCAAATTATAAGCTGTTTTGATTTTTTTTGCTACATTGGAATTTCAACGTACGTAGGCATAATAAGTCGCTTTGACATTTTTAACATCGGAATTTCTAATAGGTCGGTGGAAAATTAGGGTGCGGTGTGAGTGTGTGGATGTCAGAGCATCTCCAACAGCTCACCAATATTTCATCCCCAATATAATGATATTGGTGATCACCAATACTATTTTTTAGAGTATTGGGGAAGATATCTCCAACAGATCACCAATAATCCCCCCAATACATGGGACTTACTTGTCATATTTTTTTCCTTCCTTTTCTTCAATGGAGCACATCTTCTTTTCCTTATGCCGCCCGTCCACCCATACGGGTTCGCCATGTTGGTGCACTGGTGGGGAAGGTGGAAAAGTGACAGTTGGAGGTGGAGCCCAGCTATTGGGGGACATGCATCTTCCCTTTATTTGAGGGGAGATGGAAAAAATAGGCGTGATCATCATAAAAAGGGGATGGAAAAGGGAAGCTGTTGGAGCACTGATTTTGGCTCTTCTCTCCTAATATGACAGGTTTATAGGGAAAGGGGATGAGAAAGGGAAGTGTTGGAGATGCTCTCATAAGCACACGTCATGCCATAGCTGTTTTCATGGCATAGGATTTTAGTTTATGATAACACATCTTCAAGAGGTTTCAGAACCCACCCTAAATTTTGATTTTTTTTCTTTTGGCAAGATTAAAAAAACATTCTCCAACTCCGATCTCAACTCCTCACATGAAAATATAGGCATATCGGTCTGCCAATCTATAGTTGGGAGGACAATATGCCATGGGAATAAATAAGAAAAAGGACATAGTTTCCAACATAATTGTACAAAAGAGCGAGGTTCTGAAAACTGTTGGAGAAACCTAATAAATATGGTCTCAACATTTTTTTTTGACGAAAAGGTCTCAACATTTTTAGCCACATGGAAAACTCATTGATTGCAAAAACACAAGAAACATGACCAAATAAATAAGTTATGCCAACACGCCAAGCAAATAAAAAGGTTCTGAAACATGTACTACATAATTGCACTCGACGGTGCTTGTCGCTGATCACCTCTCGCCTCCACCATGTTAAGCACCAGCCACCCGGGCAACGATGGCAGCATCGAAAAACCAGGCCATGGGTGCTCTCCCCTTTGATCTTCTCTCTCTCCTTCTCAGACGTCCTCCCTCCTGTCACGACCGGCCCATGGGCCTTCTTACATCTGCGTGGTCGGCGTGGCCAGTTGGCCCAGGCGGGCGGTTTGGCGGCCAAGGCGGTGGCTGTCGAAAGGATTGAACCCGATAGAATCATTCTAGATTCCCAGTAGAATACTTGTAGATTTCCTTTATGTGAACTTGCAAGTGCATCAATAAAGCTTCGATTTCCCCCAATTCATCCCAGATTTCCACCCTAGATCCCTCCAGCAGGATTAGTCTATTACACCTCCTTACCTCCAAACCCGGTAGCTTTTCTCCTGTGCCGGTGGAGGTCATCACCGGTTGTTTGAGGTCAGATCTCGGCCATGTCCTCGCTTGATCTACGTCTACCCACATCGGATCTACTCGTCAAATGGGCTGTCGTCGTCTCTTAGGCTATCAGCATCGTCCAAGGCTAGCGACCTAGCGTGGTTGTCATGGCCATTGGCAGCCATCGGCCCATGGCCATGTCGAAGACTACCTGCCCCCACCCTGAGGTTATTCCCTTTTGTCACCAGTCCCTCCCATGGCGTGGCCAACAATTGCTCTCCCTCACTCATGCTTGATCTATTGTTCCCTCTATCGCATTTGCTCCTTAATCGGCCAATGAATTTTGGTAGAGTTTCTCTTCTTCCAGGAATCTCTCTAGGCACACACACACACCCCATAGGAAAATATGGCATACATCTCATAAATATATAGCATGACCACCACATCATGTAGAAAGCATTACCATGCACCAACCAAGTCACAAATAAAACCATAGTCCAACAACACAGAACCTAACCATAGTGCATCACATTCTCGATAGCCCTCTCGGAACGCCACCGCCGCCGCCTACCACCTCCACAACCGGTGGTCCCTCTTCCCTCTCCCCTCTGGCATATCCCTGGAAGCTAGAGGGAGTGGGGATCCATCATTTTTAATAATTTTTTAGTAGATTGAGTCTTTAGAGCTACGGTCTTTCCATGTCATTTTTTTGTTTTGGGGATTTATTTCCTCCTCCTCTCTGCTGATGGCAAGGAAGCATTTTCTCCAAGGCACCTCTGTCAAAGAAGAGGCGACAACTACGACATCAGCATCCTCACCGGTATTGACAACATGGAGACTTTTATTTCTAGACAGCGACATCAAGGCAGAGATGGTGTTGCCGTCATAGAATAATTTTCTTTGGTCTCTTCGATGTTTTATTGTGGACGGCCGTGATAAAGGACTAGGGAGATTAATCCTTTATCAGACTTCATTATTCTTCGACGGCAAAAAGAAGAAGAAGGATGACATCACAAGAAGAAGTTTCTCAACTACGCGACATCATTTAAACAAATATCTGTGTCTAGAAGATGTGCAAGAAATGTAGCTCTAGAGCACGTGGAATATAATCGTTCCAGAGTGGCCCACATAAGCAGCTTTGCTCGAGAGCATGCAAAAACGTTTTCCAAGGGCCTACACGTAAGAACTTTGTAATAAGATCTGATTTGCTTCTTTTTTTTTTTCTGCGTGTAACTTCCTATACTTAGGGCAGGCGAGCAAGGCGGTCCTTACCATCGCTAGCCCTAGACTAAAATTCTTGCCACGGTATGCAAGAAAAAAGTTGAAACCATGCACCACACATTTATGCAGAAAGAGAATAGTTTGATGTGCATCCAATCTTATGGTGCACACAAGGGAGAGCACATGCTCTTAAGGGTAGATTTTTTTCTCGAATACACAAGAGAATTATGTATCATTGCATTAAGAAGAAGTAGAGTTCAAACATCAAGCAAGGAGAAAAAAGAATAATCGGAAAAAACAAGGCCTTCGGGCGAACAACAAAAAAATAAAAACAAAATGAAAACGGTGGTATCCTAGGTCGCTACTCCCGTGATATGAAACTACCCATGTTCTTCGCGCCCGCCTTGATCCACAGGCCAGCTTCGGCTTCGACAAATGCTAGCAACTCATCCACCGAAGAGAGCAGCGCGCATTCCGCTCCTTCCACAATTGCCACGCAACTAGGGCGACGAGAAACTCAAACCCTTTTCTGGCCTGGCCGTGCCAACCAATTGCTCTGCTATTGGTAGGGTTTTCTCCAGCGTGCGACAAATACGAAACCATACCTCACGTGCGTAGGGGCAGCGGCAAATGAGATGATCCTCTTATCTTGTCTCATGGCCATGCCTGGCACGACGGTCATTGACCTTCTAATAAACGCTTATGGGCAGATTTTACTTTCCTATTCTGTATCGGTATAAACACCTGCGAGATCACCACTCTCCACGACATGAAAACTGGATATCTAGCTGGATGTCTAGAAGATGTTGAGATAGTAGAGTCATCGTGCGTGTTGCATTTGGGAAGCCTTTAAATGACATAGCAATGCTCCCGTCGTCAGGGGAAAAGCCTGCATTAGAACCGTTTCCTAAAGAAACAAGGGTCAATTGAATACACACCATTGCAATTTTCACGATTTTGAATCACACCACTACAATTCGCCTAACTGTAACTGGGCTGGCACCATTGGTATTTTTTGGATCTTTGAAATACACCGTCGTGTACGTTAGATGCCGTTTTGGACCCACCATCCGGACACCGTGTTTTCATATTACCCCATATGCCCTCATGTGAATCGATACCCTCCCGACCCGGATTACTTTGCGACTCCCGACTCCACTTCATTCCCCACCGCACTACCGGATCCACAGTCTTTGCCGATGGCAGGATGCCATCGACAAAGACCTGGAAACCGCGAAGGCATCGGCAAAGCCACGTGGCCATCGGCAAAGCCCCATCGACAAAGAATTCTTTGCCGATGGCCACGTCCAATGCCATCGGCAAAGCCTTCGCCAATGGCCATGTCAGCCACCGGCGAAGACGCCACGTCAGCCGTCCCGCCGTCAGGCTGACGGCGTCTTTGCCGATGGCTGAGGCCACGTGGCCATCGACAAAGAAATTTGTTTTTTTTAAATATACTTTGCCGATGGCCGGCACCGTCGGCATAGTTTTTTTTTGAAATGGAATTTAATATTGTACGGGAAATTCTTTGCCGATGGCCATTGCCGTCGGCAAAGATTTGGTCAGTTTGCCGATGACAGTGGCCGTCGGCAAAGCTGGGCTTTGCTGGAAAATTTTCCCCAGCTTTGCCGAGGGCCGGCCATCGGCAAAGCTGGGAATTTTTTTCTTTTTTTCTATTTTCTTGCATTTAGACCACATTTAATCAGTTATATAACACATATCCCACATTGCATCTCATATATTCGCAATAATACACCATTTCAACCATAATTTAGCATCAAATCCATATATAACATGTCCGGAATCATCCATACAAGTCCAAACCACATATAACATGTCCGGAATCATCCATACAAGTCTAAAGTTATCCATACATGTCAAACATCGGCCAAACATGTACGACGTGCCACAACAAGGTCCAAAAGCTAGAAGTGAAGGTACCTAGCCCGAGGCGCCGTCCCCGGGGTCCCAGAGCCCCTAGCACCTTCCTCCCACGAAGACCAACCTGCCTGCGGGGTCGTATCGTAGTTCCAGTAGCCCTGCTGTTGCGGAGGGAACACGGCAGGCACGGAGTGCCCCTGCTGCGGAGGGAAGGCGGCAGGCCCGGAGTGCGCGTGCTGTGGCCACGAGTACCCCTGCGGCGGTGGAGGACCCCAGACGTACGGTTGCGTGGGGAAGCTCTGGTAAGGTGTCCAGCCGTGCGGTGGAGAAGCACCCGGTAGAGGGCTAGCACTAGGAGTTGGGTTCAAACCCGCCGACTGTGCCTGCACAAAGACCAAGTGATGGAATTAGTACCTGCAGACTGGCATCACAAGCTAAAGCAATCGGCATTGTACTCACCGGACGAGGTACATGAATAGGCAGTGGAAGTACTGGTGGTGGAGCGAAGATCGAGGCTGGAGGCTCACTCATACCCGGAATCTGGGCACGAAAGTGTAGGGACATCTGCGACAGGGCACGCTGGTAGAGCTACGTAATTGCGACCATCTGCTCCTGATGGGCAACCGCCATCTGCTTCTGGTTGGCTAGCACCTCTTGGACCGTGGCCTACAATATTACACCAGCATGGTTGATGGTATTTGAAGGCAAGGTACATTATGTGTGAAACGAGCGAACGACGAATGAAACTCCACTTACTTGAAGTTCCATTATCATCTCCGCGATGCTTGGCTGTCGAGGCGCTATGGGGACCCACGATGCGCCCCTTCGTTGGTCATCTTTGCGGATCTCGGTCAGCGTCGGAACAGAGGATGACTCAATGGCGCTGTGGGCCATATAGAACCAGCCGTGCTGCTTCCCTCCTCCCAACCTCATCACGAGCTCAGTGTCCAGGGGCTGGGTGGTGACGTCGTAGTCATCGCCATGGAGCTCTCGAGCTGCGGGGGCGTACTTGGTGAGCTTGTCGTACACGACCGGGCTGGTGTACTTCTCGGGCCCGTCTGAAGAGCTGTACGTGGTGGAGGCCGCTTTCGCAGGGCCCTTGTGAGCAAGGGCCCACCCCATGTACTCATTGATGGCCTGCCCGTCATGCGCCTCTCTCTGTGAGGAAAATAGAAAACATGGTTACAAGTAGAGATATAAGAAATCCAGCGCTATAAGAAATGGTTGAACACAAGCATACCCATGTTTCCATGAACTCTGGGAGGATCGGCTTCCCCTGGTGGTGTGAGACCCCTGACTTCTCAATCTTTGCCAAGTGTTTCGCCCGACGTGCTCTGCGCTCCGCGTACGCCGCCTCTGTACGCCACCCTCTGACAATCGCAAGCCAGCAGTCGGCATACTTCTGCACCAACCCGGAGGTGTATGCATGACATTCAAGTATTAGATATTCCAGATAATGAGTTGAATGTGTCACATAAGGAATCATAACGGATGTTTTCCTACTTAATTACCTGCATGTACTGCTCCTCGGTGAGGTCGGTCTCCGGGTTACATACCATCTCCCTGGCCATGGTCTTATCTACCTTCTACCCCTTCACGTTGGCGTAGTAGGTGATGACGGCCCGGGTACGCGCCTTGTAGAACATGTCCTTGAGCCGCAATTCGCACACCAAGTCCTGCTGCCGGTCCGCCCGCACGGGGTCTGTTGATGTTTCTTAGCGCAAACACTAGAAACAGACATAAAGTCTGTCCCCGGCAATGGCGCCAGAAATGCTTGTTGGCATTTCTTAGTGCGATTACCAAAAACAGACTTAAAGCCTAATTCTGATAACAGCGCCAGAAACGCACGTTGGCATTTCTCGGCATAATTACTAGAAACCATGCGAGAGTCGCCAAGAGATAGATCACGTCCTATTAGAATAATATCCGCAAGCGCACGGATCTATCGTTGCAGCATTTCACCCGGAAGTATTCAGGGTATCGTTATTTATAATTTCTCAAAGGAAGGCATGGGTAGTTAAGTAACTAGCATGGGTATGAATACAATATCTAGCATGAGGAGAAACCGACCAATGTGCTATACAGGGGTAAGCATATGGTATTTTGGATTGTGGACACACACTCAGAGCAATCTCAAAGGAATAAAGGTAAAATAAAGAATAAAGAATAATCTACGCGGAGCAGGCAGGTCCTATATAGTCAATGCTATAATAGCTAGTATCACATGTTATATAAGTTAAGAGTCAACTATAGACTAGGAATATGGGGTGACCGCGGCAACTGGTCTGCCAGTCGATGGCGGCATTTACGAACTCCTACTCAACATGCGAACGTGGGAGATTACAAAGGACAGACATGGCTGTCACCACCTGCCGCCTACCACCTCAACCGTGGCATGCCGATATATCCGAAGGTTCCCTCGCATCCGGACACCATGCCCGCATACTAAGGAGCTACCTACATCCCCCCAGGACTCCCACCCTACGGATGGACGAGTTAGGACATAGGCAAACCCGAAGGCACATCGAACCGCTATTCCTCCTCTACAATCTAATCTAAACAAGTAAAACACATGAACGATGAAGAACAATGTAGAACACGATGAACAACTCTCACAAGAACCGCCTTGGCCGGGCCCACCTGGCGGCAGGGCTGGCGCGCGCGCGCCCCAGGCGCGCCCGCGCCTGGGTGGCGCCGCCCCCTGACCGCCTTTGGCATGTGGGCCTGGGCCGTCCTCTGGGCCGTGCCTTCGACCCCGAGGTGGGCTGCCTTGTTCTCTTTGCCTTTTTACGCTTTCCGAAAAGCGCCTTTTTATTCTGAAAATTCCTGCACTTGGTGTATTTTCTGCAAAACAATATTTTCTCCAAGTACAAGTGGAACTAGGTCAATAGTAAAGATATATGTTCAATTAAATATTTATTTCTCCCAAAATGATCTATAATTGGTGGGTAAAAATCGGAGTTAAGGACCGCCAACAAGATCCCCCAATCTTACCCCTTGCTCGTCCCGAGCAAGGTTTTGCTGTTGGGTTGTTGATCAGGAGTTGCTGCAATGCCGATTATATCTCGTGTGTACAAGATAAAAGAGAGCGTTCTACGCAATTTGAATAAATCGGCAATTATATCTACTCTATGATCCCTGACTAAAGTGGGGCGATTGCAAAATATAACAGTTTCAAAGACCGGTTCTTTTCATTCATCCCAAGACTAACTTTCAGTCCGGAGGTTTTGTAAGATTTTATAAAATAAACCAAGTTCCTCAAATGACCCACTCAATCGCTCAAAGTGTATGGTAACCTTACCGAAGGCTTTGATGTTTAGCCTTTGTATCCTACCTCTAGTATTTTTGAGTGGAGTTTTGGGTAGGTATACAAGGAATGGCTTACTTACCGCTCGTGTGAAACCGAGTCAAAGTCCAAACCATGTTAAGGTTAAAGCCATACACTAGGTTGAGATGTGCAAGTGTGTGGGATGGATGAAGAATGATTCCTAATTTTTGTGGTATTTTTGGGTCTCCATGCATCATAAAAAACTCTCTTTTATTGGTGGAAGAAGAGATGAAGAGAAAACATGGGCTATCGAAGAGCAACTAAAAAACTTTTCTCTCATTTTTTTGAACGGGGATCTAAGACTTTTCCCGTTTTCCTACAAGAGTGGCAAGTCCTACAACTATCTCTTTTTTTTTTTTTCTTTCTTTCTTTTCTCCCTTTTTTTGACTAAGAACATAGCCCATGACTTATTGCTTGGAAAAGGATGAAGTGGAGAGAGTTGTCATGATGGAATGCATGGAGAATTTTGGCAAACTACAAGAGAGGGGTGCACGATCCTCAGGGTAAGGGTCAACACTTTTATTTGGTGGAATGGTGTGCAATTCTCGGTGTAAGAATTGGCATGTAGGCGTGAGGGGTGCATGTTGTGTGCAACTCTCAGTGTGAGAGTCGGCAATTATTTGGTGGGTGCAAGTGAATCTCAACCATATGTGTAAGACCATAATCTAGGTTAGGTTGAAACCGCGACAAGGCCCAACGATTGGTAAGAAGCATACGACAACAAGGGTTTTGTAAACTTGTAGAAGAGCATGTCATATTTGGCCTTGGTAGGTATTTCGCGATCATTGAGGAACTATTGTTTTTGAAATTTTTGAAACAAAACTCCGGATGTCAGGTTTTCTCAAAGAGACAAAGTCATTGTTGTGGTCTATGTCACTATATCATATCGCGCAATAACCTAGACTAGAGCAATTGTATGCAACCCACTAAATCAAGTTTCTAGAGCATGATAATGTAAAGCCGATAAACCCAAATATTAGAGAAAACTCCATTTGAAAACAAGTACAAGAGAGGCATAAAATAGAGCAGCTATTCATCATATCAACATGGGTAGAACTAAACATTTCATGCCACATATATGGAGTGGATTTTTTTTTGATTTTCAATGCAATATAAGAAACTTGAATTTAAACATACTAAAAAGGAAAATAAATTTGCAGGAATTAAATATGCAATGCAGGTACCTCGTGTGGGGGTCCTCCCCTAAGCTGTCCTGAAGCTCATGGCCCAGGGTTGTACCCCTGGGACCTCAAGAAGGCCCTCTGCTGCTCCTACTGCACGCGGAGGCTCTCCTCGAGAGCGTCGAACCGCTGTCCGTGCTGCTGCTGCCACTGGGTCGTCGAATGCATGAAGTTGCCCAGGGTGTTCCTGTTGTCGTTCGTCTGAATCTGCAGCTGTCCAATGCGTGCATGGACTGTGGCCAGCGTCAGCTCCTACTCCTGTGGTGGTGAGTCGACAGTGTACCGCCTCTGTCACTCCCACTCGTCGGTCCCTGCCTCGGACCATGCCCTCTCAGCGGTCTGTGCCGGCTGAGGGTACTGCTCCCACCTCGAGTAGCTTGGGTAGCCCTGGTAGGCCTCCCATCCTGCATTGCCATACTACTGGGGAGGCTGTGCAGGAGCGTCAGACTATGCATGGGCCTCAGCCTCTCCTCTGGTGGCTCTCGGTTCGAGCTCTTCCCTGCGTGTTTCTTCTGCAGTCTATTTCCTCGAAGAGGTTGGCGTCGTAGACCGTCGTGTGGTTGAACACACGATCCTTGAGGTGGTGGTACCTCTGTAGCTCCTGCGGACCCTCCAAGTCGAGGTGCAGGGCGTCAACCGCATAGACTCCTTCGGGCTCGGGGGTCGCAGGTGTTGCTCCCTCCTCGGGTGCTTCGGGCTCGTAGGGGGGTCCATAGTGAGAGCTTGAGCCCTCACCGGACCCCCACGAACTGTAGTCGCTCATGGTGGACTACACAGGTGGCTAGCTCTCGGGTGCGAAAGAACTAGTGGAAGTTGATTTTCCACACCCGAGACTAGCTCTATCACTTGCGCTCTTGCTCAAAATTTGCTAGTGGAAACTTGTGGCATAGGAAGTGCGGGTGGAAAAGAGTGAGAAGTGTGGAAATGCGAGGTGGTTGAGCCCCCCGGCCACCCCCTTCCTTTTATAGCCGAAGCACCAGCGGGGGGAGGAGGAGGCAACGGCTAAGAGCCGTTGGCCGCCGGCGTGGCTCCCGAGGCCGCAGGACTGGCGCGCCCACGCCTCAGGCGCGCGCGCGCCTAGGCGAGCCTTGCTGCTCCTCCCCTTTGGCCGTTGGGTGCCAACGGCTAGCTCTTGGAGTTAGCCGTTGGTGCTTCTGCCCCTGGCGATTTCAAAAATATTTTTTTTTCAAACTAAAACTTCTTCTCTCTTTTTTTCAGAGAAGAAGTTCTACTCTTTTTCTTTTCACTCTTCCTAGAACATATCTCTCATAAATATTTTTTCTTTTTTTTCTCTACTCTTTTTTTCGAGTAGCAAGAAAAATACTTACCGGCCTTCTTTGTCGGTGCTCTTATTCCTCCCCCAAGCTTGCTTGGCTTAACAGGGGTGACCAAACCCTGTTGCGATCATGTTCACTGACTCGGGCGGGAACTCGGTTGCCCTGGGATCCTGCTCGTGTCAGCGTTTGTCGGGATCGCTGCAGCAATCTGGGCGAGCTGGGTCTCTATCATCTTGTTGAAGCTCAACTGATCCTTGACGGCGGATGATAGACCCTCTATCTTGTTATTCATATTCTCCAGGATTTTGTCATTTTGCATCATCTTTTTGGTGAGATTTTCGTTGATCTTGGCTTGGCCATAAACCAGGTCCTTCAATGAAGGTTGATTCGAATTAAACCCAGAGGAGTAATTCGAATTACCTTGGAATGGAGGACGGGACTGATTATTCCAGCCATTTCCTCCTCCTTGTTGCTGGTGAAACCCATTGTTGAGGTAGGCGGTCTCTTCACGGGTCTCGGGGCAGTCATTCCCCGAGTGTCCAGCTTCACCACAGACCTCGCACGTCATGCGAGCGTCCATGGCATTGACGGTGCCGGATGCATCATTGATGGCACCACCGTCAATCTTCTTCAGGAGTAGGTCTATTTTTGCGGCAAGCATATTCGTCTCCTTCACGGTATGCATACCTTTTTGTCCTTTAGTGGGGGCGCGGTCCTCCCCCAAGCTTGGTTTTCTACCATTTTGTTGATTAGTGCCGTAGCACTATCAACTGTCAATGATAGAAAGGCGCCGCCAGCGGCGGCGTCCAGGTGACCCTTCGACATGGGTGTTAACCCGTTGTAGAAGTTCTAGAGCACCAGCCAACTTTCCATCCCATGGTGAGGGCATTCCTGGATGTACTCCTGGAGCATCTCCGATGCCTCAAGGATGGGTTCCAGCGAATTCTGCTGGAAGTTGGCGATTCTCGCCCGTAGGGCATTGGTTTTGCCCATGGGGAAGAATTTAGTGAGGAACGCGGTGGAGCACTTGCTCCATGTGTCAACAGCAGCCTTGTCTTTGTAGAACCAGGTCACCGCCTTTCCCACAAGGGAGAAAGGGAAGAGCCTGAGCCTGATTGCATCAGGTGCAACATCCTTGATGACGATGGTGTCGCATATCTCCAAGAACCGCTGAAGATGGGCGTTGGTGTCCTCACTAGGCAGTCCACAGAATGAACTTGCCTGCAACATGGTAATGAGCCCAGTCCTAAGCTCAAAGTTCTTGTCTCCCAAAGTTGACAGCGGGCCCAGTGGGCACGTTGGCAACATTGGGGACAGAGAACCCGCACAGGGACTTGGCCATGGAGTGCGGTGCGGTAGGTGCAACGGTGACTGGTTCAGCTATCGGCGGAGTAGCAGAAAAGGAAGAGGTACGAGCCCTATTCCTCCTTAGGAGTGCCTGAAAGGTCACAATGGCTAGAGGGGGGTGAATAGCCTAAATAAAAAATCTAGCAAGAACACTAAACAACCCAATTAGATAGCAAGGCGGCACAATTGTAAAGCTAAGGCTTCGACTACTCTATGCAGGCCGTCCTAACCAAAGCAAGGCTACTCAAATCAATTGCACGATCAACCATGGTGATCAAGCTACACAATGTCGGTTCACCAATACCGACCAAGCAATTCTACCCACGAGCTTTACTCTACACAATGAGTGGTTCCCGACCGACCACAACAAGCAATTCTACCCACTTGATTTAAACTACTCAAAGAGTGGTTCCCGACCGACCACAACAAGCAATTCTACTTTGCGGAAAGTAAAGAGATGATGGAAGTTTATACCGCCGCGAAGAGTAGAAGATGGCCAATCATCGGTGTAGTAGCCAATCACCTAGAGAGCTCAAGCACAAGCACAAGGAGGTCGAAGCCTCAGCAATCATGAATTGACACAATGATTTTTTACCGAGGTTCACTTGCTTCCCGGCAAGCTAGTCCTCGTTGTGGCGATGCACTTGCTTGGTGAGTTGCCCGCTCAATTGGCACGGTGCCAAAGACCCCAATGGGGAGCCGCAATCTCCACACAAGACAAGGATCCACAAGCCACGAGCAATCCACTAGAGTATCCTTTCGCGAACTCCCGCGGGGAAGGATCAAGAACCCCTCATAAGAACTCTCAATGCAAATCACTTGTTCTCACTCAAATCTCTCTCAAGAATGGCAAGGGAACCAAAGAGATGAGTGGGGAGGAGTGTCTCTAGCTCAAAGTATGCTCAAGAGTGTTAGAATGGGCAAGAGAGGCCTCCCAAGCCGGCCAACCACATATTTATAGAGCCCACTCAAAAATATGGCCGTTGGTCCTCGGGGGCGCCAGATAACACGCGCAAGACGCGTATGACCGGAGGCATCAGACGCGTCCGGCGCGGCGTTTTCGCCAAACGACCGCCCGGAATACACACGCTGGACGCGTCCGCCGCTGCCCGCCAGACGCGTCCGGCGCTCTTCAGCCGCGCGCCGCAGGTGACCGTTGCCTTCAAATGTCGCTGACGTCACGCGTCCGTCGCCTGCGTCCGGCGCTCCCCGACGGACGCGTCCGACGGCCCGGCGCGCGCGAGACACTCAACTCCAGAACTTTCTGGTGCGAGTCCGGCGCCCGCCGGACGCGCCTCCTCGGCGTCAGGCGCTCAGCAGCGCCCGGCCAACCACCCGAGCCAGCCTTCCATGCGCCGGACGCGTCCGGCCCGCCTGGCCCGGCGTCCGGCGCCTGCGTCCGGCGCCCTCAGAACATCTCCACTTGATGTTTGATCTTCGATGACGCGCCGTTGTCGATCCAAAGTCCAAACCACTTGTCTTAGATGCCAACTCCATAGAGTAGATCACAACTCAAGCACCGGAGTTAGCGTATCATCTCATGATCAGGTCGATAATTGTTAGCACTCTAGTTAGCCTCTCATGCATCATGCAAAGTCACAACTAGAGGCACTTAGGATCGCGAATGAACCGAGGAAACCCCTCTTGATAGTCGGTTATCGATCCTAAATGTGATCACACTCGCTAAGTGTCTCGATCACTGAACCGGAAAGCCCTATCAAGTATACCTTCGCCTTGATCTCCATGGCCCTCCGTCGGAGCTCGATCACACCACATGTCCACCATGTTCATTACTATGATCGTCATGCTCCATCATCCACCGTCATGTTGCTATGTGTCTAACCACACTTAGAGCAAAGCATTAGCAACGTTGAGTGTCATTAATTACCAAAACCAAACCGGAGCTTTCAATCTCCCCCTTTTTGGTAATTGACGACAACCCTTCACAAAGCTCACAAGGATATGGAAATTGAATTCAATATGAAATTGAATTGCTTGCCCAAGACATTTTGATCAAGAATCTTGGATTGGACAAGCATTTCAATTCCGGTTTTGGTAGTGGTAGCTCCCCCTTACATGTGTGCATCAAATGTTTGGTCAATTTTCAAGCACACATGCATAGATGAAACTTGTGTGAGAGTTACCACAACCAAAATGGTACTAAGGTTTATAGAATTGACCTTTGAAGCGTGATACCAATCGGAGTGCGATAATAAACCTTCCTTAGCACCATGGGAATCTAGACATCCATCAAAACTCAAAATACCTCATGAGATCACATTAAAACAAGGTACTTGAACAAGAGAAACTCTATGTCTAGAAACCACCTATGCATGCTAGTACTTCATTTCATCAAACAAGTCCTATACTAGCAATACACCAAACAAGCATGAATATTGAATTTAGCTTGCAATGCTCCATATCATCATGTATGCACACACAATATGCAACAAATAGTCTATGAGCTTGCTCCCTTCCATTGCTCTTTGTGACTTCTTTCTCCCCCTTTGTCAACAATCACCAACAAGGGTGCATACATGAAAATGTATCTCGGTTTGAACCAAGGGCAAGCTTCTTCACACCTCATAAGAATAAGGGTTATCTTGACCATGTTGAGATACACATCATGAGCAAGTGCTAAAGATTCAACACTAGGTTCACAAGCTCACAAACAAGTCATATGCCACCACTAGATCAAATCAAGCATAGAAACAATAGTGGTGCCATACATCCTTCAAATTCATTTGATTTGCAATGAATGAGCCTAGCAAGATGCACATGTACACATGTCTACACAACTAGCAAAGGATGCATGAGATGCAACAATCAACTTTACCTTTCTATGTTGGTGGAGAGGCATGTCATACATGGGGTGCATCAATCCATGTTGGAGAAGCTAAGTATGTTCAACTCATTCCTCAACTTGCAAAATCTTTTCTCATCAAGAGGCTTGGTGAATATGTCGGCTAGTTGATCTTCGGTGCCAATGCTTTCAATGCTCACATCTCCCTTTTGTTGATGATCTCTAATGAAGTGGTGCCTCACATCAATGTGCTTGGTTCTTGAATGTTGAACTGGATTGTTTGTCATCTTGATTGCACTTTCATTGTCACAAAACAAAGGCACATGCTTGAACTTGATCCCATAGTCCTTCAAGGTGGCTTTCATCCATAGCAATTGTGCACAACAATTGCCCGCACTAATATATTCGGCTTCGGCGGTGGAAAGTGCCACACTATTTTGCTTCTTTGAAGACCATGACACTAGAGATCTTCCTAGCACTTGGCATGTTCCACTTGTGCTCTTCCTATCAATCTTGCAACCGGCATAGTCGGAGTCGGAGTATCCAATCAACTCAAAGCTTGACCCCTTGGGATACCATAGACCAACATCTTGGGTACCCTTCAAGTATCTCAACACCCTCTTGGTTGCCGTCAAGTGACTCTCTCTTGGAGAAGCTTGAAACCTTGCACACATGCACACACTAAACATGACATCCGGCCTTGAAGCGGTCACGTATAGCAAGCTTCCAATCATTGATCTATATAGCTTTTGCTCAATCATCTTGCCACTATCATCAATGTCCAAGCCACCATTGGTTCCCATTGGTGTGCTAATGGCCTTAGCATCTTGCAACCCAAACTTCTTGATCATGTCCTTGATGTACTTGCCTTGACTCACAAAGGTGCCATTCTTCATTTGTTTGATTTGAAGACCAAGGAAGTAGCTCAACTCTCCAAGCATTGACATTTCAAACTCACTAGCCATCATCTTAGCAAATTCTTCACAAAAGAATTGATTTGTTGATCCAAAGATGATATCATCCACATAGATTTGCAACACAAACAAGTCATCTTCTATCTTCTTGGTGAAGAGAGTGGTGTCAACTTTACCCATCTTGAAGCCTTTGGAGATGAGAAAATCCCTCAATCTTTCATACCATGCCCTTGGAGCTTGCTTCAAGCCATACAAAACCTTCTTGAGTTTGTAGACATGGATGGGCTTCTTGTCATCCTCAAAACCGGGAGGTTGTGCAACATACACTTCCTCATTGATGAACCCATTGAGAAATGCACTCTTCACATCCATTTGATAGAGCTTGATATTATGAGCACAAGCATAGGCCAATAGGATTCTAATTGCCTCCAATCTTGCCACCGGTGCATATGTTTCCCCAAAGTCAAGACCCTCAACTTGTGTGTAACCTTGAGCCACTAGTCTTGCTTTGTTCCTCACAACCAATCCATCTTGATCTTGCTTGTTCTTGAAGACCCACTTGGTGCCAATCACATTGTGCTTCTTCGGTCTCTCAACAAGCTCCCAAACTTCATTTCTAGTGAAGTTGTTCAATTTCTCATGCATGGCATTTATCCAATCCAGATCCTTTAATGCTTCATCAATCTTAGTTGGCTCAATGAATGACACAAAGGAATAGTGCTCACATATGCTAGCCAATCTTGATCTTGTTTGTACATCTCTTTGAATATCACCAATGATATGATCTAGAGGATGATCTCTTGCAATGTTTGAAGGTTGAAGAACTAGCTTATTTGCATTGCTTGCTTGACCTTGATTTTGATCTTGATGTTGAGTACCACTTGTGCTTGCCTCATTGGAATCATCAATCACAACTTGAGTTGGCACTTGCACTTCATCACCATCATCCACTTGCCTCGGCCTAATGTCACCAATGTCCATGTGCCTCATTGCATTGCTCAATTGATCTCCACCCACATCATCTTGATTTTGGTCTTCACTTTGAGAGCCTTGGGTTTCATCAAATTCAACATCATGAACCTCTTCAACTAGCCCACTAGTCAAGTTCCACACTCTATAAGCCTTGCTAGAAGTAGAGTAGCCAAGAAGAAATCCCTCATCACACCTCTTGTCAAACTTGCCAAGTCTGTGCCCCTTCTTGAGTATGTAGCACTTGCAACCAAAGACCCGGAAGTAAGCAATGTTGGGCTTCCTTCCATTCAAAATTTTATATGGAGTCTTCTCTAACTTCCCATGGCAATAGAGGCAGTTGCTATAGTAGCAAGCCGTGTTGATAGCATCACTCCAAAACTTTTCACTCACATTGTACTCAAGTAGCATGGTTCTTGCCATCTCAATCAAGATCCTATTCTTCCTTTCAACTACACCATTGGATTGGGGAGTGTAGGTTGGTGAGAATTGATGCACAATTCCAAGCTCATCACACAACTCTTCAACTCTTGTATTCTTGAATTCACTCCCATTGTCACTTCTAATCTTCTTGATGGTGGTGTCAAACTCATTTTGCACCCTCTTGACAAACGACTTGAATAGATCATAGACTTCACTCTTGTCATAGAGAAAGAACACTCAAGTGTATCTAGTGTAGTCATCCACAATCACAAAGCCATACTTGTTGCCCCCAATTGATGTGTAATGGGTTGGGCCAAACAAGTCCATATGCAACAACTCAAAAGATCTTGAAGTTGACATCTCATTCTTCTTGGGATGTGAGTTCCCATGTTGCTTGCCGGCTTAACATGCACTACAAGGTCTATCCTTCTCAAATGTGACACCATTCAAGCCTCTCACTAAATCATGCTTCACCAACTTATTCAATTGCTTCATGCCAACATGTCCTAGGCGCCTATGCCATAGCCATCCCTTGCTTGACTTGCCAATCAAACATGATGAAAGTTGAGCTTCACTAGCATTGAAATCAACCAAGTACAAGCTTCCATGCCTAAACCCCTTGAAGATGATATTTGCATGATCCTTACTCACCACTTCAACATGCTTGTCATCAAATATGCACTTGTAGCCAAGATCACACAATTGTGCCACCGACAAAAGGTTGAAGTTCAAAGTATCAACTAGCAACACATTGGAGAGATCTTTGTCATTGGAAATTGCAACCTTTCCTAGCCCCATGACATAACCCTTGCTATTGTCACCAAATGGAGTTGAATCCACCATTGTCATTCTTGCCAAGTGATTTGAACATACTATCTTCACCGGTCATATGATTTGATGCACCACTATCAAGCACCCAATGCCTCCCTCCGGCTTTGTAATTGACCTACAAGAAGACATCAAGCTTTAGGTACCCACTTTTGCTTGGGTCCTTGGAGGTTAGTCACTAGAGCCTTTGGCACCCAAATAGCTTTCTTCTTTGAGCTCATCCATGGTGTACCAATGAATCTAGCACTCACACCACACTCACTCTTCACAAGCATATAAGAAGCATTCAACTTATAAGAGGAAGCACTAGTGTTCTTGTTCTTGCATTCATGCTCTAAATGTCCAACTTGCTTGCAACTCTTGCAATAGCTACCATTGTTCTTCACAAAACAAGTCTTGTGAGGAGCAAAGGCAGCCTTGCCTTTCTTGGGGTTATAGCCCAATCCCTCTTTGTAGAGAGAAGCTCTTTGGCTACCCAAGCACAGAAGCAAGCGGTTCTCACCACCACAAGCCTTAGCCAAGGTGTGATTGAGCTCCTTGACTTCCTTCTTAAGAGACTCATTCTCAACTACTAGTATAGAATCACTTGCATGACCAACACTACTAGATGAAGTAGAGGCATAAGAGCATAAAGGGTCAAGTGATGCAACAACAATTGAATCATCAAGTGAATCACATGATGTAGCCACATCTTTCGTCTCTATGATCACCACTTGTGATTGCACTTTCTCTTGCTTCTCAACTAGAGAAGAATGAGCTTTTTCAAGCTTGGAGTGAGCAATCTCTAGCTTCTCATGGTCTACCTTTAGACTCCCATAAGAAGCCCTCAACTCCATAAGTTCTTGCTCAAGGTTTTGTTTATCCTTGTGCAAGCCCCTGCATTCCTTTCTAGAGTCATTGAAAGCACCCTTGCAATCCTCAAGCATGACAAAGAGTTCTTCTTTTGTGGTCTCATCATCATCATCACTCTCATCATCACTATCGGGTGGAGGTTTTACCTTAGTGGCCTTGGCCATGAAGCAAGATGATGGAGCACCAAATAAAGAAAGCTTCTCTTGAATGGCAATGCTTGCGTGCCCCTTCTTCTTCTTCTTCTTGGAATCATCATCATCATCATCACTTGAGGAAGATGAATCACTCTCCCAAGTTGCCACATGACATTCACCCTTCTTCTTGTGGTGGGAGGAGTCTTTCTCCTCCTTCTTCTTCTCTTGTTTCTTCCTCTCCTTTCTCATGGCATCTTCATCATCACTTGCATAGGGACACTTGGCAATGAGATGATCCTTGCCATTGCACCGGAAACACTTCATGGGACGGTCACTAGACTTGGATGAGCTTCTCTTGCCCTTGGACCGGTACCCCTTCTTCATGTGCTTCCCCATCTTCTTCACAAGAAGTGCCATTTGCTCATTCATTTCTTCTTCTTGTTCACTTGAGCTAGAGCATGGCTCATCTTCACTTGAGGACTCTTTCTTTTTCTTCTTGCCCTTGCTCTTAGATGATGTGGCCTTGAATGCCACACTCTTCTTGTCATCATCCTTCTTCTCATTTTCCTTCTTCTTCTTCTTCTTCACCAACTCTTCCTTCTCATGATCTTCTCTAAACTCATCATCGGCCATGATCTCTTGAAGGACTTGGTTGGGAGTTGGCTTCTCTCTCATGGTTGTCTTCATCATAACGGTCTTCAACATGTCAAACCTCTTGGGAAGACACCTCATGAACTTGGTAGAAAATTGTGTATCTTTGATCTCTTCTCAAAGTCCCTTAAGCTCATTGACAATGACTTGGATCCTATGGAACATCTCCGGCACACTCTCATCCTCCTTTATTGAGAAGCTTGCAAACTTCTCTAGCAACATGTAGGCTCTCGTGGTCTTGACACTTTCGGTGCCCTCATAAGCTTCTTCTAGCTTCTTCCAAATGTCATGAGCCACCTCAAGGTTCTTGATGAGCTCAAAAGCTTTATCATCAAGTGCCTCATGGAAAGCACTCACGACAACATTATTGGCTTGTTGCTTCTTCTCTTCGGCCGGTGTTGGCACCGCACCCTCAACAAGCTCAAACTTGGTTTCCACCACTTTCCACACCTCAAGGTTGATTGACTTGAGATGACTCTTCATCTTAAGCTTCCACTTGGCATAGTCATCACCACGAAACGATGGTGCCTTCTTGGTGTTGTTGATATGCAAAACCAATGCCATTGCTTCACCGTAGGATGTTAATCCAACTCAAAACAAACGGTGCCCGGCTCCGATACCACGTGAAAGGTCACAATGGCTAGAGGGGGGGTGAATAGCCTAAATAAAAAATCTAGCAAGAACACTAAACCACCCAATTAGATAGCAAGGCGGCACAATTGTAAAGCTAAGGCTTCGACTACTCTATGCAAGCCGTCCTAACCAAAGCAAGGCTACTCAAATCAATTGCACAATCAACCATGGTGATCAAGCTACACAATGTCGGTTCACCAATACCGACCAAGCAATTCTACCCATGGGATTTACTCTACACAATGAGTGGTTCCCGACCGACCACAACAAGCAATTCTACCCACGGGATTTAAACTACTCAAAGAGTGGTTCCCGACCGACCACAACAAGCAATTCTACTTTGCGGAAAGTAAAGAGATGATGGAAGTTTATACCACCGCGAAGAGTAGAAGATGGCCAATCACCAGTGTAGTAGCCAATCACCTAGAGAGCTCAAGCACAAGCACAAGGAGGTCGAAGCCTCGGCAATCATGAATCGACACAATGATTTTTTACCGAGGTTCACTTGCTTCCCGGCAAGCTAGTCCTCGTTATGGCGATGCACTTGCTTGGTGAGTTGCCCGCTCAATTGGCTCGGTGCCAAAGACCCCAATGGGGAGCCGCAATCTCCACACAAGACAAGGATCTACAAGCCACGAGCAATCCACTAGAGTATCCTTTCGCGAACTCCCGCGGGGAAGGATCAAGAACCCCTCACAAGAACCCGGTGTGGCCTCGAACAATCACCAAGTCGAGCTCAACCACCACCCGCTGCTCCAAACCATCTACGGTGACAGGAATCACCGAAGAGTAACAAGAATCCATAGCTCACTCGATGAACAAGTGCCTCTAGATGCAACTTTCAATGCAAATCACTTGTTCTCACTCAAATCTCTCTCAAGAATGGCAAGGGAACCAAAGAGATGAGTGGGGAGGAGTGTCTCTAGCTCAAAGTATGCTCAAGAGTGTTAGAATGGGCAAGAGAGGCCTCCCAAGCCGGCCAACCACATATTTATAGAGCCCACTCAAAAATATGGCCGACGGGCGCGATAACACGCGCAAGACGCGTATGACCGGAGGCATCGGGACGCGTCCGCCGGCGCCAAACGACCGCCGGAATACACACGCCGGACGCGTCCCGCTGCCCGACGCGACGCGCGCTCTTCCGCCGCGCGCCGCGGGTGACCGTTGCCTTCAAATGTCGGCGCGTCACGCGTCCCGCTCGCGTCCGGTGCTCCCCGACGGACGCGTCCGACGGCCCGGCGCGCACGAGGCACTCAACTCCAGAACTTTCTGGTGCGAGTTCGGCGCCCACCGGACACGCCTCCTCGGCGTCCGGTGCTCAGCAGCGCCCGGCCAACTTCCCGAGCCAGCCTTCCATGCGCCGGACGTGTCCGGCCCGCCTGGCCCGGCGTCCGGCGCCTGCGTCCGGCGCCCTCAGAACATCTTCACTTGATGTTTGATCTTCGATGACGCGCCATTGTCGATCCAAAGTCCAAACCACTTGTCTTAGATACCAACTCCATAGAGTAGATCACAACTCAAGCACCGGAGTTAGCGTATCATCTCATGATCACGTCGACAATTGTTAGCACTCTAGTTGGCCTCTCATGCATCATGCAAAGTCACAACTAGAGGCACTTAGGACCGCGAATGAACCGAGGAAACCCCTCTTGATAGTCGGTTATCGATCCTAAATGTGATCACACTCGCTAAGTGTCTCAATCACTAAACCAAAAAGCCCTATCAAGTATACCTTCGCCTTGATCTCCATGGGCCTCCGTCGGAGCTCGATCACACCACATGTCCACCATGTTCATCACCATGATCGTCATGCTCCATCATCCACCATCATGTTGCTATGTGTCTAACCACACTTAGAGCAAAGCATTAGCAACGTTGAGTGTCATTAATTAGCAAAACCAAACCGGAGTTTTCAGTGCCTCCAGATTTGAAACGAAGTTTTCTGGCAGGGAGAAACCAGACATGCACTATCCTGTTTTCATCCACAACAGGAGAAAACATAAAAGTTAGCCTGTATAGACATTGTCATTTCTCATTTTATATTATATGCATATCCATGCTGCTAGATGCTTAACTTCCATGCCTTCCCCGGCAACGGCGCCAGAAATGCTTGTTGATGTTTCTTAGCGCAATCACTAAAGACAGACATAAAGTCTGTCCCCGGCAATGGCGCCAGAAATGCTTGTTGGCATTTCTTAGCGCGATTACCAAAAACAAACTTAAAGCCTAATTCTGATAACATCGCCAGAAACGCACGTTGGCATTTCTTGGCATAATTACTAGAAACAGGTTCTAGCAACCATGCGAGAGTCGCCAAGAGATAGATCACATCCTATTAGAATAATATCCGCAAGCGCACGGATCTATCGTTGCAGCATTTCACCCGGAAGTATTCAGGGTATCGTTATTTATAATTTCCCAAAGGAAGGCATGGGTAGTTAAGTAACTAGCATGGGTATGAATACAATATCTAGCATGAGGAGAAACCGTCCAATGTGCTATACAGGGGTAAGCATATGGTATTTTGGATAGTGGACACACACTCAGAGCAATCTCAAAGGAATGAAGGTAAAATAAAGAATAAAGAATAATCTACGCGGAGCAGGCAGGTCCTATATAGTCAATGCTAGAACAGCTAGTATCACATGTTATACAAGTTAAGAGTCGACTATAGACTAGGAATATGGGGAGACCACGGCAACTGGTCTGCCAGTCGATGGTGGCATTTACGAACTCCTACTCAACATGCGAACGTGGGGGATTACAATGGACGGACAGGGCTGTCACCACCTGCCACCTACCACCTCAACCGTGGCATGCCGACATATCCGAAGGTTCCCTCGCATCCGGACACCATGCCCGCATACTAAGGAGCTACCTACATCCCCCCAGGACTCCCACCCTACGGATGGACGAGCTAGGACATAGGCAAACCCGAAGGCACATCGAACCGCTATTCCTCCTCTACAATCTAATCTAAACAAGTAAAACACATGAACGATGAAGAACAATGAAGAACACGATGAACAACTCTCACAAGAACTATGGCCTAGTTCTTGATCATCGAATATATCATGTACTAGACTATACTCTAGTTCATATGCAAGACTATATAAATGTAATAAGAACTTGACTAAGGAAGAACGCTCCATAGATTTATACCAAGAATGTAGCTTTTCCTCCTGAGACAAGCTCTCCAAGTAACTTTGCCTAGCTCCAAATGTCTACTACTAACAACTAGAGAACAAGTGTGAGGTGTAGAGAAAGCTCCAAATGGTGTGTGTGTTGAAGGGGGCCTCTCCTCCTCTTTTATAGCCTCCTGAAGGCGGTTCGGGGGTAGTGAGGTAAAAGCACCAGCGCAACCGTCGTTCCCAGGATGGAAGGCAACGAACCGCCTTGGTTGGGCCCACCTGGCGGCAGGGCCGACGAGCGCGCGCCCCAGGCGCGCCCGCGCCTGGGTGGCGCCGCCCCCTGACCGCCTTTGGCGTGTGGGCCTGGGCCGTCCTCTGGGCCACGCCTTTGCTGGTGTTTTGGCCCACTTCAACCCCGAGGTGGGCTGCCTTGTTCTCTTTGCCTTTTTATGCTTTCCGAAAAGCGCCTTTTTATTCCGAAATTTCCTGCACTTGGTGTATTTTCTGCAAAACAATATTTTCTCCAAGTACAAGTGGAACTAGGTCAATAGTAAAGATATATGTGCAATAAAATATTTATTTCTCCCAAAATGATCTATAATTGGCGGGTAAAAATCGGAGTTAAGGACCGCCAACAGGGTCCTGCCCCTCCGCCAACCTATAGTACAACTGCACACAAGCATCAAGCATTACTCCATTGTTTGAGAAAAGTCCAACGAATGCGTAGTATTGAGATATGCGTTGCGATTGAAAGACTCACCCAGAACTCCCTCTTGATCTTGGCCGCAAGGACTTCCTCATGTTCGTCCTTGACGTGGTAGTAGTGTGCCCATTCGTCGGGCACGATCGTCTTGCCCTCGATGGTGACCAAGCCAGGGAAGTTCCTTTTAATCAGCAGCCCCTGGATGCTAGTGACATGGGGCAAACACTTCCTGGCCGTCACCTTTGCCCAGCCACTGCACAACGAGTCATAAACAACAATTGTTAGTAAGCAGTTTTAATTCGAAAATGACATATGAACAAGTACAGAAATCAACAATGGATACTTACTTCCCAGCGACCACGATCTGGGCGCGGTCGTTAGGGCGCGGCACGTGCTCAGGGAGCTTAGTGGGCCCGCGCTGGTAGGGCTTCCTCGAACCTGAGGAAGTAGAGGTGTCTGCAGTCTCCTCGCCCTGTCGCCCGAAGCCGAGGTCCTCCTCCTCGTCGTCGTCGCCACCGCTGCCGCCGTCACCGGTCGTCGTCGTCGCCCCCTGCTGGGAGCCCGTCCCGAACAGCCTCCTCCTCCTCCCACCCCTACTGGTCGACGGCTCCACCTCAAGCTCCTCGTCCTCCTCCTCGTGGGGGTCGGCCGCCATGTGCTCCTCATGGGGGCCGGCCGCCACGTGCTTCTGCGGGGGGTCGGGCGCCATGTACCTCGACTTGACCCCTGTTCGGCGCGACCGTCCTCCGCCTGGCAATTTATTGGGTGCGTACAATGACAAAGATTAAAACAGTTAGTATTAACAGATTGCAAAAGTACTTGTAAAGAAACATAACTGTAAGGTAATATAAATAACAATATCAATATTACATGAATTAGAAATTATCTCCGCAAACGGCAATATTGCTGGCGAGCGCTCGTCGTCATCATCAGTACTGTCATCATCACTATCAATATTGTCGAGCTCTCTTAAGACATCATCATTACACTCTACATGTTCCCCAACTACTACATCGCGTCACATTTGCCATTCATCTAGGATTCATATGTCCTCAGCATCATGCACCTCATCACCCTCACCCTCATCGATGTCATTGTTTACTTCCATACTCATCAGCGAAAGAATGTCTATCTCCAACCTACCTTCTAGCCCCTCAGGTTGGTAGACCTCATCTGTCCTTGGGTCAAAGTTGTAATCATCATCGTTCGGGACCGTCGCTTTACCGCGTGGCGATACGAATTGCACAAGGCTCCAACCCGCAAGGCGCTTGTCATTTTGGTTTGCCCATGGGAGGTAATAAACTTGCGTGGCGTCTTGGTTAGCCACAATATAGACATCATCTCCTCCATATTTGGAATCCTGTTGGATTTCGACTTGCCCAATCTTAAGGTCCTTTTTTGTGACCTCAGGATCGAACCAATGGCATTTGAATACCACTGACTTACAACCTAGGTACTTGCCAAAGTCAAGCTCCAATATCTGTTTGACTATGTTGTAATAGTCCTTCCCATCCGTGCCGGGAGTACGAACTCCAGTGCTTCCTTCCTATGTGGCCTTTTCAGGATGTAATCGGCCGATCCCTTCTTCCATCTCTTGCCTGGCGCAGGGGTCTTCATCACTAGATTTGGTATATCGCAAATCGTTTCAATGTCCAGTCCAGTCTAGCCTTAACATTGTCCTTTGACTTCTTACCAATGTCCATGAGTGTTGCCCAAAGTGCCTCACGATATTCTTTTCCGTGTGCATTACATCGATGTTGTGTGGAAGAAGAAGGTGCTTGTAGTAGGGGAGCCTAGTCAAGCTCGATATATGAGTCCACATGTGGTCGGTACCATATCCTTTAAAACCACCATTCACATCATCAATTTCGAGAGCCTCTATCTGTGGGGGTATGGACTCTATATACCCTCGCGGGCCTACACGGGCCGCGCCATCAAAGATGGCCCAATTCACAAGATGAAGACGTGTGGCACACAATGTGCACCGCATAGTATTGTAATAGTACCAAATAGAATACTTTACTTGTATAACCTGTCCCTCCAGAGTATATAAGGAGGGGCAGGGGTCCCCTAGAGGACATCTCATCTCAGATCAATACAACTCAACAAAGAGCAGGACGTAGGGTATTACGCTACATAGCGGCCCGAACCTGGGTAAACCGTGTGTTCTGTCCTTTGTTGCACGTCTAGCTCGTATTCTGAACGCATCCCCACCATCAAACTACCGTCTTGGGGATACCTGTCGATGAAATATCGGCGATAGTCCGACCAGGGGTATGCCCTGACCGGTAATGGATTGGCGGAAGGCGCACGAGATTGCGAGCAAGACGTAAACAGGGAGCAATCACACGAGGTTTACCCAGGTTCAGGCCGCAAAGATGCATAAAACCCTAGTCCTGCTCTCTGTTTCGATTATGATGTGGATGTATGAGTCGTGCGTTATGCCGATTCTCTCCTTCGGCACGGGGTCCTTGCTCTCCTTATATATCACGGGAGCAAGGTTACAAGTCGGAACTAGCCTATCTAGTACTAAGTTTACATACTTTACAAGTCTAAACTTTCCTATCTCGGCTAGGTCTTGTCCTCCTTGTCGGTCTTCGATATTCTTGCCTGTTTTTAGGGTCGTCCAGACCCACTCGAGCCGATCGGTCTTGAAGCTTGATGGGCCGGCCTGGTGATAGCATGTCGGCCCAAACTAGGCCGTGAGGGTATATGGAGTTTATACCTCCACAGCTAGTCCCCGAGCATCATGGATCTTGAGGGAAAAAACACCGTCTTGCTTGGTTGAGTGAGAAAGGGTGGTCGGACACACGTTCGACATGTGGTCCGAGCAGGGCTGGAGGACCGTCTAATGCTTCCGACCACACTTTGCTTACACTTGGTTGACGTTTTCGGTTTTGACCGAAAGATTTATGATGCTCCTGAAAAGAAAAAAGAATTTTGAAAGGGTCCCAAATCTGGAGACGTGGGCCCACGTTAGTATGTGATGCCTGTCATCACATGGTATCTGTCGTGATTGGTCGTTGCCTTAGCTTAGTTTTGAAACTAAACTCTTTGTAAAGAGAAAGGATCAGGCCGAGTCATGCAAATGACGTGGGCCCACGTAGTCCCCGAGGTTGCTGTAAGATAGTATATGTTGCAGCAAGCTCTAAAAGAAGGATCTAGCCCATGTCACCTCTCAGGTGATGTGGGCCCACGTAGTCCCCGAGCCTGAGATGAGGTGGAACACGTTATGTCAGGGTCTAAAAAGAAGACAACCGATCATTATATCGTGCTTTATGTGTTTCCGACCACTCTTTGAGTGACACCGAGCAGCCAAATTTCATTTGGGCTGGTCGGTTTGAACCATGCCATGACTTTGTCATGATTAAGTTAAGGCAGCTTTGCTACTTAACTCGGTCCCAGCGTGGTTTGTGAGACCATGGTTTTGAATCTAAACCCATGAAAATAGCTTTGCTATTTGTGTGCCGAATAACCGGTATCATTGGCGAAAAAATCCCATTTCACTTTGTCGGATTGTGTGGGTTGAATTGTTGATGCTATCGTAACTTTGTTACGCGGGTTGGAACGCTTCTTCGAGTTGTTGCTGCAAAGAGAAAATTTGGTATGAGTGAATGTTTTGATGAGGTATGCTGAATCGTATTGATTTGATATAATCTATGACATGAAGTTGTATCAGGATGTATTATTTAAGAATGGTCTTGGTAATCGCCTCTCCTTAGAGTTAATCAGTCCTCAGGTGTGTAGATGACCTATAGTGAATAGCGCGTTGCCGAATCACTTAGGGCCCTATTTCCGTTGGAAGCGACCCCTGTCATCCCCGTGTTGTATAGCGTTGGAATTTTGTGAACACGTAGCGGGATTGATCGAGACGGTGCATGCCGATTGTTTTTGTTGGAGGGGTGACGTACTTGGCCATTTGGTACAAAGAAAAGAGGATGTTTTTAGCTTTGTAAATATGTGTTGAATGTACTTTGAAGTAGTTCGTGTAAAGAAATCTTTTGTGAAAAAAGATTGGTGAGGGCATGTATGTTAGGTTAGGAGAGCACTTATCGTATTTTTCTTTGTGAGCCACCGTCTTCCCGTGGTGGATTTTGATCATGCCTTTGTTCCCGAAAGAATGGTCATGTGGTGTGTAAGATTTTCTTATCATGCGAGAAGGCTAAGTTATGCTTGTTATAGATTTAGAAGAAAAAATTGCCAAGCAAAACTAGTCTCTTTCTCATTCAAGAGCCGACCAGGCCTTAGGGATTAGATGATCCTAAACAAACAAAGCACGGTGCCGGAGTGTTTGGAGCCCTTTTCCTTTGGGAGCGACCTGGCGCACTCGTGTTGTTTGAGCGTGGTGCCGTTAACACGTAGTGAGTGAGACCCGAGACGGTGCATTCCGGCTTGCTTCGTGTTTGAGAAAAAAGATTTGTGAAGAACTGGTTTTTCCAAAGTGTGGTCTTTTGAAATGGATGGATAAATAAAATAGAAAATTTATTAGAGATGTTGGATACTTATCTTTTAGTCCGTTGTGTCACGTCACGATCGCATGTGGAGCAAAAAATATTCGCTTGCTGATGCAACCGTACATCAGCAACCGACCTGTCACGTCCATCTGGGGTACATTTTTGGACTCCGGTCGGGTCAATTCTCTTTGTTGACGTGGGATCGAGATGTCAGTGACTCAATCGCTCCAACTCCCTGACGATGTGAGTCAGCGAGCGCGCGGGGGGTTCCCGATGTGAGGGAAACGTATAAATGCATATCGTGCTAGTGGAGCGGTTTTTCGTCGCTTCGTGCTCTTGGGGAACGAGAGGGCCGCGGGGTTTTGATTACCCACAATCCCATCGGTTGCCTTCTCGAGTCCTCCAATCTCTTTATAAATTGGCGCCTGCACTGAGAACTTCTCTATCCGCAGCGCATTTTCTGTTCTTGCTCCTCTCCTTCTGCCCTCCAAATTTAGGGTTTTAGATTGCATTCGCTCGTCGCCGCCATCTAGATGGACCGCCGCCATGGTAAGCGCCCCGCGGGGAGGAGGAGTCGGTGAACTCCCCCTCGGGAGGTGAGGCCGCGGAGGAGGTGAGCTTGGATTGGAGTTTTTCCTTGATTAATCTTGGGGTTTTCTTCTTTTGGTGTAACCGCTATTTTTCGTTCACAATGTAGGTACACCCTCCTGACCATTGGAGGTGCGGCAGGCACCTCCGCCGCGGCGCCGCCGAGGCGGCGAGGAGGGCGGCGGAGGAGCCGCGGGATGTGCCGGAGGCCGCAGCCCCGAGCGAGGTGGCTCCGGTCGTGGAGGCCGGAGCCGCCGTTGCCGCGGCGGAGCATGTGGCTCCCGTCGTGGCGGAGGCGGCGGCGGCGGCCGCCAGTGTCTCCACCCCGCATTCGCGAGCGGTGTCTCGCCGAACTCCCCGGTGTTTGCGCTCGACCGCCGTAGGGCGGAGCCGCTGCGGACATCGTGGACCTCTACTCCGACGCCACCAAGCGCCGGGGCGGCGGAGGCGAACGTGGACCTGTTCTCGAAGGCGCTCTCCTCCGCCGGGGAGGAGCCGGAGGCGGAGAAGCGGCGGGCCGCCGACTTCGACGCCGAAGCCAACGCCGCCGTCAATGAGGCGGCGGACGAGAGGCCGGCCCGCAAGGTCCAAGTGGATACGCCGCTCGGCAGCGCGAGGCTGCCGACATCAAGGTCGGCGGTAAGTATCGTGTTCTTTATTGTTCATATTCTCTGAATTGTGTTTGCCTTGGCGTTTTAATCTTTTACTCTGTTTTTACAGAGCTGACGGAGCAGCTGGAGCAGCTGCAGGAGGCCGCGCATGCCGCGGCGGATGCGGTGAACGCCCAGGGTGGCGACGTGGTCGCGCGGCTGGCGGCGATCCCCGGCAAGGTGGCCGCTGTGGCGCTTCATGGCGTCCGCCATGGTGCCTCCGCCGCCTATGCCACCGTCGACGCCATCTCCGGCGTTGATGTCCGTGGCATGGAGCTGTCGGTGGCGGCGCATGACGCCATGGAGGGCGGCGCCGTCGAGTTCGCCGGGGCAGCGGAGGCCGTCGTTGCCGCGACTCCTGTCGACCTGGTGGTCGGCAAGCTGGGATGACTAGATTGCTTAGATGCAATCGGTCCCCGTTTGTAAAAATTTTTATATTTTTAATGAAAGAATTGGATCTTTTGAGATGTGTCTTGTGCCGGAATCCTTCGAGATTCCTTTTATTTATCTCTTTATTTTGATCCTGTTTTATGACTTTGTCATGTTTATGCCGTAGGATTTTGTTTCAGGATTTGGAATCCTCTGTTTAGAGAATGACGTAACGCGTCAGATCTGAGGGATGATTTTCCTTTGAATGACAAGAAAAATTCATGTGCTCAAGTGTTTGACACGAAGAACTTGATTTCTCATTATAAAATAGTACACATTAGATTGCTTTTTTGTCATTAGAATGACTTACAACGATGTGTACGACTGACGCTAACTTAAACCTTGAAAGGGAAATCGTCTAAAAAGAAAACTTGTGCTTTGATAAAAGAGGAGGACGTATCTCTCATTCTTTTTAGTTTTCCGGCTCGCTTCTCCTTCTTCCAAGTCGTGAATCATGACCGGATCTTCTTTGGTGCGAGTAGTAGGTCGTCATCGTCCAAGACTTGATCGTCTCGGCGTCGGGCGTGGTCAGATATACTTATCCCGTTCCGAGTAGTATTGAGATTGTCCTTTTTTGAAAAAGGCACATCTGTAAAGGAATCTAAGGAGCTTGAGTTTTTCTCAATCTGGCTTCCTTTTTGAACTACTTCGTACCACTCGCCGTTGATAAACATGCCTTCTGATGTTTTGCGCCCTGGTGATCGAACTGTTCTGATGCGCCGAAGGTTAGCTGGGTTTATTGGATTAGGGAATATGTGCTCGGTGTGCGGTGGTATCCTATCCTCAGGAGGAGTTGGGCTGGGGAGCCTCCAGTTTGGTTCTCGAGTCAGCAAATTGTCCAAGAAAGGAGTGATAAAACCATTGCGGTTTGTTTGGACGGATGGAACCGTTCGACCGGGGAGGACTCCGAGCACGTTTGTATACAGTGGTCGTTTGTATGGGTTGGTTACAACAACGAGGCTCATCTATGTTAGGTGAATCCCTCGTGCCATCCCTTAATGGGTTCATGCCAATACTACGGCGATTTTCTCTGATTGCTGCCATGTGTTTTCGGCGCTCTTCCCTTCGTTTTCTTTCTACGTCTTGGTGTCGGTCAGCAAGTGCCCTGGCCCTGTGTGCAGACGCCCTCGTCATTGAGGGAGACCGAGTTGATCGTGCTCGTGGCCGTTCGCTCTTTGCTCCGTTGCACCCGATGTTGTCATGGCGAGTCAAATTCTCTTGCCGTCGTCTTTCCCTTCGTTGTTCATCCCTTCGGACTGGTCGCCATGACGAAGGGTGGCAGCTAGCTCGATGACGTTCGCAAACAACCGAGCGTTGGATGTGTTGATTCCTGCAGATTGTTCTTGCGTGTCGCAAAGTGGGCGCAGATTGGTGGGTTTCGACCAGATCGTCGAATTTCTCGCCGGGCGTCGCCGTCGTTCGTTGCGACGGCGTTTCGGCGCTGTATCTTGTTGACGCGTAACTCCGACTAGGTACATCGTGTCGGGTAGTTTGTGTCGTCGAGCTGGACTCGTTGTTGTTCCGTGAGGCTTGTTGTGAAGTCCTCTCTCTCGATCTTGAATATCGGCTAAGATTCTCTCGCCGTATATTGCTCGACTGGCCTCTCCAACCACTACGAACGATGGTTGGCCGTGGTCGGAGCCGCTGTGAGTTTCTTCCGCCACCTGTTTGTGTACGGTTGCCACGAGGATTTGTTGGAATGTGACGTCGTAGATTCGCCGGCTGCAAAAAAGGCCGTTCGGAGCGCCCAAAAGTTACTCTGCGACGGTTGTTTTGTCCTCGTGTTGACGTATTAGGAACTTGTTGTTGTCGCGCGGTTTGTAGATCGCGACTGACGCGTCGTCGGAGCGACTCAAAGTTGGCATGGGTTTCTGTCAACCTCATGTCTTGTTGATGGATCAAACGGAGTAGATCCGTGTTGCCGACATGCCTCCTTTGGTTAGGACCGGTCGGAGGTGTTGACGCCGTGCCGTCAACTATCGTGGTGGATTGGTTGGGACTGCAATGGTGGTCACCGGGATGAGTTGGATCTGGTTTGGCGCAGCCACCATTGTTGGTGCCATTGTCGGCGTGATAGCCGGAGGCGTGAGAGTTGTAGTAGCGATTCTTTGAGTTGGAAGTCCAGGTGAACGTTCCGAAGTTGAAGGTGAGGCCAGCTTCGAAAGTCATGGAAGCCGGGAAGGAAACCATCTTGATCGACGTGAAATCTCGGTGCGCACCTACTACGGCGCGCCACTTGTCAACGAAATATCGGCGATAGTCCGACTGGGGGTATGCCCCGACCGGTAATGGATTGGCGGAAGGCGCACGAGATTACGAGCAAGACGTAAACGGGGAGCAATCACACGAGGTTTACCGGGTTCGGGCCGCAAAGATGCGTAAAACCTAGTCCCGCTCTCTGTTTCGATTATGATGTGGATGTATGAGTCGTGCGTTATGCCGGATTCTCTCCTCAAGCACGGGGGTCCTTGCTCTCCTTATATATCACGGGGAGCAAGGTTACAAGTCGGAACTAGCCTATCGGTACTAAGTTTACATACTTTACAAGTCTAAACTTTCCTATCTCAGCTAGGTCTTGTCCTCCTTGTCGGTCTTCGATATTCTTGCCTGTTTTAGGCTGTCCGACCAGCCTGAGCCGATCGGTCTTGAAGCTTGATGGGCCGGCCTGGTGATAGCATGTCGGCCCAAACTAGGCCGTGAGGGTATATGGAGTTTATACCTCCACAATACCCTAGGCGGACTGCCGACGATATTTCATCGACAGTGGCGCGCCAGGTAGAGGATGTGCGCGCAGATTTGCAGGCGAGCAAGATGGAAATTTCTTCATCGACGCCATCCGCGGCAACTCGGCTTCTTGCGGCGGGCGTCAAGCCAACTCTCGTTGGATCCAATCTCAAGCACACGAGCGTCACCACGTTCACGTGCTAGTTTCGTCGAGATCCAAGTCAACGTCGTCCACGGCGGGTTGGCTTCTCGTGGCAGGCGTCCAGGCTACACCTCCAGCTTCCTCGCCGCGCCGATCTGTGCCTGGGCCACAAACCGATCTGCTTCGGGCGGCACACGTGACGGCGGCGTTGTCCAACTCCCTCCCGGGCCAAGGGATTCAGCTGCATCAATCGAGGACGTCCTGGCCCTAAGCGTCAGCGGCAGCGCGCCAGGGCTGCACCGGCATTCTCGACCGCAGCGCACCACGATTCTCTTGACGACTTGGCGCCCGAGCAGTTCGCGCCGGCATTCCGCCACGACGGCAGCCTCCTGTCTCCATGAGAGAGCGACGTCCGATCTGATCTGGTCCATACCGATCAGCAAGCGAGCAAATCATCGAGGCTAAATACGTATACCTGCATATACGTGTGCCATGCAACCTCGTGACGAGCGGCCAAAGGCATAAACGCATCTACCACAAGTTACGCTTGTGTTGCGGCGATCATCGCCATCACACCATGTCGCTGCGCTAAACACTTGCACCGGCCATCATCGTCGACGATGGCTCATCATGGTGCCATGCGCCGGCACCCGGCCGTGGCGAATCAGATGGCAACGGGACACGGCATGACGATCTTGGTCGGCCTTCAAGGCGATGTATGAAGATGCAACTTATCCATGTTGATCGGATCTGGTCGCGGCGTCTGCACACGATTCCGGCCCCAAGGACGAACGCTACATCAACAATTTACAACAGATCAGCAACACATGCAATCTGATCTTTTGATCGGAATACATGAACCTGGGAACTTTCTTTTTTCTTATTCTCAGTTTCCTTGTTTATATTAAAGATATCTAAATATAGATGCATGCATGTTGCTCTTGTATAGCTTACCAAATATAGCACTTTCTACGGATCGGCTATGGATTTATGGCTCTCCGAGAACATCAGCACGGAGGTCTGGTCAGCAACACGAGGCGCCGATCAAGCCGCGCTCTGCGCTACCTGCACTCCAACACCATCGATAGCTCCACGAGCTACCTCGACCACCGCAGCCTCCAGAGTCAAAGGCTCGATGACGTGATGATCTACACCACCATGCAAGTCCAAACTTGCATGTACGAGGCGTATGCATATACACCACACATACGAGATCTCCAAATCGATGGCATCCTGCTTCGACAGATACTCGGCGCGATCCACTTTCACACAATCAGCAAGACGTCCGACCAGGCACGAAGCGCCTTCACGCTCTGATCCAATCTACTGGGTTTCAACGACGCCGTACCATATTGCGACTTGCCATCGGCAAGCTAATTAACTAGCCTACCTGCACGTATGCATATACGCGTGTAAGGAACTCTCGTCATCACGGATTGGTGGTAGACGTCCCAATGGTAACCTGCTAGTTTGTAGGGTCATCGAACTCATGTTCTCGACGGTCCAGCACAACTGCTGTGTCTAGCACCCGACGGCCTCGTGCTCCTGCGCCGAGCAGCCTATGAAGATCGGAGGGACGAGGACGAGTACACGATGGCACTTTGCCATCGACGGTCTGGCGGCGGGCATGGCCCTTCACGACGAGATCCAATCTGCAAGGAGTCTCACTGCATGGCCGGCTTCATGCGAGATGCCGTCTCCATAATTACGGCTCGACCAGAACCTGCGCATCCTTTTCGGTCTGACGTATACATTCAGAGGGCGATCACTCCCCTGAGGTGCCCGGACCCCGACGAGGCCGACCTCGTCCAACCAGATCAAACTCACAAGCTGTCTGACGACATGCATCGAGGCACCAAGCTGTCCGGATCTTCCAAGTTTGATGAAAGCTAGTTGAAATCTCCGACGATGAGCAATCGGGTGCACATACGCATCTACAAGGCATGCGCGGTCTCCCTGCATGCATCACGCGTCTCGTCGCCAACATGCAGCGTTGATCAAACAAAGGTCATATTCACGTGCTGTTCAAGACGGACACGACATACCCGGAGCCAATCGACTACCACAAACCGCCGACCACGACTCGTGGGCGCAGTTTACTTGCCCCAGCGCTGGCTGGACTCAGGACGAATCGGCGCCATGCATCATCGAGCCTCGTCTAAGACTTCGCCAGGACGCCGGCAGGCTCCACCGACCGCCTGACGCGACCACCAGGCATACGCACCAAGCAAAAGAGCCCGCTCGATCACCGCATGTCGTGGAGCGCGTCCGTCCTGCAGGATTCGACTCCAGCCTCCAGATGGGTTCGATCACAAGTGAAGACCGGCTATCGGATCCATCTACTCCACCATGATGTGAGAGTGATGTATGACTCCATCAAATCCTGATACATGTATGTGCGGATGGCGAAGACATACAAGCACACCTCGTACGTGTATCTACGACAAGCCAAGGGCAAGTAATTTAGAGCATGAACACATCTGCTACAAGGCACGCAAGGCGGTCTCCGATCGACGAACACTCCGAGTCTCCGACCACTCCGGCCAGGGACTACATGAGCAGGCTAATTAACTAGCCTATCTACCATACGCCGATCAACAAGCATGCTAGACGGAGACATATCGACTACTCATGCCACCCGGATTTAATCTGGCCGCGGCCCAATCGTCGCCACCTGCTCATCAGGTTGGCTTCATCACCACTGCCTATGTAGATCGATCTCCATCTACGTACGCAAGACGAAGACATCAAGCTACGACTATACAAAGATCACGTAGTTGCATCTACGTGACCACGCAATTCAAGTAGCTATTTGGCCCTGATCAAGTAGACTCCTAATCGGCAACATGCATTGATGCAAACAGCGATCACGTATATATGCACCCACAAGCATATACGCTGTTCAGCAAACAAAAAGAAAGCCAGCACATGTCGACAACGAGCTAAGTCATTCTATAATATTTAATCTATAATAATATAATATATGTGTACACGATACTACGTGTATACATGATTGTTTTGCCAGAAATCCAACTATACTCGTCGTCAGTGGCGTGGATCTCATCGGCAAGGCCTCCTACTTATTCACGAGGGTGTCAAAACACTGCTGAAGCACAACTCCGAACAAGCCTGGAAAGAAGCATGCAGACTCATTGCTGCCCTTCCACATCTTCAACACGAGAGATCGACCTCGTCCGAACAAAGGAATCCATTACTCCATTCTGCGTCGTTTCCTCGACAAACTGCTCGCCCGTCCGAGCCATTCGGCGATCCCTCCGAGCCGTCATCAAGCCACCGAGCAACACGTCGAGCCGACGAATCGCCATCCGAATTGTTCACACTTCATGTGCTTCTTTGGACCTCTCGCCGACTACAGCCCCGACTAGTCCGACCTCGCGGACAATTCCGACCTCGAGACCGCTCTGTTCTAGCGGCACTACCAGAAGAAGCACATCTCCAATGTCGTCAGCACGGCCATGCCCCCCCTGCGCAAGTCAGCTACGCCGATCAGATTCATATCTGGCTACGGTCGGCGTCGGATACGTTCATCTACAATCGCCATCAACCTGCTGAGTACAGCTCGACGCTCATACTAGCTGTCTGCACCGCCGCCGACCTCTAAATCTTCGCTATGACTGGGTGTCACACACCGCACACCTTCGTCTCCGACCTCGTGCTGCTCGGGGACTCGCCGGCGTCGCCTCGGCTCGGTGCCACGCACCACACAGCCTCGTCTCCGACCTCGTGCTGCTCCAGGATTCTTCTACGCCGCCTCGACCAGCCACTCTGGAGACTGCTTCACGTGGCACGCTCTACTCCAGCTTCATAGCTGGAGACTCCACGACGCTCTGACCACGCCGAACAAATCACCATCGAGCTGCTCGAGCCACGAGTCATGTACATATGCCCGACCACACCGACCGGCAAAATCACCCAGAATCATACGCGTATGCCGAACAATGGCGCTGCGCGTTCTCCGACACCTTGCCATGGTGCTCGACCGTCTTCGCGACATCTCCGACGGCGCAAATTCATGGCGGCGCTCCTTCATGACATACGTGTATATCTACAAGATCCAATCATCCAGGAGCTACACTACATGTGCATGATGCCTCGATCTCCGTATCCTCCAGAGTCAAAGACTCGACGACATATGACCTACGCCACCACGCTAGGCTGCATGATGATGGCCACGATGACGGCCGCACGACGAGCAAGCAAGGGTCATGTCCGCATGCTGTAATGGCAGCGGCGGCTCGACCGGAACCGAATACAACTCCGTCCGACCACCTTTCCGAGTGCATCTCCATGCTCTCGAGCTCTCCGGCGACCGCGCCCTTGCGCTGGTCGGACTCCGATCCAACTTAACTACTCCGACGGATTGGACTGCAAGATGGAAGACGTAAAAGCGTGAGAACGCCCCAAGCAACGAGTTGCCTACAGCAGCATGCACGTTCCTTGCTGCGCACGGCGCACGACGCCCGACTATCTCGACAACATCTCCGATAGCAAAAAGGACAACCAGTCAACAAGGCTCACCTCTGACTCCACGTCAAGCCAACGGCAATCATCGCCATCACTTTGCACGGTGCATTAAAAACCGGCTCTCGTCATCAACGCATCAGCACGGCTCCACGCCAACCTGTCGACAGCCGCCATCGAGAGCTGTCCACAGCCCGCCTACCACGCCCGTGGCTCGACACCGCGTCTACTCGGCATCGGTCCTGTGAGAGTGCCGAAACTATCAAACCAGGAGAGAAGGGCCAGTGCATCGTGCAGCAAGCCTCCAGGGCCAAGACAGAGATGCGTGATGGTCAATCTACTTCGCCGTATTACAAAGCTTCATCATAAGCACAACATCCGTGATGATCGGGATGGTCTCAGGCGGCGATTTCCTTCACGGTGGCCACGCCGAACGCCGTTCAGCAGAACCATCGCATGACGTTTCTACTCCAATTCAGATTGGCTTAGCCGAGCTATCAAGCACGCCAATTATGGGAACACACCAACGCCCGCCATCATGGCGTCAACATCATCCAAAGACTGAACGTTACGTACATGTGCATGAGCCATGCACGTACAGCACGGATGTCGTCGGCCTTGATTCTAGAAGCTACCATACCCAAGGCGTGGCGCTCATGGAAGTCAGTCGTCGGCTCATCGTCAAGCAAATGCCAGGCCACGTCCACTACCTTGGACATGCTAACCGCTGCTGCGACATGCCGACCACGCCGAGCAAGCCCACCAAACTGTAGCCGAGCTGTCCGCCGGCCTCGGAGAGCTACCCAACTCAACGTACGGGCCATTGCCCGGCCTGATCAAGCTGCAAAGCAAGCTACATGGGCCATCGAGTGATGACAAGGATGATTCGTCTATACACCAAGAGGCTAAGCCATCCATCCAAGGCAAACGAGGCACCGGAGTTACGAGGACGCAGCAGACGAGCACAAGACTGAAGGCCGAGTACATGCTACGGTCACGCCGATATCAAGACGTCAGTGTTGACGGTCGTTAAGTATCAATTTTATACCGTCAACGCAGCAAGAGAAAGGACTAATATGAGTTCACATGTTAGATATAGGGGTTACACTGACATAATTCCATGAGTTTTGGTGATTGTCTATTTCTGCAGGGGGTTATCAGAAAGAGAACCAAAGGAGGCCCACATGTCATGATTACATAGAGATAAAGACCGAACGGGTAAAATTTTATAATCTAGAAGACTCTAGAAGGCAACACCTGAAAGCGGGGGCCCACCTGGCAGCCTGGCCAGTCGGCCGACTCCCCACCTCAGCCAATCACGTTGAGTCTCGCGGATCCTGCCTCCACCGCCTTTGAGGATGAATAATTATCGTCCATTTAGGTCGGTTTGATCCGAGGGCTGTGGTTCATCCTAGGGGGCTATATATTCGAGCCCCGGCCCCTCGGGTGAAACCCTAGTTCATCCAAGAGTTCATTCTCTCATCGAACTCGAGAAGCCGAGCCACCATCTCAATTAGAGCTCCATAGTTTAGTAGCATAGCTACATAGGAATAGATCTAGAGGGAATCAAGCCTAGCTTGGAGTCCGGATCTGTCGGAGTTCTTGGTAATTCCCCTCTACATTCTTGTAATATTCATCATTGTTCGTGATACTATGAGTAGTACTTTATTCTATTCTATTATATCGACTTGACTTTGCTCTATTTGATTATGTTCTCAATTATATTGTTCTTAGTTTACTTTGATTATATGTTTAGCATAGTTGGACTAGAATTATGTTTATGCATAGGATCGTATAGCGCTTGCTCATTAGATCAATGGGTGAGTGGTAAATATTGTGTAGGCGTGGTGCCTAGACCGTATTTATCTGCGATTGCACCCTATATTCCGGATCGTGAGGTAGATCGCGGGAGTGACAGCCCTGTTGAGTCCTTTGTAGCCCTTCTCCGAGTATAGGTCTAGCGAACAAACCTATTACATTGAAGTCATTGCTATGTCTCTTGTCTTCTCGGTAATATCACTATGCATAGATGTAACCTTTTCCCGCCATGATTGCTAGATGTTCTTGCACTAATCATTGTATGCTTTGACTTTGTAGTTAGAATAACATAGGATTATACCCTAGATCGTCCTAGTCCATGCTAGTGTTATAAGCTTAGAGTGCTAAGTTGAGATGGCTTATTACTATTATTTTATGTGGCTAATGCTCTCATTTATCTTATGTCATTTATCATTCATTCCTATATTTTATGTGACACTTACCCCGTATGAGATGATCGATACGAGACAAGGTTAAGCTCTCCATTATCGCATGTGCATTGCTCATCACTCATTATCCAGTGCATTCCCTTCCCAGTGGTAAAATTATAAATAACGATACCTGGATTACTCCTGGTTAAAATGCTACGATGATATATTCTGTGCCCTTGTGGAACCCTCTTTATTTCAGTTGCACTTAATGGACATCAACAAGCATTTTTGGCGCCGTTGCCGGGGAAGGTTGAAAGCCAATGGATAATGAGCAGCATTGCACTACATAATGAGATTGAGCACCGTCACCATTCTCTACTCATACAGCCTTACCCCCGTCTTTCGTCTATTTTTATATCTTATGCGGGGTAATGTATGAAAAAGACAATTCTTCCGATAATTATATTGACGATCCGAAGCTTTATTCGGGAAGGAAAGCGGAGTTGAAGAAGACCAATCAATCATCATCATCAACTCAACTTGGAAGTTTGTCGAAGCGTAAAGTCGACCTTTCGTTCGAGACTTGACACCGCGTTTGAAGCCATGGCGAACAAGTCACTCCGCGAGTTCTCGGCTACCACTACGGACAACATTCATACTTGGACCAGTGCGGACATCGAAGGAGCTTTTGAGCTCAAGCCTCGCGCTAATCAACATGGTGCAAGCAAGCCGGTTGTGGGAAGGCCCATGAAGATGCTAGTGCTCATCTCCAACACTTCCGGAGATTTGTAGCACATTCACTATCAAGGATGTCCCAGACGCTATACTACTTCGCCTCTTCCCATTCTCACTCTTGGGGAGAGCGAAGCAGTGGTTCTACGCCAATAAGGAGAAGAATACTACGTGGGCATTATGTTCCACTAATTTCTTGGCGAAATTCTTCCCCATGGGCAAGACAAATGCTCTTCGCGGGAAGATATCAAGCTTTCAGCAATATCATAATGAGACTGTCCCGAGAAGCTTGGGAGCGCTTTCAAGATTACATCCTCGAGTGTCCTCATCATGGCATGGAGAATTGGCGCTTATGTAGACATTCTACCATGGGCTCAAGAACAAAGACACGTGAGACGATGGATGCCGCTGGAGGTGCATTCTTATCACTCACTATTCCTCGGGCCACGGCTCTTGTGGAGAAGATGGCATCCAACCAAGGTTGGAGTGAAGAAAGAACTCAGACCCGCAAGAGAGGAGGAGGAATGCACCAGTGAAGGAGGTAGACATCGTCTCGCCAAAATGGATCTCGCTAATGAAGAGGCTCGATGAGAGAGCCCGAGAAGAAAGAAGTCATGCATATACATGATGCTCGCATGACATGTGAAGAGTGTGGAGAGACTCGGGCACACAGTGCTAACCGCCCGAGTGAAGGAGGACGTGAACTACCTCAACAACAACAACAACAATAATTACTATCGTCCTCGTAGAATCAAGGTTGGAATCAGCGCGAGAGGCCTAACTACTCGAGGCAATTATTCGGGCAACTATCAAGGTAACAACTCCTCCTACAATAATTACAACCAGCAGCCTTTGAGAGAGTTAGTCTTTGAACCAAGGAAAGATGATGGACAACTGTCCAAGAAGCCGACATCAAATGACAAGGTCCTAGAGACACTCGGCAATAGAATGGATGGCTTTTCCAATGCCATCAAGAGTCAGCTCAGCTTCAACAAGATACTTGAGTCGCAGTACAACTGGCTTGTCAACCTTGCTCCCTCCACGGCCAAGGTAAACGCGGGACAACCCGAAGAGCTCGAGACGCAAATCTTGTTGATATATTCAATGTAGAAGATAGCCGGAGTGATCCATCGAAGGGGTCATGGATAGACTCGACTCGCCAATCAAGAAGGGCGATCCGGGGAGACCGGTCATTCCGATCTCCATTGGAAGTACTAACTTTAAATGAGGCAACTGTGACTTCGGTGCAAGCATCAACATCATGCCAAGAGTGATATATGAGAAGCTATTCGAGATGCCCCTTAACATACACAACTATGTGCTTACGGCTTGCGAGATCGGTCACTCCGTGTCCCTTTGGGAGTACTAGAAGATATATGTGTACGAGTAGGCAACTCGTATATTCCGCAGACTTCGTGGTAGTGGATACAGCAGTAATGAAAGGTCCCCTATCATTCGGGACGACCATTCTTGAACACCTTTGGAGCCATCATGTATGCCAACACCGCCAAGATCATCTTCAACATCAAGGGCAAGAGAGAAACCTTCTTCTTCAAGAACGAGTGCTGCAGTTCCCAAAGACACCCTCATCAACGAACAAAGTGAGAAGAAGAAGAATCCGGCTAAGAAGAGCAAGAACAAAGATAGGAAGACCAAGAAGACGGAGACAAGTGAGGATGGTCACCGCAGTCCACGGGGAGCATGACCACTTACTCGGGTCCCCACGTCTCGATCAAGAAGGATGACCCAGTGTGTCACAACCATTCAATGCTCCATCAACGAAGCTCTTTCAATAAAGCTGTCGTGACACCGGATCAAAGCGTCAACATTATGGCCAAGGTAACTTATGAGTATCTATATGGCACTATGCCTTTGGAGCCCACCTATGCACGGCTACAAATGGCAGATCGACATTCCGCTTCGTCGAAGGAGAAGTGAAGGATGTCCTCATCCGGATAGATGACCATTATGTCCCTACCGACTTCCTAGTCATCGATATGGGAGATGACTACGATCCTCCAATCATCCTAGGAAGACCATTCCCGAACACCACCAAAGCTATCATCTATATTGGGACGGGAGAGATTCACTTCCACTTTCCCACCGAGAAGGTACGCCGCTACTTCAACAATAATTATATAATCACCGAAGAGCCCAAGAAGAACGAGCAAGGAGAAGGCAGCGTACCGTCGCCGCGTAACAAGAAGAACATCACTACGATGGATGGGCTGACTATGAGGAGAAGTGTCAAGATATGAAGACCGGTACCCCGAAGATAAGAACATTATAGAAGAACCGAAGAGGTGCTACCAACGAAGAGAAACAAGTGGTCCAAGAAGCTTCCTCCTCAAGGTCAACCTCTCCAACAAAGAAGGTGTGGAAAGTAAAAGAAAAATCAGAATTAATTTCAACACAAGAGGCGACATCATCGAGGCGCGGCCAATGCGCCCCTTGAAAAATGAGCAAACATGATAAGTCCTGTTCGGAGGACTTAAAACCACCGAACGCCGCGCCAAGAGGTAACTTGGTATTTATCGCATCACTTTTCCAGCATTGCATTTTTACCTTAGCATCCTTATTTTCCTACTTGCACCTTAGTTGCATCTTTACTTTTTTATCTCTGCATTAGAAAAGAAAATAAAGATGTTGTGCATTTGCATCCAGAAAATTGTTAAGCCCCATGTGGATAATCATTCACTGTGGTGGCACAAAAATAATTTCTCAGCATATTTATCTTTCCCTGTCTGCATTCCTTAAATAATAAAAAGATAAAAATATTTCTTGTGATCCTGTTAGAATGAGTTTTAAGTTAGGAAAGTTCTAGACAACTAAAGCCTAGAGGTTTTTGTCACTAACACTTAATTAGTTCCACAAGCTTTGTTGTCTATTTGAGCTTCACAGAACATCAAGGATCAAGAAGAGCTAACAGTGTAAGGACATCCAGTCCCCGTCGGAGTGCCGTCGCGACACCGAATCTTTGTCTCCAACAAAGCAACTATCTACAACACTCGGAGGACTAGAACGTCTTCATTGCCTTTCAAGAACATCGCAGACTATGTCAACATCCAGCTTGGGGGGAGAGCATCCCCCGTGTACCAAGCTAAGTGTTTCCAACTTAACTATTTATGCCTTGTTAGAATGTGCTTTGTTAAAACCACTAAAAAAGATGCATAACCATAGAAACCCGTAAAGATTTCCTTATTTATCTTTACTACTTTTGGAGAGCTCTTGCAATCTGTCTTTAAAAGTTATCCCCTAGAATAAACTCTACATGGAGATGATGAATAGTTGCTCGCAGTAATTCCTTTCAAGTACCTAGTTTTCAACCTTGCACTCTCCCGAGTTTTGGACACAACTGTTTAGATTTGAGATTTGCTCGAACCTGAAACTTGTGGGTAGCAAACACTTGATCTAAGTCTATGTGGTTGACGGGTATGATATGGGAAGGTTTTGAGTCATTGTCCATCTTGTTCCTAGAGATACTAGAGTTCGGAGAATTTATCTTTGAAAATATTAAATTCTGCATGATGAGTTCCTTTATGATGAGAGTTCAAATTCCTACCACAGCCATATATTCATGCTTACTAGATTAGGAAAACCCATCTGTTTATATAGATCATATTGTAGGTTTGAGTGTAGACTTTATAGGCATTGAGTGTGGTTATCTTTGTGGACCCATAAGGAATTAGTCATGCAGTTAAAGTCAATACTATGTGCTCTCCATCCATTGATCTATGCTACTTCTGTCCTCAGAAGCATGCACCCATTTTATAAATGTTACATTCATTTTTGTGCTACTTCTGTCCCTAGAAGTACCACCCACATATAGATCCATGTCCACCACATATCGTGCTATCTCTACCCTGGAGATACGCACTTATGCTACTCCTACCCTGGGAGTACGCATCCATCCATCCATCCATCCATCCATCCACATATATATACGCCATTTATTTCACTTCATCCAGAAAGGTACTATTCCTATCCTGGGAGTGAACATCTAGAAATAATCATCGCTGTTCTATTTGCCTACATTCAAGCTCCAGTCATTATCATTTCAAGTTATACACTCCCCGTTGCTAAAGTTTCATTTCCAGAGGATTGGTTGCTCTATAAAAAAAAAGAGAAAAAAAGAAAGAAAGAAAAAGAAAGAGAGTAGCCAAGTCCTTCTTTTCAAGAAGTTCTAAGGTTTCAAATAAAGGGAGTCATGTTATCCCCAAAGGAGCAAGTGTAGAAGTAGATGTTCACCAGTTGAGTACCCCTCATAATCATTTTCCTTATTATCATCATCCTATCATTCATCCCATTTCCTCATTCACATGCACATATGACTTTATTATTATTTTAGTTCCTATTGGATCCATGGTTTAAGCGTGCAATATATGCAAGTGAGTTTGAGTGTCTCCCCACCTATGAGCTCCACATAAGCCTATTAGAAAGTAGGGTGAGAGAGAGAAGGCACTTTTCATTATGCCTTAGTCCATAAATACCACATATTCTCGAGAGAAGAGAGAAGGCATACACTACTCATGCCTTAGAAAGGATCCGAAATACCACAAATGAGAGACCTGAAAGGTTCATACAAGGAACTCTGAGTTTTATTTCAAAACTTTGCAAAAACTCCGGGATAATAGTTGATCAAAGAGCGAGAAACATGGCGCTTGACTCGACCATTCTATTTTTCAACTACTCAAGACCCAAGTGACGGTTACAAGCCCCATGGTGAAAGGTAATATGAGTAAGTTTTGAGTCAGAATAGTTCACTCTAATCCGGAGGAAAGTTCTTGTTTGAACGCATGTGTACTTGTGAAGAGTGAAAGCATTGTGGCAACTCCTGATCCATCACTGAGTCTATCTTTGCTCAGGGACGAGCAAAAGGTAAGCTTGGGGGAGTTTGTTGACGGTCGTTAAGTATCAATTTTATACCGTCAACGCAGCAAGAGAAAGGACTAATATGAGTTCACATGTTAGATATAGGGGTTACACCGATGTAATTCCACGAGTTTTGGTGATTGTCTATTTCTCAGGGGTTATCGAAAGAGAACCAAAGGAGGCCCACATGTCATGATTACATAGAGATAAAGACCGAACGGGTAAAATTGTATAATCTAGAAGACTCCGAAGGCAACACCGAAAGCGGGGGCCCACCGGTAGCGGACTCGGCGTCGGCCGCCCAAGGGGAGTCGGCCGACTCCCCACCTCGGCCAATCACGTTGAGTCTCGCGGATCCCGCCTCCACCGCCTTTGAGGATGAATAATTATCGTCCATTTAGGTCGGTTTGATCCGAGGCCGTGGTTCATCCTAGGGGGCTATATATTCGAGCCCCGGCCCCGGGTGAAACCCTAGTTCATTCAAGAGTTCATTCTCTCATCGAACTCGGAGAAGCCGAGCCACCATCTCAATTAGAGCTCCATAGTTTAGTAGCATAGCTACATAGGAATAGATCTAGAGGGAATCAAGCCTAGCTTGGAGTCCGGATCTGTCGGAGTTCTTGGTAATTCCCCTCTACATTCTTGTAATATTCATCATTGTTCGTGATACTATGAGTAGTACTTTATTCTATTCTATTATATCGACTTGACTTTGCTCTATTTGATTATGTTCTCAATTATATTGTTCTTAGTTTACTTTGATTATATGTTTAGCATAGTTGGACTAGAATTATGTTTATGCATAGGATCGTATAGCGCTTGCTCATTAGATCAATGGGTGAGTGGTAAATATTGTGTAGGCGTGGTGCCTAGACCGTATTTATCCGCGATTGCACCCTATATTCCGGATCGTGAGGTAGATCGCGGGAGTGACAGTCTGTTGAGTCCTTTGTAGCCCTTCTCCCGAGTATAGGTCTAGCAGAACAAACCTATTACATTGAAGTCATTGCTATGTCTCTTGTCTTCGGTAATATCACTATGCATAGATGTAACCTTTTCCCGCCATGATTGCTAGATGTTCTTGCACTAATCATTGTATGCTTTGACTTTGTAGTTAGAATAACATAGGATTATACCCTAGATCGTCCTAGTCCATGCTAGTGTTATAAGCTTAGAGTGCTAAGTTGAGATGGCTTATTACTATTATTTTATGTGGCTAATGCTCTCATTTATCTTATGTCATTTATCATTCATTCCTATATTTTATGTGACACTTACCCCGTATGAGATGATCGATACGAGACAAGGTTAAGCTCTCCATTATCGCATGTGCATTGCTCATCACTCATTATCCAAAGTGCATTCCCTTCCCAGTGGTAAAATTATAAATAACGATACCTGGATTACTCCTGGTTAAAATGCTACGATGATATATTCTGTGCGCTTGCGGAACCCTCTTTATTTCAGTTGCACTTAATAGACATCAACAGTCAGCACGCCGATCAAGCTACGCCCGTATATACTCAGCCACAACGACAACACATCTACGATAAAGAAGCTAAACCACCCCCAGAGTACGCCTCGCATCGTCGAGCTCTCCAGCTCCGAGCCATCACGGCTGCTACGCGAGGCACGCAACGGCACTCCCCACCACGACTCTAAGAGAACAGGCATAGCGCCGCAAATGTGATGCCCCTAGCTCCGACTTCTCTGGCAAGTGAACCATACTACTCCTACGACTTGATGCCCATGCAAATTGGCGTGCATGCACGTACACATGTATGCGGATACAACAACACGCCCAAAGTGCTCCACCTCTGCACGCGGATAATTGATTCCGTCAGGCTCCAACTGCGCCCATCGACGACGACTCTGCGCGTTCGATTACGATGACATCTCTGCACACCCAACCGATGGCACAAGGACGACGTCGCTCAGACCTCTCGACCGCCGGCCACGTTGCAGTGTCAAATGACACGAAGAACGGCGCCGCAATTAACGGCATGAAGATAAGCTGAAGGATCGACAGCCACGCTAACAGCTGGCCGCCCAAGAGGCGCTCGTCTCCTCAGACATCACGACATGCCAACAACTCTACTTGGGGACTCCCACGAGATTTTTCTTTTCCAAAGCTCGGTGCCATGTTCAAGCCACGTCTATCTGTTCGGCTACACCTAATACTCCACTCGGCTCACATGGCGACCATACGACCCATGTACAGGCGCTGCGTAGCGGTTCTCCTGCCCTACGTGGTCGAGTTCTTCGGCTCTGAATAGATTCTACATCGCCGACCTCTTCTCCTATACATGGCCATGGCACATTGAGGCATCAGCACTACTGTGTATGTGCTGGGTTTGCACGAACATGCAAGCTAATTGGAACCACCAAGAAGATATGCATACATCTACAACTCCACGTGCTCCGACAATGATGGATTAATTTCAAGTACAACTCTATGTACCTGTTTAACGGAGAGAGCCGCGTCGAGCCAAATAACTGAGCCACGCCGAGCCGTCAGCAAGCTGTACAAGCCACGCCGAGTCATACGGCGAATTGCCAAAGCTTTCGGCGACACCTCGTACTGAGCGGAGGACCCTATTTATGATAACGACAAAAATTCTGAAATGACACAGCGTCGGGTACACAGGTGCTATGCTGCAGCTTACAAGCATGTTACACCCGACCACCGAAGGCGTGTGCTGAGTCTAGTAAATCTCAGACTCGCACAACGTCGAGCTCTCAACACATCTGCGTGCCGTCACCTTGGCACATCTCTAAATCAATTTCATGTTGATTTACAAGGCACACTGATGCATTGTCATGTACCATGCACGACAACATGTTAGCAAGCAGAGAAGTCTCGCAAGCTAAAGCTAGCAAACGGTCACATGTACACGTGCTGCATAGCAGCTGCAACTCGCCGGACACGAGTATTAATTCATCCGATCACAACTCCAGTCACATATTTGAGCACAACTCGTGGGCTGGAGACTGCTCGGTATTCGTCTTCTTCGCATGGGCACCACCAGCAGAGCGTGGATTGCTTGGCGATCATCTTCTTCGGTCTCACAACAAAGCTGGGGACTAAGCCCACAGCCAAACTGTGACTTTGCACCATGTGCAATCTTGTAGCAAAGCTACAGTTTAATTTCCAATCGGGTTTATTGCCTTTCGTTTTGCTCCTCGTTGTTTTGCACCTAGTCGTTTTATTTTACAACAAACCTACTTGCTTCCTATTTGACACGGACGCGTGGCATTTGGGAATGCATTCGCTCCCTATTCGACATGGACGCATGTCATAGGAATGTGTTTTTTCGGTTGGCTACCGACCACCGGACCGGGCACGATAAAATCTTGCTCTTTAACGGTTTTCTCCATTTTCTCGTTGGCCGAGCTCGGGCAAAGCCCGGGGACCGAGTAAAGGAGGCAAAGCTTTCTCATCTCTCTTGACAAAGTCGGGATGGCCGACGGCACCGTTTTTGGACAAATGGTAAACGGGGCCCGGCCGAGGAAGCAAAGCTACGGTCGGGGTAATGGCTAAGTCATTTTCCCCTCTTCACTTTTTTCGGCAACTACCATTTTCTCTAGAATGGTGCGAAGCATCGGCTAGAGCACGGCAAAGCCGTGGTCCCCCTAGAGACCAAGTGCAAAGCACTGTCCACCCACGCGCCTTGCGCAAGGATGCGTCAAAGGTGCATCATTTTATGCCCTCTAATTAGACCTATGCAAAGCCGGGGACCGGAGTAGTGGTCGAAGACACCTCCCCTTGGCAAAGCCATGGATTTAGAGTGAGCCCCTTACCTACTCGACACATGGCCACCGGGGCTTCGGAGTACGCAAAACTATCGCCTAAGTAAATAGCACTGCTATTTTTCCCATCTTCGCTCTTTGCCATGTTCACTAGTCGGCAACTAAGTTGTGTGGCTAGACACGACTAAGTTGTGGTCGATTTTTCACGCTCGGCAATGTCGGGGACTGCTCGGCAAAGCGGATCGGGGACCGCTCGGCAAAGCCGAGAACTACTCGGCAAAGCCGGGGGACTGCTCGGTAAAGCCGAGAATTGCTTGGCATAGCCGGCACAATTGCATAATCACTATTTTATTTGACCCTGAAACAACGTGCTCCGCACCTTATATCAGGCTCGGGGACTACGTGGGCCCACGTCACTTTGCAGTGACTTGGGCTAGTTTCTCTACTTACACAACATCCAGGATAGCCGGCAAAACCGCACACACGCAGTCAAGAAATTTCTTTTCTTTCGACTATGGGCCCACGTCACCAGATGTTGTGAAGATTTTTTCTTTTTCTGGAGCAACATGCATCTTTCAACAACAGCCTCTACTTGACAAGACACAGTGGTCGGCTCTCATTTAACCTGGTCGGCGAACCAGCGCTCTCCTGAGACGATCTCCATGACTGGTCGGTAGACCAGCAACAAGCTCCAACAGTTTGAGCAGCTGGCTCAACCACAAAAACCAGCTGGCTCCTTTGTTGCACGTCTAGCTCGTATTCTGAACGCATCCCCACCATCAAACTACCGTCTTGGGGATACCCTAGGCGGACTGCCGACGATATTTCGTCGACACTATCTGTGCAAGGATGTCAGCTGGGCTCTTTTCCTTAGGGATGGGGCCAGTGACTTCAACACCTTTCGTGAAGTGCTTTTTATCTTGTCTCAGTTCATGGTCCTCCTCTAGGAATTGACGATGTTTGTCGAAAGAAGAATACTTGCCACCCTTGGCCAGCCAGGTGAACATCACATCTGCCTTACATGTTGGGCAAGGGAACTTCCCGTGAACACACCATGCGCTGAATAAGCCATACGCCAGGAAGTCATGCATTGAGTACTGGTACCACACATGCATTGTGAAGTTCATCTTTGTAGCTCGGTCGCACGTCAGTACCCCCTCTTCCTAAGCTTTCTGCAATTCATCCCACACTGGCTGCATGCACACACCCATATTGTTGCCCGGGTGTCCAGGTATTATCAGCGTCAAGAACACGTTCTTGGGTTCGAACATGACGCCGGGGGGAAGATTGAGGGGGATCACAAACACGAGCGAACAAGTGTACGGGGCTGCCATCATTCCAAATGGGTTGAACCCATCTGTTGCCAGCGCTACGCGTACATTTTGAGCCTCCTGGGCCTTGACAGGATTCATGGCATCGAAGTGCTTCCATGCATCACCATCCGTCGGGTGCTGCATCTTATCACTGTATCTTTTGCCATTCTTGTGCCACATCATTTGTTTCGCGGACTCCTCTGTCATGTACTGCCGTTGCAGCCTCGGTAGTACAGGAAGGTGTCGTATGACCATCTCGAGGATCTTAGACTATTTCTTATTGCCATCACTGCCTTCTACCTCCACGCACCTAGAGGCTTTGCACTTTGGACAGTGTGTTGCTGCCTTGTGGTCTCCCTGGAACAGGACTCACCCGTTCTTACAAGCTTGGATCGGGTCATAAGGCATCTTGAGTGCACAAAGGAGCCTCTGTGACTCGGACATGCTTTTCAGCAGGTAGTGAAGCTCCGGAAGCAGCCCGCCAACAGTTGCCAATATGAGATCAAAACCTTCTCGACTGATGCCCAGTGACGACTTCAACCCTATTAGGCATGAAATGGCATCCAGTTTAGAAATGCGGGTCTTCTCGTGAAGGGGCTCCTTTGCCGCCTCCATCATGGCGTAGTACGCCTTTGCGGTCTCCTCTAGATCTTCTAACTCCACCTCCATTCCTTGAGCGACTTCAACGTCTGCCAGCAAGTCTGCCATTCCGGCATCTGCATCAAACCCCTCGAGGTCCGGTCTTACCACCGCCTCCGTAACCCATTGGGGTTCCCCATGGAGGATCCAGCGGATATAGTTTGGAACATATCCGTTCGCCCAAATATCATTCCTCATCTGTCGTTGCTCTTTCCTTGTCTCGTTCTTACACTTGCTACAGGGACACCACAACCGAATCGCCCCTTTAGCAGCTGGGCCAAATGCTTGCTCTAGGAAGTCCCCGGTCCCCTTAACCCATTCATCGGTCTTGTCTTTGAAGCCCGTGTACATCCACTCACGGTCAGCCATCCTCTGTCATGCGCCAACGTAAGCGAGTAATAGAACCAACATCTGCATCTACAAGGCGTTCCTACCATCTAATAGGTGAAGGATAGGTCCTAATCCCACCCGAGGATGCGTAGATGAGGTTAGCTTCCATGCTCCGCTCCCGTCCGAGACAGAATTTCGACAGCACCTCCCCGCTATTCTCCCGATACACGTCCCGACAGGGAGAGTGTGTATCCGGAGAACAACGGGGAGGGGCTGCCGAAACTCCGACTCAGACGGGGGTGGAACATGGAAGCTAACCCATCTACGCATCCTCGGGCTGTCCAAAAAACGTGGACAATCCAAAAGAGACACCGTCGCAGATATGCACTGATCCGCATACCAACAACCGTGAATCTCTTTTGGACGGGAGACGCCTAACTCGGTTACGCAATGTACTTACAACAACTATAACGAACAGAGGTGATTTATACCTAGGGTGGCGGCGCAGAGGCGGGTAGCGGGCCAGTGGAGAGTCGACGCGGTGCAGGAAGACCCGCAATGCCCACGAAGAAGATTGTCGTCACCAAGTTTCTCCCACAGGTCCTCCTCCTACAAAAAGACAAAAAAAGATTAGTATCCACTCAAAATTTCGGCAGCACCTCCCCTGCACGGGGAGGTTCCAAAACCTGCAAAAAAACATGGCATGAAGGCCAACAACCACCACGCACGAAGGCCGATAACCACAGCGGCACGAAGGCCGATAAGCATAGCGACACGATGGCTGATAAACACAGCGGCACGAAGGCCGACATCACAACGGCACGAAGGCCGACAAGAAGAGAAGGGTTCATATACCTTGCTCTCGTAGCCGAATCGACGACGGTGGAGGTGGAGGTGTCGGCGGGACGTACACGATCAAGGTCCCCTCCGACAAGTCCTGCTCTGCAAAACAAAAAGGGCATCACTATTAGTTGAAAATTTTGGCATAACCTCCCCTATACGGGGAGGTTTGCAAAACCTGCAAGAAAAACCGCCGGCTCGAAGGTCGGCGTCCACATCTGCGGCACGATGGCCGTCACATCCACAAACCCGGCACAAAGGCCGTCAACGACACATACGACACGAAGGTCGTCAACGACATACATGGCACGAAGGCCGACAACCGAGGGTAAGGGTTATACCTTGGGTAGTATTTGACGACATATAGCTAAAAAGTTCAAAATTGTCCCAACTTTTGAAACTAGGTTGTATTTGAGATACGAAGTTACCAGAAAAAAAGGGAAGGAAAAAACAAAAAAAAAATTTTGCCGGCGGCCTTATAAGGCCATCGGCAAAGAATATTTGCCGACGGCCGGCCATCGGCAAAGAAGGTGGGCCTGGGCGCTCCGCAGGCAGCCACGTGGCTGGGCTTTGCCGGTGGCCGCGGCCGTCGGCAAAGCAAGTCCTTTGCCGTTGGCCTGACGGCGCTGCCATCGGCAAAGCAGACGGCGTCGGCCGCCGTCCGCTACGGGCAAACTTTGCCGATGGTGGTCCTTTGCCGATGGCCGGGCCGCCATCGGCAAATCTGGCCCGATGGCCGGCCATCGGCAAAGAATCCCTTTGCCCATGGGATTTCTTTGCCGATGGCCCGGTCGTCGGCAAAGAGGACTTTGCCGATGGCTTCACTTTGCCATCGGCAAAGCCTGTTCTTTGCCGATGGCTTATTCCCTGGCCATCGCCAAAGAGCTAGGCCGTCGGCAACGCCTCTGTCTCCGGTAGTGCCACGTGCGTAACCCTAGGTCAGGCGGTGAGTGGCGGCTACAGTCCTGCGCGGCGGCAAGGCGCGGCCAGGCGAGCTTGCCTCGCTTGCCTCGCGGACATGCAGCGCTAGCCTCGCAACTAGGCGGCGAGCGGCAGTTGCGTGAGGCGACTGGTGGCTGCACGGGCTTGCCAGGCGGCCAGTCGACGAGCTATGGCAGGCGGGCTTGCGAGGCGATTGGGGGCGGCTCTGATCTGTGGCCACGGCGGGGCGATGTCGAGGCGGCTCCACTGGCCACGACGGGGCGACGACGAGTCGATTGGGCATCGTGCAGTGGCCATGAAGACCATCTTTATTTCTGGAATGAAAATTCATGTTCTAGGAACTATGCGCTTCTATCTTTATTTCTGGAATGAAAATGCATGTTCTGGGAACTATGCGCTTTCATCTTTATTTCTGGAATGTAGCATGTGTGCTTGACATGTCACTACATGTTCTGGGCGCCATATGTGCATTGAATGTACTGATTTTTTTTACAACACATTGCATGTACTGAAGTTGATTCATAAACAAACTAAACAAAAGAATGAGACAATGGCAAGTCTCGTGCTTCAGTTCAGATAACAGGCGTTGGGACCTTATCCTTTCATGGAAGGGTAGAAGGGTCCATATGCAAATACAGTTGCCTACTGTAGCCCTGACAGTGGTTCAAGACATAGACAATGGCGTATTTCAAGCATTCGTGAAATAGTAATGATGCCAGCCCAGTTAGGTGAATTGTAGTGGTGTGGTTCAAAATCGTGAAAATTGCTACGGTGTGTCCAATTGACCCAAGAAACAAAATATTTATGACAGGTAACGACCTATTGTTCATCAATATTAAATCCAGAACTAGTATATTGCTACATTACTCGTGTAGCTTCGGTATCCATGCCAACAACACAACGCATTCCTGTAAACAAAATTTCCCTATTTTGTTTCCTTTTAACCTGAAGTAATGTACATGCACTCTTTGCATACATACATCTAACAAAAGAATCACAAATGGTATCTACAACTGAAAATTGTTACCATCAATAAAGCAATGAACAGAAGAAAAAAAACGAAGTAATCTGCTAATAAACCTAGCAAAAAAAGATCACTGGCCAGTAAGTAAACAGCCTGGCCAGTTTAGTTATTCTTCTGATCTCCTAGTGAAACAATGAAAAAAGAACAGAGTTGCTCACTGCAACCTGCTCCTCTTGAAGTCCGGCAGCGTGAGGGACACCGCCGTCTGAGGCTGGAATCCCACGGAAGCGAGCCTCGGAGACAGGATCAAGGCCGGGCTGGGCCGCGGCGAAGGAACCGGGTCCCTCTTCCTCGACGGCGAGCCAGTGAGCCTCGGCGACAGGTTCACGTGCTCCAGCGCCCTGGACTGGAGGTCCTGCGGGTAGTCGCGGACGCACCGGATGCGGGGGCCCGTGCCCGTCGACCACCGGCACGTCAAGTGGTGGTTCTTGCCAAGCTCAGCGGCAGCAGCACCACCACTCGACGGTGGCAGCGGCAGCTCGTGCTGCTGCGCCTCCTCTTCGGTGTCCATGTCGGTATGAGCGTGGGTGTCGGTGTCATCCTCCTCTGCTTCACTCATGTTGCCGTCACTGATTGCCCGGTGGACGTCGCCATCGGCCGCCTCGGATTCGCTCGTATGCTCATCCGTGGCTGCAGAGTCCGTGCTGTGTTCTGCTCCGTCAGTGCCGTTCGAGAGGCGGCGTTGGCCTGAGCATCAGCCTTGCTCAGCAAAGGGTACTCGTCGTCTTTGTCAAGTGGGCATTTCTGAAGAAACGCATAACAGTAACAGCCATATGTCAGGTCTGAATCTTGCAGTGATAATAGACACTCTTTATGAAGAAACTCTGAAGTGATTATTTGCTTACATTTACCTTGACATGTGTGAGGTCGACACCGTTCTCCTCAAGGTAGCGGATGAAGTCTTTGAAGTTCTCTTCAGTTGGAAGGTAGTGACCACTGTACGGCCATATAGCCTGAAGAAATGCAAGCAATGGCGTCAGATACTTTTCTGATTCTGATTGAGCAGCGACATTTTCCATTATATATACCAAACAAAGATTTTATTTTCAGTTTGATTGTATGCACTATGAAAATACCTTGAGGATTCCTTCTTTGACAACCAATCTTCCGGCAGATGTTATGGCTCCACCAGCTAAGAAACTCGAGTGCTGAAATGATCCTTTCTTCTTCTGCTCATAGCCAAAACAAGAACTTCAGAACTGATGCAACAAATATGGTACTCTACATTGGATTCATCCACGTGCAGAGGAAATACAAATTGCAATCTGGTTAACTGAAATTTGTGTTCACCTGTCCAACATACAGTGCCTTGGTGGTGCTGAGGACGAAAATCCACTTGGAATCATCCAGAGTATGCACTACAGCTCCATTTTTCTTATACACAAGTTTTCCCCCCTCCACCACAACTTCGTACTCTTGTCTCTCTTTCTGCAATTCATAGCAAGAAACAGATGAGCAAGGATGAGCTGACCATCCAATTATATATTCAGTATTTAAAACATTATTATACTGATGATGAGGGGCTTACCGGTCCAAGGTACTTGATGCACTGGCTCTGAAGTTTACTCCTTGGGCATTTCTCAAGGTTTACTTCTTTGCCTTCCCCAATGTCCAACCTGTACATTTCATAAACAAAAGCAATCATAAATATTTTACATTCGTCTCACTTATTTCCAAGCTGACAAATTCAAAATTTCAAATGGACTAGCAACAAGTGAATTCAAATGCAACCTACCAATAAAAGAAGGGCTCTGTGCTCTCGCTCTTGGACCAGACATCGTAATAGATGTGCAAATTGTGCCCATACCGATGCCTCGGGTCAATCTGCCAGCCAACACACAGATAAAAAGCATCAGCAACAGCATTAGTAAACTAATGATCTTACTGGAGCTACAGAAATCGCATGTTTATTGTATAATGTCCTAGGTTATGTAGCATGTGACTTACAGCTTCGAGCCAGTGCTGCCGTGCCAGCTTCTGCGCCTTGCCGTTCTTCGACAGCCCCTTGCCAAGCTAACAAAAGCAAGCAAACAAACAGAGCTCACGTCAGCAGCTGCGATTTCGATGCGCGTTCAGTTCAAACGCATCTCAAGGAGCATTTCGATGCAAGAACAGCTGTAAAGCGGCGCGCGAGGTCCTACCTTGGCCACCCTCGTCCTGGCGCGCGCCCACCGCGACGCCGCCGTCTCGGGCTTGCCGCCATTGTTGAAGAAGGAGACAGAGCTGTGCTTGAGGGACGCGAAGTCGAGCGCCTTCCACCACAGCTCCTCGATGACCACGGCGCAGTCGGCGAGGTTCCGCCGCGTGCGGTAGCTCTTGTACACCTTCTGCAGCTTCACCGCCGCGGCGTCCAGCTCGCACTTGGGGCTCGTGGACGACACCCGCGGGCTCGTCGGGGCCGTCGTCGTCGGAGACGACGCCATGAACACCACCTCCGAATCCGGGCTCGGCCTGCAGCTGTCGTGGTGGTCCATGGACGCGACGATCGCCTCTGCCTCCCACAGCTTGAAGCTCAGCGACGGCATCAGCTTGCCGCTGGAGAGGGAGCTTCTGCAGTTCACCACCATGGTGCTGTCCTTTGCCCTCGGGCTGGAGATCTCGATGCCCAGAGCTTCAGCCCATTCGTTGTGGTACAATCCCATAAACCGAAGACTTTCGTCCTGAAAATTAAAAACAAAGTCATTCAGAAATGAAAAATTCAGGTTTGACAGGTGGTGTGAAACAGTGATGAGAAGCAACTTGCTCTGTTCTGCTCTTCTGGTGACAGGGTCAAAGTCAGAGAGAAGAATGAAGTGAGCCAAACAAACACTGGCAACAAGCCGCCGGCGGAAACGACTCGAGGCCAAGAAATTCCACGGCTGGCACCCATACGCCATACCAGTATAAACAAAAAGCTAGAAGCACAATAGCAGCCATGCCTACCTTCTACCTAGAATTCTATAAACATGCTTGCTTGCAGCTCTTGTCAGGGCAAAAGAAGTCAGCGACACCTAAACCTATGTTTTTGTTTTTATTTATATTACGTAGTAGTACGTCGTAGGAAGGATGGCTGCATCTGGAAAGGTGAAAGAAAACAGCCTCAATTGCATTGAACTACTGGGTAGGATTCATGAACCTGAAGAACATCAAGCCTGCGTCATTTGCTAACGAAACTCTGGTTCAAAGCTCTTCATTTAGCACTTCAAGAATGACAACCTTCAGACACTACATAGCAGGTAGAGGTCCTAAACTTCCTATATTACCTCTGCAATCTTAATCTAGCAATTCATAGACTAATTCCGATTCCAATCAAGAAGATAAGCCCCAATCTAAGAGCAAAGCTACACAAATTTGAGTGCAGACAGAGAGAAATTCAAGGACTGATGCTCCTTACCTGGTGGCCGGTCTCGGAGTGGGAACTGGAAACCCAACCTTCTCCTAAAGAACAGGAACAGCTGAAATCACCTTCTCCTAAAGAACAGGAACGGCTAAAATCTTGGTAGATTCTGAGAGAATCGTTTGGATCGAATTGTCTGGAATGTGATTTGGCTTCTCGCTCGTTGCTGATGTATACTGAAACCTCAGGAGTCAAGAGGGGAGCTGCCACTGCTCTCTCATATATATAACGAAATCTAGGACGGGCCTACTTCGCTGAATGGCCCCAGCACTCCCCCGAGAGACGTGGAAAAATGCCAGGAGCAGCCTGCGAAACGTTCCCCGTTCCCCAAGAAACGTAAGACTCTTCGGTCATTGCTGAAGTTGCAACGCTGCTGCAGCTTTCAAAATGGTTGAATTGAATCTTCTTCCATTTTACACCTTGCCCAACCACTCTTTTCAATACGCGCCCTTTTGGTTGTTATAAGACTTTCGTCCAGGACAGGGAAAGGGGAACATACAGCTAGAGGTAGTCTTCATTCTTTTTTATGTTTCATTATATTAGTTATGGACATAAAAAGGGTCTTAAAGATCATGTAGTGCCAAAATTTTGTTCCTATATTTTCGCAAAAAAAAAAAATGTTCCTACTAGTGCTCCCCCATTTTGAGCTCATATATACAACACCTTTTATGAAACCATACAACACCTTTTATGAAACCATACAACACCTTTTATGAAACCATAAGTGTGTCTGATAGCAAAACAGAATATCAAGCACTCCATATGAGTATAGAGTATGCAACATGTTCGGTTTGGGCAGTGACCCCATACGGCGTTAACACTTCATACGGCATTAGCATTTAGCACACCACTCTGATGGTTATGAGAGAAACAAGTCGGTTCGTGACTTTAGCTTGCCGGTGGAATGATCTGGTAATGGGACACACGGTACTTTGAACCAAAACACGCTTTAAAGTTGTCCAATCATTAGTCCGGCACACATGCTGACATGCGTGTTTCAATTAGCCCTAAAACAGCAATTTATAGTCCTTGGTCTGTGGAGATCTAGGATACATGTATATGACCTCAGAATCTCCCTTACCAGAGAGTTCTTCACTCTTTCACTTGCATTTAGAATATCTTCAGCAGTCTTCTAATACAACTTTTCCAATAAGTTAGTCTTAGACTAGTCCAATATTACTTTTTAGAATATGGGGAAAAGGTTCCACAACAGTTCACCAATAGTGCCCCCCTAAATGTGGGCCTACACACCTGTCAGTTATGTTTTTTAATTTCCGTTCCTCCTCTCCTGTCGGTACTCTTTCTCTCGTCGGCGGACTGGATCCACCTCCGGCAACTAGCCTTGACCCCAACGCCAGCCACCGCCACCCCAGTCTTGGCCCCCTCCGCGCCAGCCCCGGCCGCCTCCACGCCTACCCGCGACCCCGGCTCCGTCTGCCTCCGTGCAGATCTGGCTGGTGTCGACGACGGCCATGGTCGTGCCCTCAACTTCCACCTCCTGAGCGGCCGAGCGCCATGGCCACAATCAACACCTCCATCTCTTGAACGCATGGATCTCCACCACTGCGCCCATCCCTAGCTCCGGTCAACACTAGCCTGTCGGAGCATCCCGCGCCCGCAAACGGCCTTAGCACGGCCATACATCCGTTAGAGCGCCGCCCACCCAAGCATTGCCGGACCTGCGCACCCACACGGCCTGCAGCGACCACTACAGAAGCTCCATGGCCAGTGAGCATGGGGACGATGAGGAAAGCGGTAGTTATTGGTGGGGCCTAGTTATTGGGGGAGGAAGGTTTCCCTCATATTAGAGGGATGGGAGGATGGATTTGAGGGGTTGAGGAAAAAAATTTCTCAATGGGATGGGAATGGAGAACTGCTGGAGCTCTCAGATCCCTCAAATTACATATTTTTATGATTGGGGACGAGAATTGGGGACGGCTAGAGATGCTCTTAGGACCAAACTTAAGAAAATAAATAAATTCTTCACATTAATATATACCACTATGTTTTCAATGAATAACTTTTTATATGCAAGGAGAAATGATATCAATAATATTCTAATAATACAACTCATATTTTTTTATCATTATACAATGTTTTTTCCTCACAACAAAATAACATAAGTCGGTTTATCAATCGCAGAAACCATATGCCAAACATCTTAATGTAAACGTCATACAACCCAAGGAGCAGTTTTATTGGAGCACGCTGATTATACTATTTCTGGTTTCATAAACAATCTGTAGAGCCTCACTAAATTGCAATGCTACATTAACGCTTTTCGGACAAAAAATAGAGACAGAAGCAACGGGCACAGCCAAACCTTAAAGGTACTGTACTCTTTTTAGATAGATTAAACAGCCTTTAAAGTACTATTTGATTGCACGTGCGCCAAATTTAGATGAACCGCCTTCAAAGTTGAGTACACAAGTAGAGAAAAGGCCTAATGACCTTTATGTATGTTTCTTTTTTTTTTTTCTTGATGCATGTTCGAGTTCCATAGAACAGCACTAGCTAGCAAGTGCGGGTAATGGACTGGACCATGCCTGCACTACTGCACCATGCATAGCACAGTGGATCGACCGGAAGTGTTCGTCCAAAGGCGAATACGGATTGGAAGAGTCAGAGAGGCAGCAACTAGTGCTGGCCTAGTGCATGCCATGGATGGATGGATGGGTGCATTCTGCATTCATGCATATGGTTTCCTATGCAGTGCAGGTGCTGGTCGAGATGAGTAGTGTTGGTGGTTGGCAGCAGGGCATGAAAGCAACCGAGGAACCAGTCGTGGCGTTGGACCGGATCCGATGCGATGCGTGCACTGCATGTGTGCCAGGTTTGGGCTCGGGCTTGGGCAGTCAAGGCCGCCGTTGATCCGGCCATCCTTTACCACATGCACGGAAAATCTTGTATCACGTCATGGATATATAAAACATGTACGGGCCGGTGAAGAATGTTTGATATATTTAGTTTGTGACTTTGTGTAAGCAAAGCACGTCACACGGGACACACGGGGATATAGTAATAGGAAACCAGCATTTGGGTTGATTTTAGGGTTTATTTCTGGACAAGTATTGTTAATTGACGTGTAGAAATTATCAGGAAACTGCCATATGGTTTGATTTCCACGAACCAAAAGTCGATGTGTGGAGCCAAAATTAATGAAGGCATCGTCATGCATGACATATCCGATTCACTTTATAAGGATGTGGATGTGGACTCCTTGTTCATAATCCATTTGTAGTTAATCATATATGATCTAATTAATTTTGCACTGCCTCAAAAAATATATATGAGCTAATTTTATTGTTCCCTAAAAACTAATTAAGAGAGAGAGAGAGAGAGAGAGATTGGATTAGTGCTTTTCATTATAGGAAAGTGATGTACGGTACGGGGCTAATGTGAAAAGCTGAACTGAGGCAGACAACAGCTGAGGCCGCCGGAACAGAGGAGGAAGTCAAAACATTCCAACTTCCGTTTGATCGGTTCACCCATATAGTCCACAAACCAAGGGGTCTCTGTGCAATCTGACCCGGACGCCCAAGACGACGACGCCCTGCTTACATGGCATGATCCGTGACATATGTGCTGAGCTGAGCTGCGCTTTGTTTTCCATTCTCCTCACGTACCATACGGAGTATATACTATACAAGACTTCGCGGTACGGACGCGCCGTCCAACGTGTCGCTGCAAGCGGGGCGCAGTGTCTGATGCGTGTCCGCTGACACGCACAGCGGACACGCGGACGCCGTGAGTCCGGCCGCCAGATATATTGTTTGGCCAGATGCGCGTAAAGAGTCTCCATCGAGGCCGGCACAGAACATCCCAATCGAAATGTATATACTTTCCGATCCAATGAGACTCGCCGCCGTGCAGCTTAGGAATGTTATCACCCGGCCACAACTTTGCGAGCTAGCTAATCGCTTACATCAACACATATACACCGTCCAAGCCTCGAGCCCTTGATTGATTATATTTTCCCACACCAGGCTGTGGTGCCACGACAAGGCGACAAATGGCGAGCCGCCACGCCGGCGGATTAGCAGGCGCTACTTCCAGATTACTCCATGCATCATGCGTAAGCCTAGTTCATGAGCCCAATGACATGCTGCCTGCCTTGTTGGAATATGCTTACCTATAATACTTTGTATATTAAGTTTGATGCCAGTGTGACTTCAAAGGTGTAAGTAGCTAGGCTGTCAAACTTCTTCCGCAGCCTAATTCGAGCTTCGACGACGGGGAGTGTCTCTTTCACATGTCGCGCACGGTCTGTTTTTCGACGGCCTTCTCATGTGAGCTCCACCTATGTTGTCAAAAAAAAAAAAAATTGTGGCTCCACCTAGTTTGGATTAATATTGTAACAACTGACGCTATTATCACACACATATCAGAGGAGGAGCCTCACTAAGAGGTGATACGCAAAACACATCAACGAGGTCTCTTGAATCCTGAAAACCCCACACGTCGGGGGTCCGTCTAACCATTCTAAAGTTTTTCTTGGGAATGTTAATTAATTAGGCAATTTCTAGATTTATTTTCAGTTTAAAACCAGAATATAGATCATGACAAAACGATAAACTAGTTTTAGCATGTATAGATTACTAGTAGGACATGTCAGTATATCACATATACTAGCAGGACAGATCAGTATATCACATATACTAGCAGAACGAATCATGATACCGCATAGCATGAATATGATAATTAGTGTAAATCCAACTCGTACACTAGATATATTTGTACCTGCCGATTGTAGAAGTACTTGGTGGTGAAGATGCATTGGGCGATTGCAACGTGAGCTTGTCGCTGAGCGTCTCCCGTTGACGATCCCACAAGCCTGACGACGACGAGACGACGTTCTGCCGACGTAGAAGATTTAGAAGCAGTCACACTAAGAGCGCTTCCCAAAAACCTTATTCGCCTTCTCCCAGTGCAGGATCGCAAAGACGAGGGTTCTGGAGACCTGCTCTCCCGATCGCCGGTGCACGTTGACGATCAGGATGGAGAGACTACGGCGGCAACGCAATAGCGAGAAGAGAAAAACACTATTTTACTACGTTAGGATTTTCTAATTGAAACTCCGAATTGTAGTTATTGTTGTGTCTATTCCCAGAAGGATATGAGGAAGACCCCCTACATCTACATCAACTAGCAATATGGTACTAATTGATATTGTACCTCCCACCTTTACTCAAGGGCTTAAACATTAAAGCCCATTAGAGAACACATGTATTGAGCCTTTGAGATTTATTAGAATTTTTTCATATGGATTTTAGGGGAATATCCATATAAATTCTAACAGGGAAACCATCCTGACTGGTTTCAGAACCGGTCTCGCAGGTTTCAGGAGGTCCAAGGTAGAAGACTTTCAAAAAATCATAATTAATTTATCTGGACTCGAGATGAGAGGTGGATCAGATTATGTGTGTTTTTTGATCAACTCAATGAGAGAAATGCAATGGTCTAATCAATTCTTGAATTTGAGAAAGTTACAAAAAAAAAGACTAGACCGGTTTCGGTTGGGTTAGCCCCCGAAAAGATGCTCTCTTCGTCTGGGCTCCAATGTGACTAGACAATTTTGGATGTCAACAGTGAGCAATGATTTTGTTGTCGATCTGATACTCATTCTTGAATTTCTAACACTTATATATCTTAGAATTATTAGATCATGCAGGAGCATAGGTTCACGAAGCACAAAATAGATACAAAATGAACTTTAATGGAAGATATTTTCGTATAATTTGTTACGTTATAAGAGCATTGGTTATGTATACTATTTCACCATGTAGAGACCTCTAAGTTGATCTCTCCTTTACTGTGACCATAGTCTCGTCGTATCTCGTATGCAAAGCTGCAAAACAAGTAGTACGTGGAGGAAACAGGTACTCTGTCTCCCGTGAGATTTGTATGCAAACATTTTTTTTCAACGTGTTTGAAGTTTTCGGAACCCTGGATTTCACAGGATAAAGAAGAACGCAGAGATCAGATGAATGTGGAAATTAAAGAGAGTGCGGCTGTCGTCCACACGGAGACGAAATGGATGAATTGCATGGACAGCCGCGCCGGCCACACGGAGAAGACGACGACGACGGAGTACGTGTCATCCCTAGCCAGAACGGATTGAGGAGACCTTGGGAACGAAGCTTGGTAGCTTACCTGCCCCCGCCGCAGCCGGCATGGCGTCGGGTCAACGCCGGGATGCGTCTCCATGAAGCAGAGTACGTCTCGGCTCATGAACAAGCTCAGTCAAAGCTTGGCGGCAAAGCTTCACCACCGTTGACAAACTTGTTTGGGTTGGCGAATTTTGTGCATCGAGGAGAGGACCACGCCCACGCACCCTACCGTATTGTTGGGGGGATATTTTCGGTTGTTTGATTTGGTTGTGTCTGTGTGTCCTCTCCTGGCTAAGGAAAATTTTAAACGAAAAGTACGATTTTTTTTGCCACTATTATGTCTCAATAATAGCAAAGAAACACATTTCGATACCTAAATTCGCAGGTCAAAGGATAACTTGTATAAATTTTGATATGCATTCGTCTCAGTTTTTGCTCCGAAAATTCACAGAAAATAGACCAAAGAACTAATTAAGAGCAGCACTGTTGCGGCAACCTCGGAAGCCTAACCGCGGAGCTACCACCGGCACCGTTGACGAGCTGTGGAAATTACTACACTCCTGTGCCCGCGCACGACGGACCTGTTCAGCGATACGGGCTTTTGGTTGGTCGCCGGGGAACAACGCGTCTGCCGGTCTGACGATCTCTCATGAGCTCTCGGAGTCTCCACACGAAAACTCGCAGGAATTGTTCCATTCAACAACAAATCCAACCTTTTTGGTTCCTTGCCTTTGCCTGCCTGCGCACGCACGTCGCAGCCTCTGCACTGAGCGTGCAGTTAGCTGTGGTTTTCGGCGGCAAAACGTCGTACGACTGGTGCGTTTCACTCGTAGAATGAGTCGATCACTTCATTCACTGCGCTCAGATTCAGAATGAGACTCGCTGGGTGGTCAACACGGATGACCCAAGCGTCTGCGTCATTTCTCAACCGAAACGGACAGACAGACTACTGGGAGCTCGCTTTTGAGTCTTGATTGATGACGTCACGTCAAGCTTGCGAGGACCGGCACCTTGGAGTAACACATTCCGGAGTCAGGACGCGAGACAGCTGTCCAGAGAGTGAAACTAGCTAGTAGTAGTACGCCGAGCTGCCGGAATTGGTACTCCGTCGACTCCGGATGATGCAGGAGGCGGCCAAAACATGGTACGAAGTTCATCCGGACGGCAATCGGACCTGGGTTCACATTACATACAGGATCTTTTTTTATATATTTTTTTTATTTTTGAGGGGAGTACGTAGAGGATCGTACTCGGATAGTTCTGCACATAAGTTTTCCATGGGCCAAAACTGCATTGTTTTTCCGGCCCACTTAGCACTGCTACAAAAACCATTTTATGAGACGTGCTTTTACTTCCCCTATAAATTAAAATTGTCCTAAAAATCCATAAAAAAGACGAGCTCTTATGTTTCGACAGAGTAATTTCACGTTCATTTCTGGCAAAAATTTTAGGAGACATAGGATTTCAACACATGCTTAAAATATAAATCCATCATAAAAAAAACTTATAAGCTACTCCCTCCATGTTTCTAAAACAGTAATTTTTTACAAGGCTTACGCCGAGAATATAAGTTATTAATAATTTTTAAGTTATTAAATTTAGAAATATGAAAACCATATGAATATACGTAGCTTGAAAAAATAATTTCATAAGAATATAAATATATTACTTCTCAATGAATAGTTTTTCAAGAATGAGAAGTCAAACTAGAGCATCTTCAGGAGTTTGCTATCTTAACTTGGCATTTATATAATTTTGGCAAAATAAGAAAAAATAGCCTCCAACAGTTTGGTAAACACAACTTGGCATCAATAGCAACTTGGCATATCTTCCCTCCGCACGCGCAAATATACGCGCGTGTATAGGCTTGGCATCCGGGGCTCCTTATTGCTTAGCATGTCTCTTTGTCCGCTTAGCAGAGTTCGTCGTTTCGTTAGCAGGGCTCTTCGTTTACTTAGGCCAGTCTCAATGGAGATTTCACGGAAGTGTCATGCACATTAAATAGACTGCCATATCAGCATTTGCATGAAATTGCATGAAATTGGGAGGAGAGAGAAGGAATTCATTTCACCATGGTGAAACTACACAGCGATGTTTCCAAAATATTGGAAAGTGTGTGAAACCCCCATTGAGAGTGTTATTTCATTTCATCCGCATGCATGGAAGAAGGATATTGGTGGAAGAGAGGAGAGAGAGACAACGGTGGACCCATAGAAGCTTTAAATAGTATGTGAAACTGTGCAATGAAACTATGCATTGAGAGAGAGTCGTTTCACATCAAAGTTTCACGTTTTGGAAAGTGTGCAGTGAAACTTACCATTGAGAGTGGCCTTAGCAGGTCTTTTCATTTCACTAGCGGGCCTATTTTATTTTACCAAGTTAAAAATGTCAAACTCTTGGAGATGGACTTTTTTTTACTTGTCGTATAGTTTTGGGAGTTGGCCAATCATAAAATTTGTCAAGTAGAATTTAACAAACTCTTGAAGATACTCTTAGAGACCATGTCTAGTGGTGGAGGCTTGGTAGGGCAAGGTAGGGCTACCTTGACTCTACCGCGTAAGCCCACCCTGAGTTGCTCTATCAGCCATGGATGCAATGTTGAAGGTCATGCTGTGCTGCTGATTCAATAGCGTATCTCAGTGAATTGATTATAGATTGGTCAGTTGGGTTTCTTGGAGTAGAACCTGTCCACTAGGGTGCAAGTCCTCGACTTGGCACTGGTACGCCCCCGTCGATAGCGAGGTATGACTTCGTGAACTTTATGATCTGCTGATTCAGTTCTTCGGAGATACTCATAGGGGTAGTTTTTTTTTATGTAACTCATAAGTGCAGGATTTGCATACATGTATTCATATGGTTGAATTTGTGTGCATGTTGTGGGAGGAAGAAGATTGGAGAAGTCTGAAGTCTGAACCGTTAGTTGCTTTAGGCCTTCAGCCCTTCACGCCCAAGGTTTTTTTTTACCGGTCGGTTACCGGCCGGTAACCGCGGTTACCGGACTTACCGGGCCGGACCGGTTCCGGTCCGGTCCGGTTCGGTAAGTCCCAAATTCAAAATTAAAATTTGAAAAAAAAATGCCGAAAAAATTTCTAAAAATAGTTCATAATTTATAGAAGCCAATGGTGTCAAAATTATTCAAATTTGAGTTCGTTTAGTATTTATTTAGACGTTTAGAAGTTTGAAAAAAAAAGAAAAAGAAAAAATACATAGCCGGCCCATTAAGGCCCGTTAAATCATGAAGGTCGAAAAATATACTAAATGCACTCAAATTTGAGTAATTTTGACATCATTGGATTCTACAAATCATGAACTATTTTTAGGAATTTTTTTAGCATTTTTTTAAAAAAATTAAATTTAAATTTAAAAAAACCGCTCAAACCGAGCGGTAAACCGCTCAAACCGGGCGGTTACCACTCCAAACCGGGCGGTTTACCGGCCACATAGCGAACAACTGCCGAGTTTGAATTCAAATTTGAAAACGGGCGGTTACCGGCCGGCCCGCGGTAAACCTACCGCTACCGGAGGCTGGCGGTTCGGGCGGACCGGTCGGTAAAAAAAACAGTGTTCACGCCTTGCTTTGTGGGCTTGTCTTTTGTGGGGTGTGCAAAACATATGGTTCATCGTGGCATAGTCAATGGATTGGTGCGCTGTGCCCATTCGTTTTCCAGCGCAAACGACACCGACGCGCCCGACGCTTTGCATTCCTCTGCTCCAAATTCCTATAGCGAGTTTGTGACTTCGCCGCCGCCGCCGATCCGGTGTTAGTGTGGGCAGCGACAATATCCGGTGTCAGTGTGGGCAGCGACAACGAGCTGGCGAGTGGCGACCACAGACAACTTTGCCATTCCATAAATTTTTTTCGTACTCCGCATGTCACTATCCAAAGCGACCTTTATAGAAACATAAAAGTGTTAGGATGATCTCAATCTCAAGTTGGGCCCAACGGCCCAACTCGGGCCCTGACCCACGCGCCCGATCGGGCGCCACCATCATGGCTGGAGGGCCCTGTCACCCGCGCTATAAAAGGAAGGTGGGGGCCGGCGGCTCAAGGCACGAGGTTCGCCTTGAGCTCACGGACCCACCGACACAACCCTAAACCCGATCCGAGGGCGCAGCCGTGTGACGGGAAGCTCCTCCGCGCCGCCGCCGCCGCCGCGCCGATCTCCGCCGTCACATGCACTTGCTCCTTCGACGACTACATCGCCGGTCTCTTCACCAACCTCTCCTCGACGCGATGGCCGACCCCAGCGAAGCACCGCCGCCGGATCGTCCTCCTCAGCCCCAGTCAAACCCCCTGGTGACGATCTCTCTCATTCTCTCCTCCTCCCTCTCTCACTGTCTAACCTTCTATATGAGAATGTACCCCCCTAGATCCCACTGCTAGTGATCCTAGGGTTTAACATTGGTATCGGACGCCTATCTAGTTAGTGGATCTAGATTGGGAAGTGAGAAATCACGAAAGAAAGAAAACCGATCTCGGATCGGCAAAGTAGAACCCTAACCCTAACTGTCCAGATCGGGAAAAGATTCTAACCCTAACCCTAGAACTTGGATTGGGGACGGGAAAAGAACCTGCAAACCCTCTCTGAGGGCAAAAGAAAGGACGGACCGAGGGGAGGCGGGCCTACCTGGGTCTCCTACCTCGCCGTCGTTGTGGGCCAAAGAGGCCCGGTCGAGCACCACCGCCCGGCCGCTCGGCGGCGGCGCGCTCAGCCTTGGGGCGAACGCGCGCGCCGACGAGGGGACCGACGGCGGCGCTGTCCTCCTTCTTCCTCCGGACCGGCCATGGCCGGCTTCCCCGCGGCGGTTTGCTGCTGAGGGAGACAGAAGGCGCGGCGCAGAGCAAAAGAAGGGAAGGAGGAAGGAGAGCGGGGGAGTCGCGCACACTCGGCCCGGCCGCCGGGCGAGCCGGCGGCGGCGACCCCAGCTGCGCTACGGCTCTTGTTGTTGCTCGCGGGCCGAGCGAGAGGAAGGAGCGCGCGGCGCAAGAGAGAGAAAGGAGGAGGGCGCAAATGAGGGCTAGGGTTTCGGGGCGGCCGCCGGTTTTTGTTTGGGCGAAATCGGCGGACGGCCGTCCGTTCGGATCGACGGCCATGATCGACCGATTGGCCGGGCCGCTGTCGGCCCGGGCGGGGCGCGCGGCGGCCTTGGCTGGGCCGCATCGGCCAGTGGGCCGATTGGGCCGCGCCGTTATTTTCGCGTAAAAGAAGAGGGAACAGAGCTGGGCCGGGCCGGTTTGTTCCTATGGGCCGTGATTCGCTGATTAGCTCCAGGAAATAAAAAAAAAATCGCGGCGCTGGGCTTCTGCGCTAGCGGGCCGCGCTGGGCCGCACCAGAAAGCGCGCGCGCGCAAGTTGTGTGGGCCGCGCTGGCCTCTGGGCCGCAGCGCGCGCGAAATAGGCCGGATGGCCGCGGGCCAAGGCTACTGGTTTGGGCCAGTTTGGCCATTTGAATAGGAAAATTCAATTTTATTGATTTTCAATTTCCGAACTTGATTATAGAAGCATTCTTTGCTCGTTTTGAATTGTTTTTTGGCTGCAAATTCCATGCAAAATTTGATCCAACGACATTTTTGCATTGATTGCGGTAAAGTATCTCAAAGTTTCGGAAAATTGATTATGCAAAGTTAAAGTTTCCGCTGCGTATTTAAAGATGTTATCGTTTTCATTGTTAAATTCGAACCAACGGGAGAGTTTAATATTTGAAAATTGATAATTTTCTTGTGATTATAATGTTGCTATTATTCTGACCAACGTTGATTAATAGCAATATTATGATTTGGATTAATAGTTGTTGCCTACATTAATTCTATTTCTGCCCAACGGTGATTTAGAATTATTGCAAAGAAAATTTTATATTATGTTCTCACCTCATATGAATTGTAATTTCAGGTAGTTCCTCCCTGATGTCTGCCCTGAGAGAGATTCCACCACTGAGGGGAGACAACTACCTTGAGTGGAAGAGGAAGATTGACTTCACTTTCACTATAGGCGAGGTTATTTGGGTGCTCAGCGAACCGTGTCCCACGGTGCTGTGGAACCGGTGCGGGAGGCCGATGAAAGTGATGATGCATGGGAGAAGAGAAAGAAAGATCATGGCCCCATCGGGATGGCCTATGATATAAAGCATGCTCGATGGGTCAGTGACAACAAGAAATGTTGTGCTGTCATTGAGAATACAATTGACCCAGCTCTTACAGGGTCAATTGAAAAGTGTGAAACAGCTATTGCTTACTTTGAGAGGATCAAGAACCAGTTCTTTTGGTTCCTCCAAAGTGTATGCTACCCATTTGTTCAGGCAACTGACAAATGAAAAGTTCAAAGGAGGTAGCATTCGTGACCATATCCTAAAAATGAGTCACTTGGCAAACAAGCTGAAAGGAATGGATCTGGAGATACAACCACAGCTCCTTATCCATTTTGTTTTAGCTTCCTTGCCTAGAGAGTATGAGAACTTTGTCATAAACTACAACATGCAGCCTGAGAAATGGGACTTAGACAAGCTCATTGCTCAGTGTGTTGATGAGGAGCTCGGGATCAATGGCCAACCTGGTGGCCGGGCGAACATGGTCAAAGGGAAGGGCAAAAGGCCCTTCAATGCCCTTCAAGGCTCCCCGGCAAAGAAAGGTCCTATGCGGGGCAAGCCTCGGTTTCAAAGAAGGGCAAGCCACGGGCGGTGACAACTCATCCGGCACCGTGGTAAGGAGGGGCACAAGAAGACTGACTGCCCTGATTGGCTTAGAGAGCTCATGAGGAAAAAGGGTGAGAATGTTATTTCATTTGTAAATGAATCTCTGTATGCAAAGTTTTCAAAGTCAACATGGTTTATTGACTCGGTGCAACTATTCATGTTGCAAATTCTTTCTGAGGATTCATTTCGACGAGAACTACGCTAAAAAGAGAAGAGGCCATTAGCGTTGCGAATGGCGCAATTCAAAGATAGAGGCAATAGGAGATGTAGCATTAGATTTACCTAATGGCTATAGTCTTACTTTGAGAGATGTTTTTTATGTTCCTACACTGCACAAGCAATTTGATAAGTGTAATAAAGTTGGATGATTCAGGTTTTCTGTAATTTTGGACATGGCAAATGTGTCATTTGGTTTAATGATATTTTTGTTGGTCTTGCCTTCCGACAAGACGAATTATATATGTTATCACTATGTGAAAGTGTGAATTCCATATGTAATGTGAATGATAGCGTTTCCTCGTCTACAAATGAGAAAAGTAAAAGAAAGCGAACTACAAACGCAACGGCGAAATTATGGCACTGTCGTTTAGGCCATATTTCGAGGGGGAGAATAGAAAGACTAGTAAAGAATGAAATTCTTCCTCCTTTGGAGTTTTTGAATTAGAGCAATGCATCGATTGCGTAAAAGGAAAATATGTAAAGCAAATTAAAAAGAATGCCAAACGAAGCACAGGAATATTAGAGATCATTCACACCGACATATGTGGTCCTTTTCGTAAAGAGTGTGGATGGCTACGATTCGTTCATTACATTCACGAGACGATTACTCCGGTTTGGCTATATTTATCCAATTAAAGGAAGAGATGAAGCATTGGATAAATTTAAAATATTTAAGGCTGAAGTGGAGAATCAGCATAGTTTAAAGATTAAGCTAGTCCGGTCCGACCGTGGGGGGGAGTACTATGGTCGGCATACCCCATATGGTCATGTTCCTGGACCTTTTGCAAGGTTTCTACAGGAAAATGGTATAGTTGCCCTGTATTCCATGCCAGGTGAACCTCAGCAAAATGGAGTAGCTGAAAGGCGTAATCGTACCCTGATGGATATGGTGCGTAGTATGATGAGTTACTCTGATTTACCATTGAGTTTGTGGATAGAGGCATTAAAAACCTCCATTCATATTCTCAATAGAGTGCCAAGTAAATCGGTGCCCAAAACACCGTATGAATTATGGACGGGAAGGGTACCTTCACTAGATCACTTCCGTGTGTGGGGGTGTCTGCTGAGGCTAAAGTCTTTAACCCAAATATTGGGAAACTCGATCCCAAAAGGTGAGTTGCCATTTCATTGGCTATCCCGAAAGGTCAAAAGGTTATCGTTTCTCTTGTCCCGATAGACTCACAAAGTTTGTGGAAACGAGACACGCTATTTTTCTAGAGGATGAAATGATGAGGGGGAGTATGGCTGCTCGGAAAATTGATCTTGAAGAGAAGCGGGTGTGTGCACCCAATCCTATGATTCAGGAGCCATTTTTCGAGCTACCTATTGTTCCTGCACCAATAGTGCAAGACACTGTGGAGCAAGAACCTGTTGTTGTTCCTCCTGTGGTAACGACAGAGGAAAATGAGGAACCTGTTCAGCAGGAACCCGTTGAAAATGTTGCCACAAATGAGGGGGAGCAACCTCAGCCTCCAATAGTAGATGTGCCAAATGTAGAGGCCCCTAGAAGGTCCCAAAGAGAAAGAAGGCCAGCTATCTCCAGTGATATATATGAGTTAAATAATATCATCGAAGAGTATCAAATGGAGGGTGATCCCACCTCATTTGAACAAGCCATGAGAAGCGATCATTCATCCAAGTGGTTTGAAGCCATGGAAGATGAAATGAGATCGATGAGTGCCAACGACGTTTGGGACTTGGTAGAAATTCCCAAAGGAGCCAAAACAAGAGGCTGTAAATGGGTCTACAAAATAAAATATGACTCCCAAGGGAACATAGAGAGATTTAAAGCGCGACTTGTGGCTAAAGGTTTCACACAAAGGGAGGGAATTGATTACACCGAGACCTTTTCTCCAGTCTCATGTAAAGATTCTCTCGAATAATAATGGCATTGGTGGCACACTATGATTTAGAGTTGCATCGAGATGGATGTGAAGACGGCATTCCTAAATGGGGATTTGGAGAAAAATGTATATATGGCACAACCGAAAGGTTTTGTCGTGGAAGGCAAAGAAAAGATGGGATGTCGCCTAAAGAAATCGATTTATGGGTTAAAGCAAGCTTCAAGGCGGTGGAACTTGAAGTTTGATAAAACTATAAAGAATTTTGGGTTTAAAGCAAATGTCGAGGACAATTGTGTTTATACAAAGTTTAAGAATGGGAAATACATTTTCCTAGTCCCGTACGTAGACGATATTTTACTTGCAAGTAACGATATGAGTCTACTACGGGAAACAAAAAGATTTTTGTCCTCAAAGTTTGAGATGAAAGATCTTGGTGAAGCTTCCTATGTTTTGGGCATAGAAATTCACCGTGATAGAAGAAAGGGGTATTAGGACTGTCTCAAAAGGCATACATTGAAAGGGTCTTGGAGAAATTCCGAGATGCATAAATGTAGTCCATCACCCGCACCTATAGTCAAGGGCGATAAGTATGGGGATTTTCGGTGTCCCAAGAATGAGTATGAGCTCAACCAAATGAAAAGTGTGCCATATGCTTCAGGTTGGACATTTACGGTATGCTCAAGTATGCACACGCCCTGACTTGGCTTATGTAACCGGGCTGCTTGGCAGGTTCCAAAGTAATCCAGGTGTTGAACACTGGAAATTGGTAAAGAAAGTTTTGCGATATTTACAAGGTACAAAAGACCTGATGCTAACGTACAGAAGATCTGACTCCCTAAAAATCTTAGGATACTCAGATTCTGATTATGCGGGAGATGACAGAAAGTCCACATCTGGATATGTGTTCACTCTCGCAAAAGGAGCTATATCATGGAAAAGCTCAAAACAAACAGTTACTACAAACTCTACCATGTATGCCGAGTTTGTAGCATGTTATGAGGCATCAGGGCAGGTGAATTGGCTAAAGAAATTCATACCCGGTTTAAAAGTGGTCGATGACATAAATGGACCAATGACTCTATCTTGTGATAATAATCCGGCTATAGAGTATGCTCACAACAATAGGTCAAGTGGTGCCGCCAAACACATTGACATAAAGTATTATGTTGTGAAAGAGAAAATCCAGGATCATGTTATAAATCTTGAGCACATAAGCCTTTGAAAAGATGCTCGCGGATCCGCTTACAAAAGGCTTGCCACCCAAAGTGTTCGTTGAACACGTAGCCGGCATGGGTTTAAGGCGAAGCCTATGATTCTGGATAATAATAAGGGCCCAAAGATAAAGTATTTATTTATTTCAAACCGAGAGATGTGTATTGTATTTGTGAAATCCAACGGCAATAGACCGTGACGATGAAACATGTTCTATGCACAAATCGAGATGGAATAAGTAAAATGAAAAGGTTAAAGTGAAAAAGTAAAGTTAAATATAAAGTTAAAGATGAGATCAAGGGGAGAATGTTAGGATGATCTCAATCCCGAGTTGGGCCCAACGGCCCAACTCGGGCCCTGACCCACGCGCACGATCGGGGCGCCCAACCCACTATGGCCGGAGGGCCCCTGTCACCCTGCGCTATAAAAGGAAGGTGGGGGCCGGCGGCTCAAGGCACGAGGTTCGCCTTGAGCTCACCAGACCCACCGACACAACCCTAAACCCGATCCGAGGGGCGCAGCCGAATGTGACGGGAAGCTCCTCCGCGCCGCCGCCACCGCACCTTGCGCCGATCTCCGCCGTCACATGCACTTGCTCCTTCGACGACTACATCGCCGGTCTCTTCACCAACCTCTCCCTCGACGCGATGGCCGACCCCAAGCAGCACCGCCGCCGGATCGTCCTCCTCGGTTGATCAAACCCCCGGTGACGATCTCTCTCATTCTCTCCTCCTCCCTCTCTCACTGTCTAACCTTCTATATGAGAATGTACCCCCCTAGATCCCACTGCTAGTGATCCTAGGGTTTAACAAAAAGGGTACGCTACAACAAATCAGTTCACGGCTTTTATCTCAAAAAGAATCAGTTCACGGCTTAGTACAAAAATGCTTACTTGCATGACTAAATGACCTTGAAAACATCGAGGAGTCTGTATCTCGTCCAAATATAAGAGTTTCCCTAAACTATCGTAGATGTGCTGAGCCCCTGTTGTTGCTGCTTCCTAGCATGGCAATCAAGGCAGCTCGAAATTATTATTAACGAATGCCTGATGCGACTTTAGTTACGTTATTACTGGCGAGTTGTGTAGGATCAGGTCTACAAACACTTGCATGTCGGTCGCTTATTGGTAAGGGCCGGGACCGGATTTGTACTTTGTGAGTTGTGTACTTGTGCGATCCATCTTCGGTTTGGATAATGCGGGAGTACGGAGAAATCCATGGCTACTGGCAAGTGGCAACTGCATATATATATATATATATTTTTTTTTTTTTTTTTATATATATATACAACAGCAACTGCAGTGGTTAACCGGTGGTCTTGCTTTTTTACATTCAGAACCAATCTTTATTAAAAAAAAATCAGTACCAATGCTTCTTGTTAGGATGTTATACATTTTGCAGTAATACTTGGAGCGCACATGAACAAATCCTAAACAGTTGCGTCAAAAGGTCGCAGTTTCTGTTTTTGATAGAGGTGCCAATTTAATTTCATATAATCACTTTTTTATATATGTTTGCAGTGACGCCCTATATTAATGTGTAAATTTTGGAACCATACATTTCCAAAAAAGAAATAAAGTACCTAAAATTAAGAAAATACAATATTTGTCGAGGTCCTTTATAGTCTTCTTTTCTACGGTGTTCATTCTTTGCTTGTCTAATAGCAAATATATTTAGTCCTGTCGTGAAAAAGCATATTTTTTAAAAGAATGTATATTACATTAAAAAAACAAATATTATAGATCATACACTTTACATACATATACCCATACTCGCCCAAATGAACACATACTCTACCTATGATTAACATATGAAAGATTGCACGAGGAGACTTTGAGATTAACAAAGTCATCATAGACGTCTCACGGTTCATTGGCATGTTGTGTGCCACTAATACAGTATCAACATTAAATCTAATAATTATCTAATATATTGAAGTTAACTTTTTTATGAGAACTTCTATTTATTTAAGTGAAACTTCCATTTTTTAGAATATTTTCACTAATGATCAGAATGTTTTATGGAAAGGCGCAATATAATGACCGTTGAAACTAATTTCTGTTGGCAGGAAAAGTTTCATCATTTAGGGGGAAGGAAGGAATCCACGTCGTTACATTATGGAGTACTTGTGTTTCGCGATGAAAACGGATCGGATACGAACGGATATCATTGATATCATATTTGTTTTCATATTCTGATCGGATTCGAATTCGGACACGAATAGCTACCAGATACATATACGAATACGGATTGCCTCGGTCACGAATACGAATAGTAAGTATCGAATATGGTATAAATCGGATTCGGAGAACGTCGAATACAATATCTTTTCGGATATTGAGTAAAAACAACGATAGACATAATCATGGTTTGAGTAATGAAATTAATTTATATTTTTAATAAATTTGTGCATAAAATCAGTTTGGGCTTAAGTTAGAACTACATGCCAAGCCTTTCCTATCAGGCATTAGCCCATGCGCTCTACTCGGGTCCCGCTTTGGCCTCTCACTCTCCCAATGTCCAGTACCACACACAGGCATAATACCATATCAACCACCCAGAACTAAACGTGGAGGAAGGGTACCTACACAACGAAAGGCACAATAACATGTCAATTCAGCTGGCCATGGCTTGGACTACTATAAACGGATAGTATCCGCAATGTGTACGTCAGATATATCCATATTTTTACCCGGATTATCCGTATCCGCCGGATATTGACGATATCGTATTTGTATTTGATATCCGCATAAAGTATCCGTTTTAATATCCGTATTTGGAAAAACATTCGGATATCCGCATAAGTATCCATTTAAGTGTTCATATTTGTTCGGTCGAACGGACGGTCGGATAAATATCCGTACCACTTTCATCGCGACTTGTGTTCATGAACCATATCGAGCTTTTCCCCTCTCTGATGTCATGATAGCATCAACACTTAACCTCAGTTCAAAACAAAAAAAAAAAAAAGTGTACCTGCGTCTAAATCAAGGGATAGCGCCCACTACCCACTGGCCCAACTGAGTAGGCCTCAGGCCTCCTATGGGCCTTGTTAATTCCAAGCACCCCACCCCATAGATCGGCCTGCTTATGAAGTGGGCTCATTCTTGCGGTCCTGATCTCGGGCTCTAGCGTCGGGCCATTTTTATTCCTTTCAAAATTTGTTTTCATTAATTAAAAATTTGAGATGCCACTGATAGTAGTCAATTTAATATTTAACCCAATCTAAACAAGTGGATGGGTGCATAATAATAATCTAAATTTGAGGTTGATTCCCATCTTACACTAATAAATAAATCTTAATGTAGACAATGTCTTATCCCAAAACTTGGGTCCGATTCTGTTCCTATGTTCTTCCCAACCGATTTATGTGTCAAACTGATTTTGATAGTGTTTCCTAAAAAAAAAAAACTGATTGTACTATTAGTAATAGGTCACAAGCCTTTCAGGGCCAACTAGACATTTAGTGAAGCTAGATTATTGCCATTAGACCGATAATATATGATGGTACCATCAAAACCATTTTTTGTGAGCAGTCATAATATACATGTTGTAGAGGCTATTTGTGTAGTTTATTTTTTTTAATTTGAGAATGGTTACTTCTATAGTAGTGTTTTTGTGGATCTTGCCAGAGAGTATCTTCGTACTCACCCTTTTTATTCTTCCGTGGTCTTAGCGGCGCACGGTGTGTGAGTTATGACACCGATGGGTGCCTAACTCAAATTAAAATTAAAGCTCGTTTTGAAATAAAAAATAGTTTTAAAAAACACAAATTAAAATTGCCTGAAATTAAAGCTCATTTATATAGAATACTTTAAGAGGCCGGCCGGCCGGTCTATGACGTGCATTGCTAGATCTCCCTGTAAGCCAAGAAGAAGCTAGCTATCTGTTCCTTTGTTTTGTCCGTACTTGTCCTAATGAAACATAGACCCTGCGTAGCGTACCTGTTTTTCACCTAACTATATGATGTATGTATATATATGTTTATTAGTTTAGGTGTACACGTAAACCGGAAGAAAACAAATTGATGGATAATGCCTTATCGGAAGAATACTGTTGAGCAATCATCGATGGCATGTGAGGCATGCAGCTAGTGCGAACTCTAATAATCTAGCTAACCGTCCCGATCGGTTGGACAGACGACAAACCGGAAGAAATCAAACTGCCGACACCCACACAGATAGATAAATGGATGCATGCAGAGAAAACTTATCATCTTAGCCCTGATTCGTTGAAGCTACACACTTAGCTAGCATATATATAACCCTATGTTAGGACAATTTCATGGTGACTGATTAATTACAACTAGATCTCTCTGGTCATAAAATCAAATGAACTGATCAGAGCTCCTAAGCTTCTCTTTACTGAAATGAAACATTGTAAATGTGTGTAAATGCCAGTGTCGTCACTCATCACTATCATGAGTCTCTGTTAATTCCACAATAATCTGCCGTCATAAGAAAAGGTAGCCTTTGGAATGTACTTCATGTTATTATTTACTAACAAGGGGGGCTTGGAAGAATGCTTGCTATAGCTGGATGGATAAGGTAGCTCCCTCCCAGGCGACCCGGGCGACCCGGCGGGCGGCGGCCCGCCGCCGGCGGTGAGGGCCCTTCCCTGGCTCCGCCCGCTCCCCTGGTAGGTTCCCTTCCTCTCCGTGCTCCCTCCCTCCCCTCTCCCCGCTTCCCTCCCTCCCCCGCCTCCCGGCCGCTGCCTCCGCCAGATCTGCGCGCCGGCTCCATGGAGGACGGGGCTTCCTCCCATGCTTGGCCCCCGGAGGTCGAGGCAGCCCTTGAGGCGGGGTCGCCTGGCCGCCTGCTGTCCGCCTTGGGCTCGGGGCCGGGGGACTCCTCCTCGCGCCGTTGGGGAGATGAGGACGCTGGAGACTCTGAGCTGCCCCCTCCCGGCGTTTTCTTCGAGGGCTCGCCGGGGCTGCTCCGCGAGCTTGACCGCGGCTCCGGGGGGCGTGTCTCCCTCGGGGGCTCCGAGGACCTCGCGGAGTCCGAATCTGAGGTGGATCGATCTCCTCCGCCGCCGCCGGTGGAGGGGGACAAGGGGAAGGCGCCGCTGCTCAGTGGCCCCCGCAAGCCTCGTCGTCGCCGGCTCCGTCACCATCGTCGTCCGCAGGGGCTGCTGGATGCTGCCCGCCGCGCGCAGCCCGGCCCCGGTGGGGTGGACCGTCGCCGCCTCGACCACCCGCGCCCCTAGCGCCGCCACTCGCCGGCGCGCCCCCACCACCCGGAGCCTCCACGGGCTTCCCTGCCGACCCACCCGGCCCGGCCGCTTGGGGAGCCTGACGGGGATGGCTTCTTTGAGGTGCACAGCAGGCGGTTTGGCCGTCCGCGCACGCCGCCGCGTGCACCCCAACCCGTCCCGCCGGAGCTCAACGGCATCTGCTTCAAGTGCTTGCAGCCGGGCCACGTCAAGGCGGTCTGCCAGAACGCCGAGCGCTGCCAACGCTGCGGGGGACTGGGGCACCTCGCGGCCGACTGCCGGTGGCCTCCTTCGCGCTGGGCTGGAAGGGCCAAGCGCGCCCGGTCTCCGCGCTCCGACCCGGAGGACAGGAGAAGCGCCTCCCGCCGCCGCGCCAGAGTCCGGCGCTCGGTGAGCGCGCACTGTGCCGGCTCCGCCGACACCATCTCCGGGGGATCTGCGTCAACACCCACGTCGCCGGCCTTCGCCCACACCGCCACGCGCCCGCCAACGCCACCTCCGCCTCCTCCGCCGCCTCCCCCACCCCCGCCGCCGCGTCGGGATGCGGCGCCGCATCGTGATGTGGGGGCGGCCGCCCTGGGAACAGTGGCGGCCCAGCCGGGGCAGCGCGATGGCCCCTTCCTCCACCGCCGCCTCTGCCGGCCCCGCCGCCAATTCTGCCACCTCCGCCTACCGAGGGGCACGACGGCCTGGGGTTCGGCCCGCCGCCCCAAATGCTGATGGAGGACATGGCCCTTCCTGAGCTCCCGCGGGGGCTGCCGGAGTTGGGCGCTGCTTCCACTGTGGTCGTGCCGCGCTCCTTCCAGATTGCGGAGGCCGAAGACTCCCTCCGGATGGCGCTGGTGGCCACGGTCGCCGGAACGCGGCCGTATGTCTCACCTTCCATGGTGTATGCTGCGCTGTATGAGCACTACGAAATCCGCAACGATGAGGTGGATGTCCGCCGCCATGAGCCTGAGGATTTCATTGTGCGTTTCCGGAATCCGGCGGACCGGGCACGCATCCTTGGCTCCCCCCTTGGGGCTCCCTCATGCCTCTGCGCTGGAAGCCATGGTCTAGAATGTCTGGGGAATGTTCCCGCCCACGCCAGGAACATGACAACCGCCCAGATCGTGTTGGGGCGTTGCTGTGTGGACATTGAGCCTACGACGCTCAGGGACCGTCCCGTGGACGACGACCGGGAGTGGTTCCTCCAGGCCTGGTGTTCCCACCCGAGTCTCATTGAGCCTGAGCGGCTAATCTTCATCCCGGAGCCTCGCATCCCTGGGCACTATGAGCACCTCCGCCGCGGCTTCAACTACTGGGTGCGCGTGCGCCTGATTGCAGAGCAAGACACCGCCGCACCTCCGGTGGCGCCGGTGGAGAACGGCCAAGACAGCGGGGGTGACGACGATGCGGGGCCGGGTGGGGGCGGAGCCCACGGCGATGACCGCCAGTACGGGGATCGCAGTGATGAGTGGCCTTCGCCCCGCCGTGGCTCTGACGGCTTGGACAGCACGGATCCCCGGCATAGGAGGTGCCACCGTTCCTACCCTCACCCCCCTCCGGGGTGCAGCGATGATGCTTCACTCCTCGTCGGCGCGGTCCGCTGCCCCCTTCCGTCGTCGGGACCCGTCGGGGACTCCGACCGCTGGGAGCTCCTCTCCGCGCCGAGGACGCCGATGCCCTCTCCTGGGGAAACTTCACCGCCTCCTGCTGCCCGGGCCCCGATTTCGGCGCTTTTTTCTCCGGAGCTTTGCGTCAACAGGGTCACCTCCGGTGCCTCGCCGGGTGTGGTGGGTGCCTTCATCAACATAGCGACCTGTCTGCTTCAGGCAGGCGCAAGCACTCAGTCCGTTGGGGCGTCTGCTTACTCCGACTGGTGGAGCGACATTGCCAACTCCGAGCTGTGCGCGTGGCCTGCGGCCCCCCAGCTCCTGCTTGTCCAGCCTGGGGTGCTCGCTGCGGGATCGCCCTGTTTGTTGGGGGAGGCGTCTCCCACCATCTGCACCCTCTTGGCCGGTGCGTGGTGCGCACGCCGGCACCGTGCCCCGGGCCGGCGTCCGCTGCTGGGCCCTCGCCTGCTGGGTGGGCTGGTGCGGCCGTTTCCCAACCCCGCGGCTCGCCTGCTGGGGAGGCCGAAGCGCGGACGCCCCCTGCCCATGTTGACGCGGCTGCATCGCCCGCTCGCGGCTCGCTTGTGCCACCGCCAGCCCCCCAGGTCGAGGATTCCGCCGTCACGCCGGTTCCTGACCGCGCAATGCCTGAGCAGGTGAGGCCTCCGGTGGCCTCCACGCTGCCGGCCTTCCTCGACGCGCTCCGACGCCCTCTCCAGGAGCCCCTGGTGTTTACCACGCCAGTGCCGCACAGAACCAAGGTGCAGTCACTTGTTGATGATGACGACGACTGGATGCCGCGCCGCAGTGCGCGTTTGGTGGCCAAATCCAAGTTCCGCATCCCCAATCCGGAGTTGCAGGCGAAGAAGGTTATGCTGGCCAGGTGGACGGGCAAAGAGCTGAATGAGATCCCTGATCACTCGGTCGAGGTGGATTTCCATAAGGCGTTCCAGACTGCGAGCCTCTCAGCAAGGAAGGATGCGATGCAGTTCCTGTTCCCTCGGCGCGGTGGACGCCGGGAACGGGCGACCCTGGCGGCCCTGAGCACATTGGTTCCTAATGTCTAGTCACCATCTCTTCGTTTGGAATGAGCGGGGCCTTAACAGCCGCGCACGTCGCGACGCGGTCCGCGACCTGGTGTTCGAGCACAGGGCCACCATTGTCTGTCTCCAGGAGACTAAGTTAGCTGTCTTTGATGTAACTCTTAATGCCCAGTTAGTCGGATCGGACTTTGATTACGTGTGTCTTCCTGCTTCGGGGGCCTCCGGTGGGGCGATTACTTGTTGGAGACGTGATCTCTGGGGGGCTTCGGGAGTGCGCGTCGACCGTTTCTCTACAACGGTCCGCCTCTCACCACTTCACTCCGCGGCCGAGCCTTGGTGGCTCACTAACGTCTACGGGCCGCCCAACCACCGTGATAAGGCGGACTTTCTGCTTGAGCTGCGCCTGGTTGGCGCGTCTTGCCCCGGGCCTTGGCTCCTTTGCGGGGACTTCAACCTAATCTACAGGGCTCAAGACAAGAGCAACGGCAGGCTCCACCGGGCTGACATGAGGCGCTTTCGAACGTTCATTGATGACCTCTTTCTCGAGGAGATTCACCTAAATGGCAGGCTGTTTACGTGGTCCAACCGCCGCGACCAACCGACTCTGGAGCACCTTGACCGGGCGCTGTGCACGTCCGCTTGGCTGGACTTGTACCCTCGGCACCACCTCAGGTGCCTCGCTTCGGACTCCTCGGACCACGCGCCGCTGCTGCTCATCCTTGCGACCGAGCTGTGGGCGGCTCCAAGGTTTCTCTACGAGCAGTACTGGGCCGGCCTCCCCGAGTTCCAAGAGGTCGTTCACGCTGCTTGGAACGCGCGGGCGTGGGAGGTGGACGCGTGCCGCTCCATTGACCAGAAGCTGAGACTCCTCGCCCGTGCGCTCTCCAGCTGGCGCTCTACCCGGGTTGGCAACGTACGGCTGCAGCTCGCCGGGACCAGAGCAGCCATCTTCGAGCTCGACCTGGCACAAGAGTCCAGGACCCTTTCGGCGGACGAGCGTCAGTGGCACAGCGAGCTCAAAGCGAATTCCCTGGGCCTGGCCTCTCTCTGCCGCACCATGCTCCGGCAGAGGGCGCGCACGCGCTACCTGCGCGAAGGAGATGCATGCACAAGGTTCTTCCACCTCCAGGCGTGCCACCGTCGCCGCAAAAATGCAATGCTGGCGCTGCAGCATGAGGGCCAAACCTTTACAGAGGAGGAGGCAAAGGCGGGCGTGGTCTATGATTACTACAACAACATCCTGGGAACGCCCTTCCGGAGGACGCATCGCCTTGAGCTAGCTCAGCTACCCCTCCCACAGGTCAGCCTAGACGAGCTGGAGCGCCCGTTCACCCTTGAGGAAGTCACGGCCGTAGTGCGTGCGACACCTTCCAATCGCGCGCCCGGCCCTGATGGTTTCTCGGGTGCATTTTATAAGGCGGCTTGGGAGACGGTCCACCACGACGTGCCGCGCGTGTTTCAGGCGCTGTGGAGCCTGGACTTCCGCAGCCTACATGCGGTAAACGGCGCCACCATGATCTTGCTACACAAGACGCCATCTCCTACGGGCCTCAGGGACTACCGGCCGATCAGTTTGATTCACTCGGTTGGCAAGCTGTTTTCCAAAGCGCTCGCCTTGCGCCTCGCACCGAGAATGAGCGAGCTCATCAAGGCCAACCAATCCGCCTTCATCCAGGGAAGACGCATCCATGACAATTTCATGGCAGTGAAGCTAACTTGCAAGCTTTTGCATGCCAAAAAATTCCCGGCAATTCTTCTCAAGGTTGATCTGGCAAAGGCATTTGACACCGTGGCTTGGCCTTTCCTGCTTGACGTGCTCTCTCATGCTGGCTTCCCCGCAAGGTGGCGGGAGTGGATCTCGGCGTTGCTTCGAACTGCGAGCACGAGAGTGCTTGTTAATGGCCGACCGGGGCAGCGTATCTGTCATGCGAGGGGGCTACGGCAGGGTGACCCTCTTTCGCCGCTGCTGTTCGTTCTGGTCATGGAGGTGCTCAACGTCATGATCGCAGAGGCTGACCGCGCGGGGCTGCTCGCACCTCTGCCACCCGCGGCCGCCAAGTGCAGAGCCTCCGTTTATGCAGATGATCTGGTCATCTTCCTAGCCCCTGTGAGTGGGGACGTGCTCTGCATCCGTGAGATTTTGCAGCTATTTGCCGGGGCTTCTGGCCTTGAGACAAACCTTGCGAAGTGCACTGTCACCCCGATCCGTTGTCCCGATGATGCTTTGCAGCAAGTGCTTGAGGCTCTCCCTTGCCGGGTCGAGCACTTCCCGACGAAGTACCTCGGCGTCCCTCTCACAGTGAGCCGGGTACCGAGGGACAGTGAGCAGCTGTTGGTGGATGCGGTGGTCGCGCGCATCCCGACTTGGAAGGCCGGGCTGCTCAACAAGGCAGGCCGAGCCACCCTGGTTCAGACTACGCTGTCTGCCATCCCGGTGCACGTCTCTATCTGCTGCGCCCTATCCCAGAGGGCGATCGACGACATTGACAAGGCCAGGCGGGGCTTCCTCTGGGCGGGAAAGGAGTCGGCGTCCGGGGGCCAGTGCGCGCTGGCCTGGCCGATTGCTTGCTTGCCCAAGGAGCTGGGAGGCCTCGGCCTACCGGACCTCCGTGTCCTAGGCATGGCGCTGAGGCTCAGGTGGGAGTGGGCATCCAGGACCGACCCTGATGCTGTCTGGGCTGGCCTGCCGCTGAGGGCTGAGCGGCGTGTTGCCGACATGTTCCACGCATCCACTTCTGTGCAGCTTGGCGACGGCGCCTTGGCGCGGTTCTGGACGGACCGATGGCGGGCTGAGGGGGGGCTATGCCTACTCGCCCCCGAGGTCTACCGCTCGGTGCCCATCCGGTTACGCACGCGCTCCGTTCGCGACGCGCTGCTCGATAACCAGTGGGCGTGGGACGCGGTGGCAGGGACTTCGGCGGCCTACATCACTCAGTTCCTGTTGCTTTGGAACATGCTTGAGGGAGTGCAGCTGCAGCTAGGTCGCCGTGACCGCTTCGTCTGGAAGTGGACTCCGGACGGCGAGTACTCCAGCTCCTCTGCGTACAGCGCGTTCTTTCTGGGCAGGACCCCTTTCAGAGGAGCTCGTCAGCTGTGGAAAGCGTCCGTGCCACCAAAGGTCAAGTTTTTCTTCTGGACAGTGCTTCATGGCCGGCTTTGGACGGCAGAGCGGCGGAAACGCCATGGGCTCCAGCAGAACGACGACTGCGTCTTGTGTCTCCAGGCGCCTGAGCACTTCCACCACCTGCTCCTCTCCTGTGTGTTCTCCAGAGAGGTCTGGCACCGAGTCCTAGCTTCGGCAGGGCTCGGCCACCTGACCCCCACACAGGATGACCGGATCGACGACTGGTGGTTGTGAACGCGCAAGCTGTTCCCGTCAGAGTTCCGCAGGGGTTTTGACTCGCTTGTTCTCCTAGTCTCCTGGATGATTTGGAAGGAACGCAACAGGCGCACGTTCAGGCAAATTTCGGCGGCGCCAAGCGTGGTGGCCAACCACATAAAGGAAGAAGCTGAAGCTTGGGTAGCAGCAGGTTTCAAGGGACTGGCGCCGCTGCTCTTGGCGGCGTTCCACGTCCAGGCCTAGGTTTAGCCGCCCCTAGTGGTCTTTCTCCTGTTGAGCACATTTGTTTCCTTCTAGAGTACGCCCCTCTAAGCTCCGCCGTCTAGCCGGCGACCTGTGTAAGTGTGCCCGTCCGCCGGTCTGGGGCAGCTCGCCTAAGGGCCGGTCGGATTGTAGTGCTACTTTCTCTTCTATCTTAATGAGCCACGTGCGTTCGCACGACTTCGAAAAAAGGGGGGCTTGGAATATCATATGGTACACGTAACTACACTAGTTACCTTTGTAGAGCGAAAATTACTAGACATCATCAGACAATGACCTTAATTATTCTGTGTTAATAATATAGAAAATGTAAAACTTCATGGCATATGCATATTGTACTGAAAGTATTAAGTAATGCATGGTGCACAGCAAGCACACATTTCCATCAACCGGTGAAAAGTTGGCACGCAATAATCCCGGCCGTATCCTGCAGACCAGACGTTTTTCTTCCTCCTAAAACCTTTACAGAAAGATGGACCGACTGATCGAATGTGAAACTGCATCTAGTCTAAAGTTACATGCCGGCGCCTAAAGTTGAAAATGTACTAGCAAATCAACCATTGAGATAGATGCCTAAACAATCAGCATGCGTGATGTCACCAAAATGCAGACAGAACCTTGGTGGGCTCCGCTTCAAGTAATAATTGGCAGGAGGCAGCAGTACAGTACAGTGTCCAAATTAGGCACCACCTAGCTAGCTCTCTAGCATTGATGAATCATTGCAGCAGCGTTGTCCGGGAGATTTAACAGTAACCATGCATCAGCTGAGTTGATTGTATTTATATATAGGACTAGTAAATTGTTGAGAACCGTCCATTGATCCAAGAATAGTTTAGGAGGCCGGCCCCTTCTTCCACTACGGACAAATTTGATTCCATGGCATCAATGCATCATTAGGGGATGCATTATGTAATGCTGTGGTTCGTCAGCTTCCTCCATATACTTGTTTCTTTGGCTCTTCATGCATATGCGTGCACAAAAGGAGGGGGAGGGTTGTCAAATTTGGTAACAACACGCATGTCGAGCTTGGGCGCGCGCACGGCGGCGGCATCGGATGGAATCGCCACCGACGCGAAGGCCAGCGGCGGCGGTGGCCGGGCCAAAACGACCGATGGAGCCGGCCGGGCAGGTGCACCGTCGCTGGCAAGGCCTGTCGTTTCTGCCATTGTTTGTAGTAACTTAACTACTCACTCGCAAGAACGGTGTACGTACACTCACACACGGTTTGTCTGCATGCGTACGTGCGTCATGCATGGCCCACATGAATTCATGCATGTGTACGCGTAGCTTCCAGGAGGCAGGAGGTAGCTAGGCACGTGAGGAGGCCGTGCATCGCGCGCGGCCGCCGGTTTTACTCGTGTCACGACGGAATCCTGAGTGCAGCCACTGTGCAGCATTTACGTACGCATATGGGGTGACTGATCGCGCTCGCGCAGGAGAAGATTCGAGCAAAATCACGGGCCAATAAGCAAGTCATTGGGATGGGTCGACGGATGCATCAACGGGCATTACATACTTCAATACTGTGTACCCGCTGCCGCTGGATGATTATTGTCCTGCCCCTCTTGACGGAACGAGACGGATACTTCAAAAGACGGGCAGAACCGCACAAGGGATGACGCATTGCTGGCTTGCTGCGGCCAGGCGGAGCTGCGGCCAGGCGGGCCAGCTTTTCCCCGCGACTAGAGCCTCTAAGAAATCCATCGATCATATTTCTAATTTCGTTTCTCATTTTCCAATCCAATTGAACAAATATTGAATGAATCGAAATTGAAAAAATGAGAAAATTGAGCACACATGGTAGCTATTCAATCGAATTTGAAAAAAAAAATGAGAAAATTGAGCTCACACGGCGCCACACGGTAGCTGCTGCCTGCTGGGCAATAATCGGTCGGGTCGGGGCCGCGGGGGCCAAAGGGAGTATTGTAAGAGACATGTGCATTAGAAAGTGAGAAGATCAAGTATTTTAGGACAAGATTTAATAAAATTATGTATTCTGAGATGGAGGGAGGAGTAAGTCGTTTTGAATTTTTAAGGTATGTAGTTTTTGTTATTGTTGACGAAGAAATCCGCCAACGGCACCGGTAGTGGGCCTTGGACGCCCTAGAGGTGCCTTGAAGCGACCTGCAACGCAGCGACGACGTAGCGTGACCGGCAAACCGATCTAGAGATCAATGAGCCGATGTAGAGCTTGCCGACGGAAGGGTAAACCCTAGAACAACCTCCGGGAAGACCCGTCGGGAGGATGCACGTAGGGGATCTCCGAGGAACCAGCGGATGGCGCCTAGGATCGCCGATGAACTCGCGGAGAGAAGCACCGAACAACAACTAGAAAATTAGGGCAGGATGTAGAAGAAGAAGAAGGTAAATTGATCGTCTCGATTGATTTATGTTTGATTTGTGTCGATTGATTGGATGGGTTCAATCGGCCATAATCCCCTCGTATATATAGGGGGGGGTGGTCTTATCCGGTAGGAAACTCTCCCAAAACTCGTCCATCAAGTTTCCCACGAATACAATTGCCAAAAACGCGTTTTGAATCGGAGTCGGTCGCGCCCGACACGCGTCGGACGCGTCCGACGCTTTCCATCGCGCGTCCGGCGCGTGCG